>OZ024909.1:20408174-20760674 GCA_964017125.1 Flabesymbios commensalis
TGGAGAGTTTATTGTGGCGGTGGGCGGAGAAAGTAAAAGCTGAGGGGGCTGCATGGGGTCACGTAGTGTCTGCGTGGAGCAAAGCAAACAGAAGTAACTGCTCACCTTGATAAGGAAGCAGAACTGCTGTGGGCGACACTACTGTGCCTTGGAATTACGGGAATTCCGAACATTTCTAAAGAAATGTTTTGTCGCAGAACCGCGCCGCGGCTGTGACCAGCTTCCACCATTTCAGTCGCACGTTTGAAAAATTATTGTTTTTATTTGATATGTTATAGGCCCAGGCCTACACTTTGGTATTTTGTGAAGTCGAGGACATTTTCATTCCTTTCGATGTGCAAATTTCGGCGGCAATTTACATTAGAACTGTTTAAAGTGAAAGAAAGCGAGTCGAGATGATGGGGGACCATCTTCATACAGAAAGCTTCGGCTCCGTAGAGAAGAATGCGTTTATAGCCAGCGCACCGGACTTCGCTGTGTATATAATTACATTACCTGATTACATTCACCAATATTCAGATCTGCAACGGCTAATGTCAGTATCTGCTCACTTGTAAAGTAAGCAGATACTGCCTTTCAGCTTTGCACGGCAGCATATAGGAAAAAAAACGTGTCTTTAATAATGGCGGCTGTTCCCCGCGAGTTTGTTCGAGGGGCGGACAGATCGAGGGCGATGTGCGGCTTGTCTGTGGACAGTCTCAGATGATGATCAGAGGCCCATGAAGGGTGCAATGCCGGGCCGATGACTGGCCAGCGTCAGCGACGCTGGCCCGACATCGGCCCGACGTTGCTGTGTCACCTTGTGACAATTGTTGATTCACCGTTCCAGAAGAATGCATCGAACCAACCCCCCCCCCCCCGATACACGGGCGAAATAAAACCTGCCATGCAGAAAAACAATCAAGTACCGTGACCGTCCGAGCACCAGGGGTGATTAATAGTCGTCAGTACCCCCAGATAGCAGTATTATATACCGCATAAATTAGCGTAGCATAAGGCGCCATTTCACTACATAATTTGCCTCGTAGATTATTATTGAAACGAGTTTTTACTACGCACACAACGGTTCCCGCGAGCAGTTTTTTATTATAACCCCCAGAACACTGATATAGTCAATTTAATTTTTCAGTCACATGAAGTTGTGTCTCGCTACCGCGACACACAACTTCAAGTACCGCGACACACAACTTCAAGTTACTGAAAATTTGTGTTATTTGCGAAATTTAAGTCCCAACATATATCAATGTTTCTAGATTGGAAGCATATTTTACTTTTAACTGCTGCTTATACAGGTGCTAATAAAAATGTTTACTGTAGTCGACATCAGTGTTCTAAAGGTTAAGAAACTGTTTATTTGTCCAATCCACTTTGTATTCCCCATTAATTTTTTTTTATTATTATTTTTATATTCGGACCCTAGCAGGCAGAGCGTCTTGTGCGCCACTCATCTGAGGCTGCTAGGGAGAGAATTAGTCCGTTATTTATTACACACAATCTAAGAATTAAACTCATGTGAATCAGCCGTTTTAAAAGCAACTATAATCGAAAAAATGTTACAGAATTGAGCAGTGAACATTTGTATAACATTTATACAATGTTGGACTAACATCGAAGACGTTGGACCGACGTTGCATAAATGTCATAGAAATGTTTTGTGTTTACTGGGAGGACTCACGGCCTTCTGAAATTCATGAGCAGAAAATTAAAACTAATTTATTTTATCAATTCTTTGATATTTACTCGAAAACACCATAAATTTTAACGATTGTTTTTGAAAAATCTAAAATACAAATATATGTAGAATTACTGTTGATTCTATGTGCCTTATTGACATCAACCGAACCTAATGAGCACTCAGAAAATAAAGTTCATAGATATAGTTTTAAAAATCAAGTCCTCAATATTAGTGAATTTCACCCTTTAGACACCAGTGCCGCATCTATGCGACACATCGCATAATATCAAGACGTGGCGTGACGCTCTGGCACATAAAACGTCATTCTGTTGACTTTAGAGACGTGGTATAATCTCTGTGACGCTCTGGCATATAAAACGTCACTCTGGTGACGTTGGAGACGTGGTATATCTCTATGACGCTCTGTGACATAAAGCGTGACTCTGGTGAAGTCATAAAGACGTGGTATATCTCTGTGACGCTCTGGACATAAAACGTCTCTCTGGTGATGTCATAGAGTCGTGGTATATCACTGTGACGCTCTAAGGCCTAAAGCGCCTCTCTGGTGACGTCATAGAGTCGTGGTATATTTCAGCGACGCTCTAGAACGCAAGGCGTCACTCTGGTGACGTTATAGAGACGTGGTATATCTCTGTGACGCTCTGAGACATAAAGTGTCACTCTGGTGACGTCATAGAGACGTGGTATATTTCAGCGACGCTCTAGAACATAAAGCGTCACTCTGATGACGTTATAAAGACGTGGTATATCTCTGTGATGCTCTGAGACATAAAGTGTCACTCTGGTGACGTCATAGAGACGTGGTATATTTCAGCGACGCTCTAGAACATAAAGCGTCACTCTGGTGACGTTATAAAGACGTGGTATATCTCTGTGATGCTCTGAGACATAAAGTGTCACTCTGGTGACGTCATAGAGACGTGGTATATCTCTGTGACGCTCTCGGACATAAAGCGTCACTCTTGTGACGTTATGGAGTCGTGTTATATCTCTGTGACGCTCCTCTGGGATATAAAGTGTCACTCTGGTGATGTTATAGAGACGTGCTATATGTCCAGCACCCGTGACCGTCACGATCTGTGACAGTTAACCCCCCCCCCCCTCTTCTCCCTCGCTCCGTGACTGTCACAGAGCATCGCCGTCACCCCCCCCCCTCCACTCTAACCTAAACGGCAATAACTGCACTCGACAATAACATATTTGGAAACATATCATGAGAATAAATTTTTACATGACGTCCCAGCAAACACAAAACATTTGTATAACATTTATACAATGTTCGTCCAACGTCAAAGACGTTGGGCGACGCTGTATAAATGTTATACAAATGTTTTGTGTTTGCTGGCGTTGACTATTTTATGTCATAAATGTGTTGTTCTTCTGGTACTACGTATATAGTTCAATAAGAGTGCGAGCTTCTTGTTTACCATGGAGTATATTTTGTCTTGCATACTTATAACGTACCGCATCAAAAAAGCACAACATTTTGGGGGAATGCTTCAACATTATAGATTTAAACCCGACAGTTGATCATATCGATTCATTCTTTTATTTATGAATACTAGTTGTATTTCGATTTCACCCCAGACGTATGGTGTATTAAATGTGACAAATCCAGTTACAGCTTTCTACCATTACATACAAAAACGTCAAAACAGTTCTTCTTTTTTTGCAACAGAATACGATCCTGATTGGATCAGATTTTGCTCGCGACCAATAAAAAACCTCATAAGTATCCAGGTCAATCTGTTTCGGTGACATCAGATCTGATGACAAATCAATCGTCGTGTCTCCGGTACCTCGCGTCTGCAGAGACAAAAGGCAGAAACTGCTTACTTGGGAAGTAAGCAGTTAATTCCTTTCGGCTTTGTGGAGCGGGATACCTGAGGGTCATTTTGCGCAGCTGAGAAATCAATTCGTCAATTTTGACAGGCGAATAAAGGAAATCGTCGCTTCGGAGCTAAAGGATCTTATCTGACACTCGTTAGAGTGGCAGATAGGATCCTTTAGCTCCGAGGCGACGAAATGTATGTTTCTTCTCTAAACCATGCTCGCAGTAACTCACCTGTTATTAGACTATGTGCTCTTAACCATTTAAGACTCACAGTGTTTAGAAAACTATGTTATTGGACTATGTTTTCACTAGCCATTCACGACAAAACAAACCGAATCCTAGCAATTACAGAATAGGCACGGTCATGCAATAAAAACTGAACATTGAATTGTCTAGGATTTTTTTGTATGTCCATGTCTATGAATGAGCCTACATTATATAACTTTAGTACTTATTAATTTTCTCAAACAAATGTATATATTATAAATACGACTTCTGCAAATTTAATCTACATCATTCACTGAAGTAGGGCCTACAACATATTTTGCTTATTTTGATTTCAATTTAATTTGCATAGAACATACATAATTGGCTCTTTAATTCCCCAGTCTTTGATACTAAGAGAAAAATAAAAAACGATTTACTACGAAAAACTTTGACAACTGATTGTATCCTGATTATATCCTTGACACGCTTAAGACAGGCTTTCGAGTCTGATAATAAAACCTGATATTGAGTCTCACACTGTAATAATTATTATATATAAACACATAAAATAAAGCTCTTCTGATCATTATAGAAATATAAACCAGTATACTTTACATGTATATATATTACATGTATATGTATTACCAAGAATATATAATATCACTGCTTTTGTTATTATATATTCTTGGTATTACATATTACATGTACATGTATTACATATTACATGTATATGCATGTGTTTACATGTATATATGTATTACATATTACATATAATCCCAAACACAATAATGTTTTCACAATAGGCATATATAGCGAGGAGGAGAGACATTTCTACACAAAACAACAATGAACTGTAGAACTTTTTAGGTCCAGTAAAAAACGGCGGCGCTGGGTGAAAATTAGACCGATCAATCTCGGTGAACAAGGGACGAGATGGCGGCAGAAGATTTGTGCCGCGAACCGCGACGGAAGCAGAACAACGGCCGGACTGTGAGAAAGAGGGTGGACGGGGGCTGTCCAATACGAGAGTGAGGCTCGTGGGGAACCGCCCGCGATATGGCCGCGCAAAGCCAAAAAGCAGCATCTGCTTACTTCTATAATAAGCATATACAGTCTTTTGGCTGTGTAGATCAGAATATGGCCAATCTGCTAAAGTAACAAAAATGTGTTGTGCTCTGCAAGGCCAAAGGCAGTAGCTGCAAACTTGAAAAGTAAGCAGTTACTCCTTTTTGGCTTCATACGGCAGTACAGTCGGTCACGGTATTATGAGTTATTGCAGACTGGTTATTACTGATACGACGTTGTGACCGTGTTTCGTGTCTTCTGTGAAAGTCTGACCCTTAAGCACTGCTATAGATCTGGATGAAAAGCGGGTGGATCTGATAAAGGTGTTGTGTTGGCTGACGCTCAAATACAGTCTACAGAGCGGTTCTACAGAATTATGATAACTAGAAGATCAGGCCAGTGTTCAATGAGAGTATATGTTCAATGATAGTGTGTCCCCTCTCCCAAGCTCGACTACAGTCGTTTTTACCCGTTTTATTAACCGATTAACTCACTGTTATTGCGAACGAAATGAGCACGTTAAAGCACTGTTGTTCGAAATTAAGTAGGTGTTTAAAAACATCAAACTTTGCAAATGTTTCATCCCAAGTTAAACAAGTCTGAGTAATTTTCGCCCACTTGAAGTTGTGGGTCGCGGCAGCGAGACACAACTTTAAGTGGGCGAAAACATATCAATTCAATAAGTTGGCGGTTAAACCCTCAACCCACTAAGCTAGTAGTATTTTATCCATTTCTTCTTCGATCAAATCTCTGTTTTGGGGAATGAAACACGCGCTTAAACATCAAGATTTGCAAATGTTTGGTCTAAAATGTAACAAATATTAATAATTTTCGCCCACTTGAAGTTGTGGGTCGCGGTAGCGAGACACAACTTCAAGTGGGCGAAAATTTAAATAAAGATAACTAAGCGGGCAGAGGGTTAAGAGCTACAGCGTTCTGAGACACTACCAGTCGGTGCAAAATATTATCCTGACATTTCTTCAAAAACTGGAACGTCATCCCACCATTAAAACAACGTTGAGGCAATGCTCGGTTACCTGGTAATATGATTCCGTGCAATGACTATCCGTGGACGGCCCTGTCACAGCCAGATCAAGTGATGACCGGTGGGGTGACCGAGGTGGGAGGGGGTTGAGAGGCAGGTGATCAATCAACTGGACAGTCATTGACCTGTCCAAGAGAGGTCAGCCGAGGCCAGGGTCAGCAAAGTCACACTATCTAAAAATTAAAAACTTAAGGAAGAGATATTCATTTTTGGTAGTCAAAGTTTAAGATGGCCCGAAATTAAAAGTAAAATACAATTTATAAAAAAAACTAAAAATAAAGTAACACGAAAGACAAAAAACTACGTAGTAAAAAGCGATAACTTCATTCTTATCACGTAATAATGACTTATTAAATATTTATCGCGTTCGAACTTCGTAATAAAAATGATAATTATTGTTTTCTTTGATGATTTTTAAAACTTATTTTTCACTTTTTACATGGTAATACTTTCACCAACTCCATTACGTGGGACGTGATGCTTATTTTTTATTTTAGTTTAGAATGCGGGAGGGAGCAGTATTTATTTTTCACTTTTTAATAACTGATTTCTTTATTAGACTTTATATACACACATATATACAATAATCTGATAATTGTACAACTATGTAATTGTAAATACAATTGTGTACATTAGGATGTCAAATATAGGTGACCAGCACCCTTACTATGTTTGACCTCCTGGATAAAAAATTATTACACTTGAATTCAAGTAAAAGTGTAAAATATAATTTGAATATACGTACGATAAAAATAGACGTTTCACGCGCCAAAACCAGAGATAAAATAGCTACATATTATTAAAAATAGTAGCTAAACATTTTTTTTATCACAATCATGTGAGCGCATGTCGGTCATGGGCTGTGGTAAATTTCGATCTTTATTTTTCTCAAAGTTTGTCTTCAGCGAATAAAACAAATTATTGTTGATGAAATAAGTATTTCATTTTATTTTAAAAACAGTTTACCTAACTTAAAAAACGACATTGTGTTATCTCCCATTCTGGTTTTCATCTCCTGATTTTTGGAGCAGAAAATGGTGCCGTCACAGGTTAAACAAGACTCAAGGTCTTATGTCAGCTTGAGTTTACGTCCTCTATAACACACCTTGGTAAAATTGGTTGAATCGGGGCTGCATGGAAACTTTCCAGCAAACACGAGGTATTGACCCAATGTTGGGGTAAAGTTGGGCCACCGTCTACGACGGTGGCCCAACATTACCCCTACATTGGGTCAATACCTCGTATTTGGTGAGTTAGCTATAGTTTACTCGCAAATTTGAGGTGCTGTATAAGCGTTGGCTTAATGTTGGTTCAGAGTCTGTAAAGCTGGCCCGAAATTAAACCAGCTACTAGCCAACATTAGATTACAGCCATTTGCCTTCAAGCATTACTGTTCTGGTAGCAGATTAATGTTCTGGGAAGCGTCTACTACAGACGTATATTGTGAGATTTTGAACGTGCTTAGAATTTAAAAATTTGAGGGATTTTTTCTCCTTGCATGCAAGCTCAAAGCACAAACCATGCAGCAGCGTAAATTATAATAAAGAGGTAAATAAATTAGGGAATAAAATCTATCATATTTTCAATTTATTAGTGTGTATCCTACTTGTAGAGAACAAACAATAAATTATCATTAATGCATTCGTCAAAGCATACTTTTCGACACCCACTTTTCAATTTTCATCCTCTTGAAGTTCTCACGTGATCTTAAAGCACCAATCACCGGGCATCATTTTGTCGGTGTGACGAGTATTACATTAAAATTCACATTAATGCGTTGATTTTCATTATTATCAATCCTTACAACGCGGGAATCGACTTTATTTATCGGAATCTGACGTCTGCAGACGTCAGATTCTGACGTCTAAAGTCAGTCCCCGCGCTGTAAGGGTAAACATATTTAAAACGGCCGTAGACCCATAACATAGGTATTCAAATGAATCGGAAAGAGCTAACTGAGACATTTATGATGATTTCAAATTGAAAAAAAACGCTTTGGGTCCCATGCTTTGTACAAAAATATTTCAACGCTTCAAGGGTTAATCACTTAGATGCGGTGATATATAATCACCATCACTCACCCATCCTTCACTGAGATCCGAAAACATCACTTAACCCTTTAAGCCCTAAGCGCGACTAGAGTCGTTTATAATGTGTTATATCAACAGGTTAAATCACTGTCATTTGGGAACGGGAATGTGTGTTTAAGCATGCTAAACATCAAGATTTGCAAATGGGTGGTCTCAAATTAAACAAATATGAGTAGTTTTCACCCACTTGAAGTTATGGGTCGCGCTGCAGCGCGACTCACAATTTCAAGTGGGTGAAAATTTAAATACGATAACTTGGCGTTTAAAGGGTTTATTCCTGGAATTATCCAACCTCACATAGCGTCACACTGACACCGTGGTGATGCCAGTATATCCTGTATTCTCATCTACGCAATCAATAAAAACACAACGTTCTCGTTCGTTTCCACTCTCGGCTTGTAAAATTCACTTGAATTGTATTGCACCCTTTATGCCCCCGCAGATGCACTTATACACCAAATATCACATTTTAAATGAAAATCATCAAATAAAAAATAAAAAACAACCCATCACAATTAGGGTACCGGCATGAGTTTTAATTTCAGATATTATACTTGGATATTTTGGACCAAGTATACTGGTATTCTACCACCGACCAATGAAAGAGGGGCTCGGCCTGTCTCTCTATATGGCATATAGTGAATTAAAATCGCCCCCTATAAGCCCATTACATTTGTTACAGAATTTCACTACATGTCAAATTAACTTCTGAATACCACTTTATCATCTTATAAATTTTCAGAGATTTCGCAGCATGACCTGATAATAGTGTGTGTAAAATTCCATGATAATTAGTTGAATATGAACTTATATGTCAGCGAAATTCATTCACCCTGGTTAATGTTGAATCCGGATATAGAGTGCCTTTTACAATATGGTTGTATTTTTTATAACACCAACACACCACCGTGTAAAAAATAATCCATATTTAAACCATATATTGATGGTATGAATATATTCATAGTTACACATCATAAAAAGACTCCTAGAAACTAGAAAAGGATGTTGTGTAGAACATGTGAGTCCCCAGCAGCAGTGTATGATATTGAAAATTGTCAGCCAAACCGACGTGCGATGAAAGGCTTCACTCTGGAGGAACCGCCTATGTCATCACGGTGTCTCTCGTACCAGGTAAGTATGCTTTGATTACGGTGGCCATCACCGGCACTAGCCGAGTGTGTGCAAACAAAATATGGCTCATCACGACCATAGAAACCCCAGTTGTATTTGCTAATTAACATGATAAATCGCACCAACAGTTTCAAGTCAGGACTATTGCCAGCTACATTATAACATTTGTAGACCGCTCTTTGTTCGTACTCGCCCACAATCATGCGAACAATTCATCATGCGAGCAGAGTCGGAGATTAGAGCAACATTCGATTACAAAGATAACACAGGGGCCTCGAAAATATCACCCACCGCTAATAGGCCAATAAACTTACCGTTAAAATATACCTGGTTATCCCAGAAAAATACACTGTATTTTTCTGAGATAACCAGGTGCGAGGGTCGATTCCACAAGGCTTCTCCTCTAACTAATATAATACCGTGTTCAATAATGCGAGAGGAGCCACACCAACCTGTCTTGTACCTATTTTTCTAAGATTATCATTTACCACTTGGATTCAGCTCGTTCTTGACAGACAGACTCTCCAATTGCAAATGGCCGCATCGTCTCAGCGCCATTTTAAAGGCTTGCCAGCGTCTACGACGCTGGCCAGCCTTTGAAACAACACTGAGACGATGCGGCTGGATACAAGACGAGGGAATAGACGCGGCACGACCTTTGAGCAGGTTGGTGTTATTTTCTTTTTATACCTCACCTCGCCTCGGCGGCGAAGGAGATGTTCTGAGGGGGTGGGGGAGGGGGTGGATCTATAAGAGTCACCCCGGCACCGGTTAAACAACCTGAACCCGAATAAAATGCGGAATGGGAGACGGTAAAAACAATAGTTTCAGGAAGGGAGGACGGAAAAATGCGGCGCCTCATAGGCCTACGGGTGTTTGCCACGAAAACAAGATTAAATCATTTAAACTTTTAAATTAATTTAATACACTTAATCCCTTAAACGCACAGCATAACTATAGTCGCTTAGAAACCGTTTTAAACAGAGTAAATCCACTTTGGCAAAAATATGCAACAACAATCAATTGTTATATCATGCAAATTTTAGTGCGACATTGACGAATATAAATAAAAATAAAATAAATGATGTAAACCGAAAACAAAAATAACTCACTCCCCTCAAAATTGATAAATTAGGCGGTGAATTTTTTAAACATTTAAAAAAATGTATTTTATACCGGAATTACTTATGCAGCGTCAGCTCAAACCTGGAGAAATAGATACAACAGAAATGTCTTCATTGGAATGGCAAAGCAATTATAAAGCAACGAAACTAATAAAGACCGGCATTTGCATCTTCCCTATACAGCATGCAAGGCTAAACTTTTTGAGGTCGCAGACTCGGTCAGTGAACTCAAAAAGCCTAGCCTTTGCTACAGGGTGGGGGGGGGGGTGGATATTTTATGGGGAGTCCGGCTGTGCTTCACACCTCAAAAGTTACACGCACAGGTTGAAATGGTGGAAAATAAAATTCATATTACAGTATCGTTGAGCTTACCTTCTTTTTCGCGGAAGTATATTGTTGTGTATTGTTCATTTCACGCTTAAATTGATAGCGCCATTTCCAGTTTCAAATTCATTTGAAAGCACTTTACTCCTAATAAGCACCTCTATTGTCGTTTTAAATCCGTTTTTAACTGATTAAATAAATCACAGTTATTGGGAATGAAATGCGTGTTTAAACATCAAGATTTGCAAATGTTTAATCTCAAATTGAAGGACTGAATAAACATGTCGAATTCCATATTCTAACAAAGCCAGACATTCTAAAATACTTAGGACAACTATAGACACGTCAGAAATCTATTTTAATAAAATAATCACGAAAATCAGCAACTGAAAAACATTAACAAATACAAATCCCCCTTGTATTTATGTCTCTGCTCTAAATGGTATTTGATTTGACTTGGCACCCGCTTCATCATCTACTGGTATATGTATCCCCCCCCTCCCACGCCCCTCTGGAAGAGATGATGACTTGACCCATTCTGCTCCAAAGACACTGATTTCTAGTGATAACCCTTGTCCTGCTAGGGCCTAAATATACACATGCGTTTTCAGCAGGTGTCAGACTCGATCAATCGCCGCTGACATGCCATGTGTAGCAGATTGTGTGGTATATGCTCTGCGAATCAAAATCAAAGGAAATCAAAGGAAATGTCCATGCATATTTCACAGTAGAAGATTATTTGTCGTCACTTCAAGCTGGAAATTACCTTGAAATTTAACCCTTTAACCGTCTTTGCCGCATATATTCGGGTTTTCATTTTTTATTAGCACATTAAGTACCACATTTTCAATATGGTAAAGATAAAATATGTCATCAACCAGCAAGATTTGAAAAGAGTTGACCTCAATTTTGTCAAATCTGAATAATTTTCATTCACTTGAAGTTGTGGATCGCGTCAGCGAGACACAACTTCAAGTGAGTGAATAATTTGGCGGTTAAAGGGTTAATCTCAGATAAATGAAAGATGCTAACTGACAATGCAGGTTTATAAATTAACCCTTATCTCGCTAAGATAAAAAAATATATTTAAAAAATAATATTAGACCTTCTTTTCTATTTCCTATTGTATTAACCCTTAAAGCGTTAAAGGGACATGCCCAGGTCTAAAATCATCAAAAAAATCGGTGATTTCATTTTGGCTTTCTCAATATGGCCATATGATGTAAACATATGCATAGACTAGAACTGCAAAAGTTTTTTAATTTTTGTGCTGCTCATTTACCAGTTAGACTAGATATAGAGACGAAATTCCCGTATTTCTTATTTTTGACATGGTCGTCAGTAATTAGAAATCAGGAATTTTCACCGACTTGACGTTGTGTCTCGCTACCTCGGCCAAGTGGATGAAAATTAATCATATTGGTTTAATTTGAGATCAAAGATTATAAATATTCATGTTTAAGCACATTTCCGTCTGAATATCAGTGAATTTGTCGACAAATAGCGGTGAAAGGGTTAATTATAAACATGCTATTTTCATTTTATATCCTTCGATTTTTTTATATTCAGCTTTTCGATCAGCTGTTTCTAATTCCATTTGTATTACGATGTTTTCATCACAAAAATAAAGCACTTTTCTTATCGTAAGAAATGTTGTTAAATGTTACTGAAAAGAATCTTACCTATCCCTTTATGACTTCTAGTTCCGTCAGCTCGTGAGTCGTACAAGTTTTCTTCGTGAATTTTTAGATTATATTATTTAACTTTCACGTTTGAGTTGAACAATTGAACAATTAAGTTTTATTAGCAGGTCACATCATTTTCATTGAAAATGATGTAAATTTGTAAATGTTCGGATCTGAAATTAAACAGATATAAGTAATTTTCACCCATTTGAAGCTATGTGACGCGGTAGACAGACACAACTTCAAGTGGGTGAAAAATTAAATTGGATGCCTTACCGCTTTGTGGGTTAATCGACGAATTTTTGGCCACATATTTTTCGACGCACCTTCTCATTTACATGTAGGCCTACCTGCTTACTTGTAAATATAAGCTGATACTGCCTTTTGGCTTTGCACGGCTATGTACAGCAAATGCCATGTCTTGACGATACATGTTTTTCAAGATATTTTGGTTTCAAGGTGGAACCTTCTAGCTTTCGTTTCATATATTATTATACTTGGGTATTTTATAAAAATCATTTTCATTTACATCGGCAGCAGTTCACTGGTAAAATTGAGCAGAAAACAGCAAGAACATTATGTAGCTTTGTTTCTGAGATGGTTATTCAACCTTTGATGGGGTCAATTTCAGTTCTATTTTCAATGCTTAATTATTTTTATATAAAACATGGGGACCAAATGGTTTCTTTAAATTTGAAAATTTAAATGTGGCGCGAGGATAGCTCATTGGTAGCGTGGTGGACTCAGAGCCCTGTGGTACCGGGTTCGAGTTCCGCTGCGGCCGATATATTTCCTTGATGCACACATATGCAGTGGCCCAAACTGTTAAAATTCATGGGATATTGACAAAGAAAACGTACAGCCGATTCTCGCCGCATCCAAAAAACATATAACAATGAATAAATAAAAATGAACACTATGTCAAAGTTGACATCTGAATTGTCAATAAAAACCTTAAAAAAAAGTTATTAT
This sequence comes from Flabesymbios commensalis, assembly GCA_964017125.1. NCBI lineage: Eukaryota > Metazoa > Annelida > Polychaeta > Terebellida > Flabelligeridae > Flabesymbios > Flabesymbios commensalis. The sequence continues at coordinate 20,421,348 of OZ024909.1, forward strand.
AAATATCTTAGTTAGCTCTTTCCGCTTCATTTGAATACCTATGTTATGGAGCTACGGCCATTATAAATATTTTACTCTTTTAGTGCGGGAATCGTCTTTTGACGTCTGACGTCAGATTCTGACGTCTAACCCTTGAACCGCGGTCACGATTATATTCGGGTTTTCATTTTTATATTAGCACATTAACTGTTCTGAACATGTTTAAGATAAAATGTGAAATCGATCTGCAAGATTTCAAAATCGTTTACCTTCATTTTGTCAAATCTGAATAATTTTCACCCATTGAAGTTGTGGATCGCGTCAGCGTGACACAACTTCAAGTGGATCGAAACTCCGATTAAATAACTTGACGATTAAAGGGTTAATCTACACTATACGCTTTTGGTCTCAATTTAAACAAATATGAGCAGTTTTCAGCTACTTGAAGTTGTGGATCGCGGTAGCGAGACACAGCTTCAAGTGGTGAAAATTTCAATAAGATGCCGTGGCGGGTAATGTTTATTCCTGAACGGGTGAATTCATCAGATTTTCCTGAGATACATGATAAAACCGGACAAGAACCGAGAAAATTATGTTTGTGTATGCGAGAGACAGATAACTGCCTAGTTACAGCTCTCTCCTGTAAAACAGAGCCGGGAGCACCCCCCCCCCCCCGATAAGTGGGCGCAGACGCGGCCTCTTTATGGAATCTAGGTCGCAATAAGCGGCAGCGCGTCCGACGTTGCGCCGTCGCCGCGGCAGCGCCGGACCGGGTGTTTCTGTGAAGGTGAAATCTAAGTGTGATCCCTGTCTGATCCGGTTTGCTCCACGATCGCCACCTGCTCCAGGGATCCACAGAGAGTCCTGCACGGATCCGCAAGGTCCCGGCCAGACTGGTGTACCATTGGAAACTTACTGCCTTAAACTGGGTGCAGAGCTTCCCCTATATTGCAGGGAGAACCCTGTGAAATGAAATGAAATAAATAGGGTTCTAGGCTCCTTTTGTGCACATGAAGGCTAAATTGGGCTAGGAGAACATCCTGAGGATGGTGAGATGAGTGAGATGACACTGCCCTCCAGACACAAAAATCGAAATTCAAACCCTAGAGGTCTGAGGCCTAGCACGCTACTTCTCGGTCACAGAGGCTCCTCAGAATACTGAGTTTTACGAGTGGATGTGAAGAAACATATTTGCTTCTTTCAACCCCCCCCCCCTATAATGCAGGCTCAACTCTGTGAAATGCCCGTGCCCAGAAGAAATACGCACAAACATTTGTAGATTTTCTGAATTGCATATTACCAAGGTTTTTATATTCTTGATATTACCAAGGAATCTATAGTCCCTATAGATTCCTTGATATTACCAAGAATACACATGTCTTATGTAAATCTCATCTGCTTGATTCTGGATGCCCGGCCTATTGACGAATTGATTGATTGATTGATTGATTGATTGATTGATTGATTGATTGATTGATTGATTGATTGATTGATTGATTGATTGATTGATTGATTGATTGATTGATTGATTGATTGATTGATTGATTGATTGATTGATTGATTGATTGATTGATTGATTGATTGATTGATTGATTGATTGATTGATTGATTGATTGATTGATTGATTGATTGATTGATTGATTGATTGATTGATTGATTGATTGATTGATTGATTGATTGATTGATTGATTGATTGATTGATTGATTGATTGATTTTTTCTTTTACAATAGAAAAGCTAAAATAATCTTAGAAGTTCTGATGGAAATGGGAGCAAGTAAAGATAGTCAATAATATTATTGCATGTGATCAGCCCCTGGTCTGTGTGGGTCGGGGGCACTGCCGAGCAAACACAAAACATTTGTATAGCATTTGTACAATGCTGGACCAACGTCGGAGACGTTGGGCCGACGTTGTGCAAATGGTATACAAATGTGTTGAGTTTGCTGGGTGGTGCAGTGGGTAAAGCTGCCTGCTTGGAAATTCGGGGATTGCGGGTTCGAACCCGCTCTGGCATTCAAGCCTCAAAGAAACAAAATGTTTCTTCCCAGGCCATTCCTAAAGATTGATTATTGTGGGGAGCCTCCGTGACCGAGAAGTGGCGTGCTCGGCCTCAGACCGCCAGGGCTCGAATTTAGAATTCTGTGTCTGGAGGGCAGTGTCATCTCATTCATCTCACCATCCTCAGGAGGTTATCCTGGCCCAGTTTGTTCACAAAGGTGTTGTCGGCGTGGCGTAATGCGGCATAATATATTAATCGGCGTCTTTTGTATACGCTCGCGTGACCGTGCGCACTTAAACACTCTCCTAAGAAAGAAAGTGGCAATCTGCAACTGATATATACTTCAAGCTGGTATGATGCCAGGATATTTCGGATGTATTAATCCGAGTTACCCCCCAAATTGTCTATTCTCATCTGCTGCCGCAATTCCCATCTCTAGGACATCATATATCACCTTTTAAACATGATAAAGATAAAAAGTGACATCAATCAGCAAGGTTTAAAAATTGTTGACCTCCATTTTGTCAAATCTGAATCATTTTCACTCACTTGAAATTGTGGATCGCGTCAGCGAGACACAATTTCAAGTGGGTGAAAATTTCAATATAAATTACTTTGCTGTTAAAGGGTCTGATACAGGATTACCACTAGAGAGCAGAGGGTGTTATGTCGCAACGTGTCACCCCGTGCAATAATAACCGACAAAAAAAACGTTTTGCTTTTCACAACACGGTCAATTATCTTCAAATGACGATAGTCTTACAATAACGCCCGTGCAGGCCCTCGTAGAGAAAGTAGCGTGCAGGTCATCGTAGAGAGAATCTGCTGTAAACCGTGCAGCGGAATAACGCGCATGGGTAACCGCGACGGTTGAGTTGATTTATTTGATTATGTGAGCGGAATCGAGGGATTCAAGGCTGGGATTTATCCGTATTATTATATATTTTCGTGTATATTTTTGTGTGCGTGGAAATCAAGGGGTCGCATTCGACGCACGCCCTGAAGCACTTTCCTGCTATAGTCTGTGTAAGCTTTCTGGGTTGAGAGAGGACGAGATTGCTGAGCACTGGTACCAATTATTCGGCAAACAACAGGCATCGAGCCAGGGCTGTTTTAATGTTGGGCCAGCGTCTGCGACGCTGGCCCATCATTAAAACATCATTGGTTTGACGTCTCGAGCTTCCTGTAATACCAGAGAGTACACGTGTCAAATGCCTCTGATGCATAGCAAACACAAGACGGTGTACAAAAGTTGGATTAATGTTGGCCCACCGTCTACGACGCTGAACAAATATTGGCTCAACGTTGTGTGTTTGCGGGTTGCAGATCACATTGGTCATTGGCGCACTTTTCCCAGCAAATACGAGACATTGACCCAATGTTGTTTTGATGTCGGGCCGATTTTCTAAGAAGACGTCAAAACAACATTGACTCAACATCCCGTTTTTGCTGGGTACCGATTGCTCGGTCAATTTTCAACTGATTTTCATCAAGTTTGCAAACAACATTTCCAGCTGCTCTGAAAATATCGTCCAAAAACATGGTATGGTTAAAAAGTTAGCGCTTACATCATGGTTAATTGCTAGGAACGATGTCTCTATATTAACATATTAATTTAATAAAACTTAACCGAGAATCGCGGTCATTGTTGTAAAACTGTGCTTGAAAGTTTTATGAAAATAGGCTAGGAATTGGCCGAGAAATCAGCGAAAAACTTGTGGTAAAGAGATTTTATTTGGAAAAACACATATTTGATTCATCTTCTTGAAGAAATGTTGTCAGCGGTTTAACGTTAACCCTTTGAATCCCAAAGCTACTTAAAGCTGTGTCTCACTGATGCGATCCACACACACACACTTAATAGAGTAAACATTATTTGAAATCGATTTAACTGTTAAAAAATATCGATGATTAGGCCCAAATATTATTTCAGCTTTAACCCTGAGAGAGGGACGTAGCGTTGGAGCGCGGATTTTGTCAATGTCGCTGCCTGTCGTCGATCCCCGCACTGAACGAGTAAAACATGTCTAATGCCCGTAGACCCATAACATAGGTATTCAAATGAATCAGGAAGAGCTAACCAATACATTTATGATGGTTTCAAGTACCACTCTCTTACCTGAGCGCTCTCAACGGACACCACCTAGTGTATTATATGTAGAATGGCAATAAAAACTGTAATAAGTGTGAGAGGTTCGGAGTCGATTAGTTAACAGTGCTATTGGCTGAATGTCAACAGATGATTGCACCAGGTCACAGAACAATTACAGAAGCACCTCAATCATCTTGTCACACTATTAACCCTTTCAACGCTAAAGCACACAGCTCTTTTTAATTTGTGTTATTAGCCGATCAAATCGCCGTTGTTGGGAATGAAATGAGTGTTCAAATATCAAGATTTCCAAATATTTCATTTCAAATTAAACACGTATGAGTAATTTTCATCCACTTGAAGTTGTGGTTCGCGGCAGCGAGACATAACTTCAAGTAGGTGACAATTTAAGTATGATAATTTGGCGGCAAACAGTTAACTGTACGCACAAGGCTATATGAACCAGCGATTCGCAAGAAAGTGTATTTATATGTAATTTTATAGTATTAAAGACTATAAGCGTCTCAAAAATCTGAGTGAGTGAGTGAGTGAGTGAGTGAGTGAGTGAGTGAGTGAGTGAGTGAGTGAGTGAGTGAGTGAGTGAGTGAGTGAGTGAGTGAGTGAGTGAGTGAGTGAGTGAGTGAGTGAGTGAGTGAGTGAGTGAGTGAGTGAGTGAGTGAGTGAGTGAGTGAGTGAGTGAGTGAGTGAGTGAGTGAGTGAGTGAGTGAGTGAGTGAGTGAGTGAGTGAGTGAGTGAGTGAGTGAGTGAGTGAGTGAGTGAGTGAGTGAGTGAGTGAGTGAGTGAGTGAGTGAGTGAGTGAGTGAGTGAGTGAGTGAGTGAGTGAGTGAGTGAGTGAGTGAGTGAGTGAGTGAGTGAGTGAGTGAGTGAGTGAGTGAGTGAGTGAGTGAGTGAGTGAGTGAGTGAGTGAGTGAGTGAGTGAGTGAGTGAGTGAGTGAGTGAGTGAGTGAGTGAGTGAGTGAGTGAGTGAGTGAGTGAGTGAGTGAGTGAGTGAGTGAGTGAGTGAGTGAGTGAGTGAGTGAGTGAGTGAGTGAGTGAGTGAGTGAGTGAGTGAGTGAGTGAGTGAGTGAGTGAGTGAGTGAGTGAGTGAGTGAGTGAGTGAGTGAGTGAGTGAGTGAGTGAGTGAGTGAGTGAGTGAGTGAGTGAGTGAGTGAGTGAGTGAGTGAGTGAGTGAGTGAGTGAGTGAGTGAGTGAGTGAGTGAGTGAGTGAGTTAAATACATATGAATCAGATATATATATATCCTCGGTTCCAACACTGCTTGGAGGGGGGTAGTGGGGGGTGGGCTGCTCCGAAACTCTGCCATATTAGAAGCTCTGTCATATTTTTTGGGAACAGATAATGACGGAACATCGAGGTCTCTCTGTATCACCAAATGCTGTGATGCACACCCCATCGTTTGAACAGCTCAGTGTAGTGCATTTGAGAGCCCTGAACGCTGTCGCGCATTCCGCATTGTCAGTACACCACGGCACTAATTCTTAGCAGCTGGGCGCTAGCCAGATGTAGATAATTTCAAATGCTCTATCTTGCGGTATTCATGCAGTATAATATTACTTTAACGCACGTTTTGATAATTATAAATAAATAAACATCTCTGTATATGGAGACGGTAGTGGTTCCGTGTCTATCTTGGCACGTTATGATATTATGTAGGCCAGTCAGCAACAGAGAAAGAAAGAAAAAATGTCGTCACTCCCCCAGAAACTGTCTAAGACGCCAAGCTGCCAATATTAGCTGCAAAATGAGCTTCAGTCACGCTATGTCATGTGTTGTTGTTGACGGAACCAGCCAAATATTAGTGAGAGACATATGGGCATGACCCTATGTGTCCAAGATTATATTATGAGAATATTTACGACGCTTTGAATTCTCGGAATGACAGAGTTGGTTGGCGTGCACCTCTTAGAAATCACCAATATAGATAAACTTCAAACCAAAATTTCTTTCTGAAAATATTTTCAGAAACTTATGTAAGGTACACGTAAAGAATCTTTATCAAACCTGTATATGCAACTTACACAGCCAAATATTAATCTATTGTCCAGAAATTGTTTTGATTAAAGAGCCGTTTTGTTGTTGAGCTGGTGTCATAACAAACGTCGCCAAACTTAATTACCCGCTGATGTCACCTCCCCCCCCCCCCCTCAGAATGTCAATCAGTTCAAATTCTCTGCAAATTCTGTGGAAAATCCCACTGGGTGGATAATTTTGAGAAACGACACCTAAGTGCTGCCGTGCTAAGGCAAACAGCAAAAAATGCTTACTTTTCAAGTAAACAGTTACTGCTGTTTGCCGCTGCATGAACGACAAAGAAAAAAACAGTAACTGCTTACTTGAAAAAGTGGGCAGTTACTGTTGTTTGCCTTAGCAGATTATCTCTCTCTATAGCCGTGTATTTCTCTGATGAGTAATATCTTATTTACAAACTAATATATCTGGCAGTGGTCTTATATCCTAGTGTCCTAATCACTAAACCTTTCAAACTCAAGATCAGATAATTTTTATTTAATTGAGCGAGCACATTTAGGTTCAGGGATCTTGCAGAGTTATTGCTGAATTTCTGAACAATTTAAACTTTCAAATTCTGGTGAATAAAGTTACATTCGGAACAAACGTTTGGTTAAAATACTCATGTTTTTTGCACACCAAAGGTTTATAAGAAATAAATCGTGTTTTATATTTTTTTGCGCGGATAAGCCGTAATAAAGATAATTATTTAAGTGGTACAGGCGGTGGGGGGGGGGGCAGAAGGTGAGGGCGATTAGCTGAATCATACTGCCCACATCACTTCCTCACCTGCGTTTAAATAGAAGTCATAATTAACATCTATTATGAGTATTGTATTTAATTACATTAAATAGCACCAGACACTTCCGCTCTTCCATTTATCATTGAAGCGCTCAATTATGAGAATTGAATCTCCACCCACTTGAAGTTGTGGGTGGCGGGAGTCAAAATTACTAATAGGTGTTTAATTTGAGGCCAAAAATTTGCAAATATTCAAGTTTAAACAGAATTAGGTCACCATTGGATCCGTCTTTCGTGTTTGCCGATCTGCCTTACGGCCGGCAATCCATACACCATCTTCCTCCTCTAGAGATGATCTCGGACACCAGTGCCGATCGACATGGGGGATCAGGGGGGGGGGGGGGGGGTTGTTAGTGAGTGGTCCTGACCCCAATTTTTCAAAACTAGACAGCCTTAACATCGATCAAATTTGCCAAACTATCTGTATTTAACACCTACAATTTACCAGGGTAATATAGGTATTCAACACTCAAAATTTGCCAGGGCAGTGCCTCAATTAAATTTGCCAGGGCAGTGCCTCAAATTGAGGCACTGCCCTGGCAAATTTTGAGTGTTAAATATTCATATTATATCAGCGGAGGAGACTAAAAGATTGTCACCTATTTTTTATCTGAAGGGCAGATCACATTTTTCAACTTTGCTCGGCATTTCAGTGTAGAATTTCTCATCCACTTATTTTCACATAGTTTCGGTGTGCTGAATTCGAATCTGTCGGATATTTAACATTCTAAATTTGGTGTCATTCAACTTTAAATTAGGAAAGCAAAAAATGCTTACAAGTAATATACTTAAGCAGATGCTGCCTTTTGGCTTTGCCCGGCAGAACAGAAATGACGTACCTTCATATTGTTACACCGAACCCGCTACGCCCTCCTGCCAAGCTATGCCATGTGGCGCGCCTCTGAGATCGGATCACATGGCATGAAGCGCATCATAAGTTTGCTATCATTTATTCACATACAGACAGTAACCTGGTAACAGTGTTGAGTATTCAACCAACTTCAACCAACGTGTACTGCAAATAAGATCTGTTGGTGGTTGTGGGTAAATATAAAAATAAAATTAGATAGCGGTTCTCTAACAAATCGGCCATAGAGCAAAAATCAATATTTTGGAGTGGGTTGGTCGTGCAAGAGAATTTCAAATAAATTGCGCATACGCCGAGGCGGGTTCAACCTACATTCACTTCTCAGCTAATACTGTCCCATTGTTGGATCAATGTCGGTCTACCGTCTATGACACTGGCCCAACATTGAGCCAACAATGGGTGAATGTCCGTGTTTACCGGGTTATGCCAAGTTGCCAGTTCTTGGTGGGTGGCAATGATCCTTAATAAACTGCAACGCACTCAAGACAATCGGTCAAATCGTGTCAAACTGTGCTACTTTTCACATTGTCGCCGCTTGTTTGGTCGCAGGATGCGAACCTTTTATTGGAATTATAAACTGCCAGTCTGTCTGTCTGCCTGACTGACTGATTGCCTGACTGACTATTGCCTTGTCGTCGTCAAGCCAACTGAGCACATTAAATGCCGCCGTTTTTAACAGGCACCGCGAAGGAAATCTCACGGCGTGTTCTCTCAAATCGCCTCCTATATATACAATCAAAGTGAGTGCAGTCTGAGTGCTGTATGTGCCACTCAAACAAGTGCAGTCTGAGTGCCACAAATGAGTGGCACATACGGCACTCAGACTGCACTCATTTCAGAGGCACATGCGACACAGACATTCATGGGAAGCAAAATTTCATGATTTACAAACAATCTGTCAAATACAACATCCACAGCAGATTTGAGTGTAAATTCATTCTTTTTACACACATATAATAATCTGGTAAGAAAATACACTCATTTGAATTTCTCTGTAAGCACAAAATGTGAAAATATGTTCTGGGCCTTGGTGCACTGCTGACAAAAGGATATTCTGTCTATAATTCAGAGTTGGAGCGAAAAAAAATCAGTGGATTTGACTAGCAGATCAATCGCCAATCTGTTAATATCAGGCGCCGTTTTTGACAACTTTTCTGCGGCATCATAAGACAAGAAGAAATGACTCACCATCTGCCGTTCCCTTCGTATATTGAGATGTCCAATGTGTATTTCTTGTGCAGAATGATTTCTACTCACGATTGTTTGTGGTGGTAGGACAATAAATAACCAGTTGGTCAAAATGTGAGCTCGAAAACTTCTGCTGATAGAGAATACCGTTTAGTTGAAATTATTATGAATGATTGATTAGTTAAAATTATTATGATTGATATACGCATGTGATAATTAGCAGTTAAATAGAATTGTACGCATTAACTCTTGATCATTATACGTAACAAATGTAGACATTTTTACCCAGTTAGAATAAAGTCCGTTGTACGGTATTAGCCTAATCATTAAAGCGCTGAAATATGTTTATATAAACCAAGAAAACAAAGGGATTTGTTAAATTTGAAATCATCATAAATGTCTTAGTTAACTCTTTCCGCTTCATTTGAATACCTATGTTATCGGCATACGGCCATTATAAATATATTACTCTTTCAGTGCAGTGATCGAATTTAGACGGTATTTTTCATTATTGTTATGATATACAGTAAACAAACTGTTAAGTAATGCGCATATATATATGAAAGTAGATCAAATATAATGTACATTTAATTATAATTTGAGAAAGGAATTCAGAATCAATCACATATCAACTGAACGCTTAATATTTGTATTATCATATTTATAAGTAGGCTATGGCACTACAAATGTCGAACAGTGTTGTTAATGGCGGTATGTCTACATTTGTATCAAAATTTCACTCACTTGAAGTTGTGGGTCGTGTATAGAGACACAAATTCAAGTGAGTGAAACTTACTCATATTAATTCTGTTAATTCTGACTTCCGTTCTCAATGAGTGACATCTGGTGAGCTACTCTGGTATCACGCGGACGCTGATCTTAATACCGAGTTAATTAGTTCTTCGTTTTAGCGCAATAATATTCCTATTCTGGGGACGTGGCAAGTAATTATAATAAGTATCAAACTATGACGAGGGTGACGTGTTTCCAAATAATCCATTAGACAAACGACTTCCTGGCACAACAGCGGTGCAAAGCCAAAAGACAGTATATGCTCACTTTACAAGTAAGCAGATACTGCCTTTTGGCTTTGCAGAGCAGAGCTGTGTGCTTCACCCATGCCAAATGTCACCGGACAAAAAAACTAAACAATAACTCAAAACAATACATTCTCACTAGTGTTTCGCTGTTATTTCGTCCGTAGCAGACAAAGTGTTGTATGTGCCACTCAAATGAGTGACACATACGACATTTTGCTTGCTAGGGCTTTTATTATGATTAAATGTTGCCATACGTTGTCTGCTCATATTCAATAAAATAATTATTCAAACTTTTTTTATAAATAATGTTTTTGATAAGTGTAAATGTACCAGAAAAGGAACGTATAGTAAAACAAAACGGTAAATTTTTCCCGATGATTATATTAACCGTTTCAGGGCGGGGATCGACTTTAGACGTTCATAGCCGGCAGACTCTGACTTCTAAAGTCGATCACCGCTCTGAAAGAGTAAAATAAACTAACTGGTCGTGGACCATATTAAGTAATCAAAGCGGAAAGAGCTATCTAAGATATATATGATGACTTCAAATTGAAAAAAATCTTTGGTCTCCATTGTTTATATAAACATATTTTAGAGATGTATTTAGGGTTGAAACCATAGTTTGTTTGAATGAATAAATGAATAAGTAAAAAAATGAAAAAATGAAAAAATGAAAAAATAAATAAATGAATAAATGAATAAATGAATAAATGTAAAAATGAACAAATGAGCAAATGAAAAAATGAAAAAATTAATAAATTAATAAATAAATAAATGAATAAATGAATAAATGAATAAATGAATAAATGAATAAATGAATAAATGAATAAATGAATAAATGAATAAATGAATAAATGAATAAATGAATAAGAATAAATAAATAAATGAATAAATGAATACATGAATAAATAAATAAATAAATAAATAAATGAATGAATGAATGAATGAATGAATGAATGAATGAATGAATGAATGAATGAATGAATGAATGAATGAATTAATTAATTAATTAATTAATGAATAAATGAATGAATGAATGAATGAATGAATGAATGAATGAATGAATAAATGAATAAATGAATAAATGAATAAATGAATAAATGAATAAATGAATGAATAATGAAAAAAAAAAATAATAAATTAAAAAAATTTAATAAATTAATAAATTAATTAACAAATTAATAAATTAATAAATTAATAAATTAATAAATTAATAAATTATTAAGAATAAATAAGCGTATAAATAAATAAATGAATGAATGAATGAAGGGATGAATAAATGAATGAATGAATGCATGAACAAATGAATGATTGAATAAATAAATGAATGAATAAATGAATGAATTAATGAATGAAAGAACGAAAGAATGAATAAATGAATGAAAAAATGAATGAATAAATGAATGAATAAATGAATGAGTGAACGAACACACGAATGAATAAATAAATAAATGTATGAATGAATGAATGAATGAATGAATGAATGAATGAATGAATGAATGAGTAAATGAATAAATGAATGAATGAATGAATGAATAAATGAATGAATGAATGAATAAATGAATGAATGAATGAATGAGTAAAAAAATGAATGAATGAATGAATGAATGAATGAATGAATGAATGAATGAATGAATTATTAAATGAATAAATGAATGAATAAATGAATGAATAAATGAATGAATGAATGAATGAATGAATGAATGAATGAATGAATGAATGAATGAATAAATGAATGAATGAATGAATGAATGAATGAATGAATGAATGAATAAATGAATGAATGAATGAATGAATGAATGAATGAATGAATGAATGAATGAATGAATGAATGAATGAATGAATGAATGAATGAATGAATGAATGAATGAATGAATGAATGAATGAGTAAGTGAATTATTATGCCATTTTCATACACATGCAGGGCTTACAGGCCAAACTGGACAAGGAGAACTCGACCGAGATGTCCAGACACTGGATTACTAATGATGATGAAATGATTTGACCTGACATTGTACAGCATAAGACAGCACACGCTGAAATATTCGAGACCAACGTACATCACGATCAGTAGAGTAAACAAGGTAAAGAAACTGTGTATTAAAGAGAACGAGATATGTGGATTATAAGAAAGAGCATGTATATAAAAAACAGTTATTATTAATGATTGTAAAACAAATATAGAAAGGTGGTGCTGGTGGAAAGTGAGTAGTGTAGATCCATCGTTAGGATACATGGTAAGTTTAGTTTTAAGGTTGTTATCAGAGGAGCATATTTTAGGAATAAAATGTAATTTTACACAAGAATGGTAAAACATATACTGTACAATACATTTGTTACCCATAAAATGTATAAAGTTTGGCAATCACTAAAAAGCTAGTCACTGCAAGATAAGACGTAAATGTAAATAAATTGAATGTTTTTGCTAAATGGAATCATATTGAGTGAAATGTAAAATGAATTGTATTCTCTTCAGAATCTCAGATAATAAACTTATGCATTCATACAATACGAGGACAAACGGTAGTGACCGTCCACGTGAAAAGTCCGCGGTTTTTCATCGCAGTACAATAACTCTTTAAGCGCTAAGTTATTCGTTTTTTACCCGTTTTTTTTGCTGATTACGTAACAATTTTGAAGATAGTATTTGTCATTAAAACATGAAGGTTTGCAAAATGCTTTGTAGTAATTCACCCACTTGAAGCTGTGGATCGCGGTATTTATATCATGATAATTATAAATAATTCAACATGTTTATACAAGAGGTAATATTATCCATGGTCTCTTAGCTATGTTTTTTATGTTGTATGCAAAGCTTGAAAATAAGTACTACAAACACCGTAGATGATGTTGCACAATAAGATATATAGTTACCACACACTTATGATAGTTCCTTGTTAAATCGTTTTAACACTTAACGCGCTGAAATATTTTTATAAAGACCATGGAGACCATTTAAAAAAAAATCATTATAAATGTCTTAGTGAGCTCTTTTCGCCTCATTTGAATATCTATGTTATGGGTCTACGCCCATTATAAATATATTCACTCTTTCAGCGCAAGGATCGACTTTAGACGTCAGAATCTGACGCCTATAGACGCTCCCCGCGCTGTAAGGGTTATTTAGCGTCAAACATTAGAATAGGTTACACAATGTAAATGAAAATCTATAGCAAGTCTCAATTTTGGGGGAGAAAACTTACTTTTGTAACACGCATTTCGTTCGGTCCGAATAACTGGTCAGACAAAGAAATAATGTAGAAGTAATGTAGTGGTGTGTTTTAATAAAACAGATTGACTATCATCGTGCTTGGCGGGTTGAGTGTGGATGAAATATACTGTGTGAAATTATATAACATAATTCTCTAAAAGTCACTCTTGCATGACTTCGTGTGGCGCTGTGCAGAAAATCTGTTGGTATGAACATAGAGATAGTACTATCCCACGGTAGGCCTACGAACGAAACACGTTATACGCCTAGCAAACGAAATATATTGACCCAATGTTGGTTTAAAGCTGGTCCACCGTCTAATTTAAAATTGATGATATCTCAAGCATCTGATGCTAAACTCAGGCTCAGATTCAGACTCAGACAAATTTATTCGATTTTCTACATACATACAAAGAAACAACATGAACAAAAAAATTGCAGAAAACCAGGATATTTCTACATAGACTTAAGGTCGCTAGCGTAGAAACCACCTCACAGAAAAAATATATTAATATGTAGAGAAATATTTGAAATTAAGAAAAGTACATGAGAGCAAATGTAACTATAATGTGTACATAACACAAACAACTACTTATACGTGTAAACAAAACAATTGACCAAATTACAGTTATATGAATATTTTTCCCCGAAAAAAACGTTTCATATAGATCATTAAACCAGAGAGACTGTGTGTATATAATTTATCTTTTATAATATGAGGACAACTGCTAATAATAGTTACAATACGATATGCAATAAAAAAAAGTACAAATCCACTTTTATGCAAAGTCGATATATAGATCTTGGTTTCTGGTCTAATTATGTCAATTTATAATAAATATTAATGTTGAAAAATAAGAAGGCAAATTTCCATTCAGGTACCGATAATAAAATTTCACTTGCTGCATTTTTACCGTGTGTTCGAATTTTATCAAAGAAAGTTGTCTTTATAAAGGTTATGGATAAGCAAAAAGTTTACTAAACGTAATAATCCCTAAAAAAATCTTATTATGGTGATCATCCCAAGCCAATAAACAATAGGTCATGTGAGGTAAAAGTAGAGCATTATATAACAAAACTAAAATATGAGTTGGCAATGTATGTCTTAATATCATGAATAATAATTAAATTCTTATTGATTATTAAACCAAGAAAATTAAAAGAGGGTGATAATGGTACATATACAACATCATCCAAAATGAGACACAAATTTGTCAAAATTCAAAATGACCGACAAAAAGAAAAAGCGTTCTTCATCTTGTAAAGTCACAGTCAATTTCTAGTTTTTCTGTTGTTGAACTTGATATTCATTGGCTCCTATTAGACACACGATATCGAGAGACAGTGGAGGGGGGGGGGGCGTCATGGTCTGGTTGCTAAGTAACGCCACCGTCTCCTCGGTAACGCTTGGTTACACATACTGAGTGGTCTATGGGGTCATTTGTTGGTGCCTGGTTCACCCAAGCGGAAAAAAACACGAAGGACCCTCTGGGGTTCAAGTGTGGTGACGTAGTTGAAGACGTAAAGCAATGGCTGCGCGCCAACTAATTGAGTGTATGCACAGTTCTGCTGCATCTTCCCATTGATTGATTGATTGATTGATTGATTGATTGATTGATTGATTGATTGATTGATTGATTGATTGATTGATTGATTGATTGATTGATTGATTGATTGATTGATTGATTGATTGATTGATTGATTGATTGATTGATTGATTGATTGATTGATTGATTGATTGATTGATTGATTGATTGATTGATTGATTGATTGATTCATTCATTCATTCATTCATTCATTCATTCATTCATTCATTCATTCATTCATTCATTTATTCATTCATTCTGCTGCATCTTATGCAATATTAACCCTCAAATTTTACAAATCCAAGTATTTTTTAGTGATACGAAGTTGTGGATCGCTACCGCGATCCACAACTTCTGAAAATTCAAATTGAAAATTCAAATTGAATAGGTCAGTGCCCCGGGGCTCAAAAAAGATGCTTTCAAGATAAAATTGAATAGTCACAATACGAAATTTCTTAGCATTCCTTTAATATATTATACTGATGTAGTTTATCAAAGCATTTTGAATTACATTGAGATTTGAATCGCGGCAGCGATTCTCACCTCCAGGTAAATAAAAATGACAAAAAACACCTGGCTGTCAAGAGATTTAATTATATTACACTTTTAACCCCTTGAGCGCTAGGCACTGTGATCGTTTGTAATTCGTTTTATTGACCGATCACTATGAGCGGGAATGAAATGAGTGTTTGAAGATTAAGATTTGCAAATATTTGATCTCATGTTGAACAAATATGTGTAATTTTCAGCCACTTGAAGCTGTGGATTGCGGTAACGAGACACAACTTCAAGTGGGTGAAAATTTAAATTCTATAAATTGGCGCTTTAAGGGTTAACATAGCTGAGACAATCAATCAATAAAACTTCTATAGGGCCTATAGCCTTAGCGGACCGAGCTCCGAGGCGCACGGCATATCCTGGGTTTTGGGAATCGCATCGTAACACTAACGGTCCGCGGAAAAACACCCGGGATTGAAAGGGTCAATAAAAGAGGTTCGCTGAGAATACTGCGTATTTTGACGTCTGGGGTTGTTCTGCCCCACCCCCTCCCCCCTCACTCTCTCTCTCACTCTCCATAAAGACGCCACAGCCCCTTTGACAGGCAGTTGTCACTCTGAAATTCTTGTTCCTTTGGCAAACAAAGCCCTGCCGTGTGACTGGTTCTCAGCCCCTCCTAATTGTCTAGTTTTATGAGGTTTAAGAACCCGTAAACACAACTCACATTATTGTCATCTGGTTTATTGTGTTCACTAGCACTCTCCTGTGCTCGGCCAGGCAGGCGAGATATTCTGTATTACCCTTAACCCTTTAACCGCCGGTGTCGCATATATTAGGGTTTTTAATTTTTATAAGCACATTAAGTACCACCATTGAAACATGTGACAAAGATAAAATGTCACACCAATCAGCAATATTTGAAAACTGTTGACCACTATTTTGCCAAATCTGAATAATTTTCACTCACTTGAAGTTGTGGATCGCGTCAGCGAGACACATCTTCAAGTGGGTGAAAATTCAGATTGAATAATTTGGCGGTTAAAGGGTTAAGGCAACTATGAATTTTTTTTAAATCTTTAATCTAATGAGGGGGGGGGGGGAATCAGTTAGGATAAAATAAACAATTAGCCTATTTTTGGAAAAAATAATGAGGGCGACCAAAAAAACATTGGACAAATTTATGGAAAAGGTAATGAGGGCGACGAAATAAAAAACATTTTACTATTTTGTTTTTAAAGATAATGAGGGCGAAGAAACAAAAAAAGCTAAAAAAAAGCATAGTTGGATTTTTATCTCCTGAAATGAATGGGGTTTTTTGCAAATTGGCAACAATCGAGAGAAAAAAATATAGTCGCCTAAAGCGCTGACATACTTTGTATAAACCATGGAGAACACATTTTTATTTTCAATTGAAAATCATCCTAAATGTCTTAATTATAACTCTTTCCGCTTCATTTGAATACCTACTGTATGTTATGGGTCTACGGCCATTATAAATATTTTACTCTTTCAGTGCGGGGATCGACATTAGATGTCAGATTCTGACGTCTACAGACGTCAGATTCTGACGTCGGTCTAATGTCGGTCCCCGCGCTGAAAGTGTTAATTTAAGCCGCTATTTTTTATTAAATGTTGATATTGCCGCAGAGCTTATAAACAAGAGGCTGGTGAGACTCGAGTTGTGAAGAAATAATCAGAAATATTAAATTATCAATAATATATTTAGATGTTGGTGCGAAAAAAAATAAAGAAAAAAGATATCATGGTATACATATGTCACTACATAATAAAATAGTCACATTATAATGTATATATAAACGAAGTGACAAGAAATGACGATTTGCCTATTTTGGTGCTATATGTCACTACATAAAATATAGTCACAATTTAATTTATATATAAACGAAGTGACAAGATATGACGATTTGGCTATTTTGGTGCTATATGTCACTACATATAATATAGTCACATTATAATGTATATATAAACGAAGTGACAAGAAATGACGATTTGGCTATTTTGATGTTCATACTAGTAGGCTAAACCGTGTCATTTTATCCTCTACCACATAAAATATAAACGTATTTTGTGTTAAACTAAAACGCATAAGCCATTCTGGCTTATGCGTTTTAGTTTAACACAAAGCCAGATTAATAATGATGTCTACAACAGATTGATGTGTCTATTGTGTATCAACTGTATTAGAAATATACGTTGGGAATCACATGTGCTCTTATTAATAAACCACCCACGATACCATTCTTCTAAATTTATAAAAATATCTAAGTTTTATGATGTAAGCACTGAAATGCAATTTAATATGATCAAGACGTAAGAATATGTGAGAAATTCATCGAAAGGGACGCAAATCCTAAAAAAATAAAAGCATATTTTACTTTGACGATTTTGTTGTCAGCTTCTATAGGCGCTGTGTATATTTAATCAATCAACTGATCCAAAAGCGACAAATTGAAGATATGAATAAACAACCACATAGTTCTATCCAGGGTGGATTTACACTTTGTAAAAGTGGTACAAATTTACATCACATTTGCAAATCTGAAATAATTAGTTTAGGGACTTCCCAGCTAAAGAAAGGGCTCCGATGTCTTTACAGAAAAAATAATGAACTCGTGGGTCAGACATATATATATATATATATATATATATATATATATATATGACCGACGAGTTATCTTTGTTTTATTTCTACATATCGGGCCCTGTGTATTTTGCTCCAAGTATTACGTCCAGAGTATATCTAGTATCCTACATTACTGCTGTGCAAAGCCAAAAGCCACTATCTGCTTACTTTACAAGTATGCAGATACTGCCTTTTCATTCAATACAGGGTGTAATGAACACGATGACAGGCTATATAAGAGAAATACATGTTAAAGCTGATCAAGTTTATACAGAAAAAGAAGTAGCTCGGTGGCCAAAGTGGTCGTAACCCGAATTAGTCATATACACCCGCCTAAATACACGTATATAATAATTTAATCAATGAATAAACGTTTCCGTCTTTTCAGTCATTGATTGAAAACGCCCGATGCCGGCCCCATCGCTAGAGAAGACATCAGCATGTTAGAGCACAGACAGGTAGGGAGACCGACGGAGAGAGAGAGAGGGCCATTTGTAATAATTTATTTCCTCAATAATAATCACATCTTCGTGTTTCTCACCCGATGACAGACGACATAGCGCTGTACAAGAGCGTCTGTCAACTTGTCAACCTCTGATTAACCGTCCGGGCCCCAGGGCGCTCAAATTAACATTATTCAAAGAGCAGGGAGAAAGCGAGAAATTCGAGGTCGAATAACTCTCGAGTGTACCTACACCAACGTGAAGTCAAATATGTTGAAGTTGACAATGATCTTAAGATAGTCATTTATTTTATTGATATTCTTTCGCGACTCGCAACCGACGGATATTTTAAAGCTGCAAAATGTCACGGGTCGATTTGCATATATGTCTGACAGGCGATTAGTCAAGTAGGAATATATGTTGGCAGCGAATTCAATTTAGTCTGCAATATAAACATACCCTGAATGATGTGTGATTGGCATGCGCACCGGGGTCGCGCAGCTGCCGTCAATAAGTACCGCTGCGGTAATTTACGACATTCCTTTGAAGAAACAAAATGTTTCTTCCCTGCCCACTCGTAAAATTCCGTGCCACTGGGAGCTTGCGAGACCGAGAGTTGGCGTGCTCGGCCTCAGACCGCCAGGGTTCGAATATCATGACCCAATTAAGTACATAAAGTGTCTTAAAGCAAAATTTACGACATTCATTGTCGTCCTTCTTTCGGCCCAGTGTGGTATTTTATCCCCTAATTTAACTAACAACTGAATGACGCCGGTGATGGGCTGATCATATCATGTGACAGGCCCAGCCACTCTAGCATTGATCAGGGTCAGAACAGCATTCTCGGCCCATTCTGGCTTATGCGTTTTAGTTTAACACAAAGCCAGATTAATCAATTTGTTTGAGAAAAACTCGCGAGTCGCTGGAGATAATGTTAGATGGTGTATCTCTGCTGATTTATGGCCGATTGATCTTTCTAAATTAAGTGTCTGTTGCCTCGTGTATTGATTGACTATCTATCTGTGTGCGGCAGACAGATGGCGGTGCTGGATAATGTCAGGAATATAGTCTGCAATGCCACCACAAAATCAATTCACCCTTGCTTTTCAACCCAGCAGAAAATAGATGCTATATTACAAAAAATAGATTCTATATTATAAACAGATTGTTGTGGGTTTTTTTAGAAATTAGTTGTATTGTCATGTGCTGCAATGCCACAACAAAATCACATCATCCTTGATTTTCAAACCATCAGGAAATAGATGCTATACTTAGAGAAATAGATATATTACCGTTTTTTATAAATTAACTATATTGTTATGTGCTGCAATGCTACAACAAAATCAGCTTACTCACCCTTGCTGTTCAAACCAGCAGAAAATAGATGCTATATTACAAAAAAATAGATTATATATTACATAGTGTTTTTTGAGAAATTAGTTGTATGTCATGTGCTGCAACGCAAAAACAAAATCAATTCACCTTTGCATCAGATTATAATAGTTGCTATATGCTACATCATGCTTTTTAGAAATTATCTATGTTGTCACGTGTCGCTGTTTCGTTCACATCCGGTTTTTAGCAGAACCCGAAAACCACACGTTATAATAAAACACAAGGACCGTTTACGTGTGTCGGCATATGGCGATCATTACATATTGTAGATCTGGTAATTTTTGCGTGTTTAAATTTTTGCGAATTTCCTATTTTGGGACTTTTCATGGAGCTTAGAATTCGCGAATTTACATTTTTCTTTAGTAGCGCTATTATATAAACAATTTTCGCGAAATTGTTGAATTCGCGAATTTCTCCTCCTCGCGAAATTTGAAAAAATTAAAACATCGCGAAAATTATCAGATCCACAGTATACGGACACCTATACTACTACGATATTTTAACTCTTCAATTTCTTTAGACGTCAGAAATATTTGTCACGTCTAAAGTCGATCCCCGCACCGAAAAAAAGTAAAATATTTATAAAGGCGGTAGACCTATACAATTTGCGAATCTTGATGACTAAACACTCATATTTACTTTCCAATAGGGCCAATACTGTAATTTCACATGTTATTAAAACAGCTTGAAAACGATTGTACTCCTGCTTCTTAGCGCTCTAATAGTTAATATTAAATAGAAAAAGTTGTGGATTTGCTGAATACGGTATGCATGAAACAGCCAAATGCAATACTCTTATCAACCCTTTGACTGCAAATCACGACAAAAGTCGTTTTTAATCCGTTTTACTGGCCGATTAAATCACTGCTATTGGGAATGAAATGACTGCTTAAACATCAAGATTTGTAAATTTATTGTTTCAAATCAAACACATATGAGTAATTTTCAACCACTTGAGGTTGTGGATCGCGGTAGCGAGACACAACCTCAAGTGGTTGAAAATTTTAATAAACGAACTTAGCAGGATAAGGGGTTAATGAGAACTCTGCCAACCATTCTACTAAACATCTTAGCTCTGATCTAATCCTAACTTTCTCCCAGTTACATTAGAAAAGTTAAGATGAATCTGAACTTTTCCAATGTAAATAAGAGAAAGCTATGAAAAGATCGAAGTTAATATGCTTAGTGAATTGGGCTCCTGTTACAGACTTGTTCAGTGTTCCTATGTGTACAAATTAATTAGGTGTGTAGTCTACAGAGAAATGGTGGGTCTGGAAATGGTGTTCAGACAAAAATTGCAGCGCGGGAATTGGTCGTTTGCAATCGTCCAGTTTGGCACTCGGGAAGCGTGGGATAATTTCGCCCAAGAGACACGCGTATTTCCACAGCGATGTCTCAATGCCGGTGCAAAATCTCATTCATTGTTCCAACATAAAAACAATGCCTGTTCGGTTAGTTTTATTATCTCTGAAATAGTCTGGTGAGAAAACTTCGTGGATGCCTTTGAATGTCGTACAGGCGGTAGCCAATCACGGCTGATTGGCTGATCACATGTGACGGGTGCGCACGCAGCCAATCCCACGTGAACTGTATCTAGATATAGTCTGTGTGTTCTCATCTAGTCTGCTACGGTCTGCAGACAAAAATATGCCAAGAAGTCGTTGGGCAAATGTGGGTTCAATGGCTAACAATAAACCAACATTGGCTCACTGTATCGTTCTTGCTTAGTATTTTATTTCAATGTATGTAGAGCCGATGTGACAGACGGTTGGCCAACATTAAACAGACATTGGATCGATATCGCGTGTGCTTATTGGGAACAGAAAAATTGGAAGAAAAAACTAATTACCTTGGAAACTAATTTGTGTTGCCTCATATCACTTTCACTTTTTAAATGCTGATTAGTACATAACTATGTTATTAGCAACAAATGTTAAGCCATTTCAGAACCAGCTAACATAGCTAATCCATTTCAGAGATTAAACCATTTCATCAGCAACAATGAGAGAGGGACATGGAGCAATGGTTAGAGCGTGGCGCTCTGCAGATGTCGCTGTCTGCCGTGCGGTTTCGAATCCCGCTTGGTGCAGGATTTTCAGAGAAATATAGTGTTTCTCCCCTCTTAATCTTGGGACATTATTTCAATGTTGTGTCCTTGAGCAAGGCACTTCACCCTTATATGCTTCACTTGACTCAGGTGAAAATGAGTACCTGGTAGGACAGAGATGGCAATGTGTACGATAAGTTCAATGCGCCGAAATGGCTGCAGAACTGTATGCTCTCCGTGGCGTTGAAATGGCACACGAATGAACAGGTCCAGTGACCAGGGGGTAAAAATGTAAAGTCCGATGATAGGTCTTCAGACTTTCTATCAGACTATATACCTACACCTTTACCATTTACCTTTAACGACGGCTGATGCATTTCAGAAACAAAGGCTAAGTCTCACAACACAAAGACTAAATCATTAAAAAAACGAGGACTCAACTATTTCAGAAACAAAGGCTACTAATGTAAGCCATTTTAGCGACATAAGTAAGTCATTTCAGCAAGAATGGCAAAACCATTCCAGCAAACAATGAATAAACCATTTCAGCTGAAATGGCTGAACCATTTCAGCAATAGTGGCTGCACCATTCACTTGCTGACTCGCACACACATATCCGGCTATTATTAGTATCAGCAGACTCTGAAAACCGCACCCAGTGTCTTCATAGATTGTCTACAGGCCTGCCCAGCAAAAGCGAATAGTTGATCAAATGTTGGCTCAATGTTGGCCTCCGTCTATGACGTCGGGCCAACATTGAACCAACATTGGCTCAACGTTTCTTGTTTGCTGGGTACTACCTCAGTATACAGTCCGAGTCATCTTGTGTACGTCGGTTACTTACTCACATCTGACCTGTTTCAATCAGATGGCGAAATCGAAACATTAGTTTGTGCTCACCACTGATGCCAAACGAATATCCTTTTTTTTAGAATTAATGGTAAAAATAATAAAATATATTATATTATCGCGACGTAACATTGTCTGTGAAAACAGAAATTACTCAAAATAAATTCAAAAGCGATTCGGATGATTCGGGAACTTTACTACACAATGCGACTTAAACAGACATAATTTAGAATAGTTTTAGAATATTCAGTGCGGGGATCGACTTTAGTCGTCAGAATCTGACGTATGTAGCAGTCAGATTCTGACGTTTACAGTCGTTCCCGGCACTGGAAGAGTTAAAAGGCTCTAATCGGCATATAGACCCATAACATAGGTAGGCTATTCAAATGAAGCAGAAAAAGCTAACTAAGACATTTAAGATGATTGTAAATTGAAAAAAACACTTTGGTCTCCAAGGTTTACACTAAATTATTTCAGCGCTTTAACCCTTTAACCGCCAAATTATTCAATATGAATTTTTACCCACTTGAAGTTGCGTCTCGCTGACGCGATCCACAACTTTAAGTGAGTAAAAATTATTCTGTTTTGAATTATTCTGTTTCAAATATTGCTGATTGATGTCACATTTTATCTTTAACATGTTTAAAAGGTGTTACTTAATGTGCTAATAAAAAAATGAAAACCCGATAATAAGCGGCACCGGCGGTTAAAGGGTTAATGGTTAACAATACACGCGACGTGCCGCGATTTTAACATCGCAGTGATAAATCCTCCAAAACATGACCTTTTCAAATTGAAGGTTAAAAGTTCACCTTGAATGTGTATATCCCTGCCTGCAGACACGAGACGTTTAACCAATGCTGGCTTAATGCTGGGCCGGCGTCACAGACGCTGGCCCAGCATCAAGCCAATAGTGGGTAAACGCCTGACGTCCAGCATTGAGCCAGCATTGAGACAGACATCGTAGCATACGTAGGCCTACATAGATACCACCTGCCGCCCTTGCAGTACGCTGCCAGGGGGACTTCCAGAGCAGTGATTGAGCAGTGGGAACTCCTACATTCAGATTATGCTTTATTTTAGAGTTGATCAGGAAATCCGTGTACGTCCAAAAGGCACTATCCGCTCACTTTACAAGTAAGCAGATACTGCCTCTTGGCTTTGCACGGCCGAGATGATCCGTCTTGGTCACAACGTGTTATCTGACAGGACTATTACTCCCTATATACCTCACGGAGGACGCCGTATATCCCGAGGACAACTAGATCCCGGGATGTGGGGTGGCTACCTCAGTGCTGAGATACGAATTTCGGGGGTTCGGGCTCGAATCAGATTTGCTCGCTGATTGCTCCTATCGCCAGCTCAGTTGAAATCCCGGTAAACGCGAGTTTGTTTTACACAAGTTTGGTTGCGTGCTCGGCCAGCGTCGCAGATGGTGGGCCAACACTGAACATGCATTGGGTGAATGTCTCTAGTTTGCTGGATGTTCAGTATAGGGCCTACTCAGTGATCGATTCCAACTTGTTACTCAATAGGTTGCATTGTCGTAGCAACAGAACATTATGTCTACAATATACTGTATCAATGAATAAAATAAAATGTGACAAACAAAACATGACAAAGTATTTATCTATGCCTCTCGAGTGACTACCCGATCACGTCAATAGCAGCATCGACGCAAGATTGCCTTACTTTGCATAGAGTGACAATGAAATGCTGCCACGGGTAGATATCAATATTTTAGTAATTTTAATCAATGTTGAGGTAACTTAGTTTTAGAAAAGGAGGCTAGACTCCCACTGACCCCTTCTAGATCCGCCACCGCATTCTGCACTACTCCATTCTTTTTATTATTGTTCTTGTTGTGCACAGAATGATAAATATCCTTTCACTGCACACTCTATTCATTTGAAAAGTTTCGCGCATCGTCGCACGGACCTGGTACCCCCAGGCCGTGAGTCACAGCTGATGACGTCACGTGCACACGGGGCACACGACGTTCTTGCGACGTTGAATCAACGTCAATGACGTTGATTCAACGTCGCAACAACGTCGTGTGCGCAGTGCTGAATGTATTAAAATGAAAGACTATTTCGTAGTAAGGCCGCATCCGAGCATGTACGTCAATAACGTGATCACCAAGTGCGATGCATAATGTCAAATGGCAGAGAAAAAAATAGCTTAAAATATATTCTGCGATAATCTGGAACCTTAGCTCTAAATAAGGCAATATTGCGATAATCATGTAGCTCTGAGGGCATCCACATTATCATGTCCTTTGTTTTTTACTAGAGTCTGCCAATGCCCGTATTCTCGTGCAAGTTACGATAAATCGCAGACTTCGGATTGGTCAAGATGGCCAATCCGAAGCCAATGATTTATCGTAACTTGTGCGAGAATACGAGTCATGGGGAGCTCACGTTGAAGCCTTTGTCTTCTTAACTCCTACAGCACAGTAGCCATGCTGTGTTTCTATTAACACCTGTGATAAAGATATCTCAAGTCTTTAAAAACTGATATATCCTATAGATATAGGTCATATGACATATGGTTATTATAATAATGATATATACTTCAATTTCACAAATCACATGTATTTTCAGTCACTTGAAGTTGTGCGTCGCGGTAGCAAGGCGCAACATCAAGTGACTGAAAATTTAAATTGAATAGCTCAGCGCTCTAGGAATCAATGAGCCATATGTGCGTACATAAATCCACATCAACATAATAGCTCTGGTTTAACGTTAGAATTTTTACCTGTTCAGTTCAGCTATGGCTACGGTGGTACCAGAGGCCAGTGCTGACATCTGTTTAGTACAGCTATGGCTACGGTGGTACCAGAGGCCAGTGCTGACATCTGCTCAGTACAGCTATGGCTATGGTGGTACCAGAGGCCAGTGCTGACATCTGCTCAGTACAGCTATGGCTACGGTGGTACCAGAGCTGAGACCTGTTCAGTTCACGTCTGGCTACAGTGGTACCAGACCTGATACCTGCTCAGTTCAGCTTTGGTTACGGTGGTACCAGAGCTGATACCTGCTCAGTTCAGCTTTGGTTATGGTGGTACCAGAGCTGATATCCGCTGGGTTCAGCTCTGGCTACGTTGGTACCAGACCTGATACCTGCTCAGTTCAGGTCTTGCTACGTTGGTACCAGAGCTAATACCTGCTCAGTTCAGCTATGGCTACGGTGGTACCTAAGCTGATATCTGCTCAGCTCAGGTCTGGCTACGTTGGTACCAGAGCTGATACCTGCTCAGTTCAGCTATGGCTACGGTGGTACCAGAGCTGATACCTGCTCAGTTCAGCTATGGCTACGGTGGTACCTAAGCTGATATCTGCTCAGCTCAGGTCTGGCTACGTTGGTACCAGAGATGATACCTGCTCAGTTTAGCTCTGGCTACTGTGATACCACAACTGATTTCTGCTCAGTTCAGGTCTGGCTACGGTGGTACCAGAGCTGATACCTGTTCAGTTCAGCTCTGGCTGCCGTGGTAATAGAGGTGAACTAAGCTGATCGAAAGAGCAACTGTGCAATAATAAACATAAATAATAGTAGCTAAATATGCGCTGCATCAAAAAAATTCACCCACTTGAAGTTGTGTCTCGGTACCGCGACCCACAACTTCAAGTGGGTCAAAATTGCTATTATTTGTTTATTTGAGACAAAATATTTGCAAGTCTTGATTTTTAAACACATTTTTTGTTCCCAATAACCGTGGTTTAATCAGCTAATAAAACTGTTTTAAAACGACTGTAGTCGTGTTTAGAGTAGCGTAATATAACCTGACAACCAGAAGAACATATTAGTACCGTCCAACAGCACAGATAAACAGAAGTAAACAACAACTTTTCAATTAGGAAATGATTACTCGGACGGTGTTTCTCATTATTCTGTTAATATGGTATTATCGTCCACTCTGAGTAATGTAAAAGCGCCGGCCTCGGAGCCGCTTCTTCTCCGCCTGCAGACGTCAGAATCTGACGTCTCTAGACGTGAGATTCTGACGTGTCGTCTGACGTCGATTCCACGGTAGCAATGGCGACGTGCTGAAAAAAAAACCCCAAAACTTTGATTTGTCTCACAATACATGCAGGCCTACTGTAGTCGACGAAGCCTTGAATTAGACGAAACATTGCCGGATTGAAAAGCGAAAACGAAACTGGTTGTTTCTGTCGTTTCGTCAGTATTCAACTGGTATAGCCCGCGTGCCATCAACCGGCCGACAAAAGTCATTGCTTTAACGTTGTTTCAAAGACGCCAAGATCCTCACAACGTCAAACCGACAGTAAAATGTCCACCGGGTTGGCCTTTTTTAGGTGTCATAAAAATTCGGTATAAGCCACTGACCTTTCAGTCCGCCTTCCTGGGAGGTTATCCAGAATCCTGGATCCAGAATCCTGGAAAGGTCTGCACTTCTGCTTAAAATGTCTTCGAAATGACGAGAGAAGCCGACGCGAGCAGCAAGTCTGGTCCCCGCGCGATCAGGCCACTTCAGCCAAGCACCTCTTCTTCACAATTGCGAGGCCACTTCACCTTTTCGCTGTTTAGTTCTGCGATTAAATCTATGTTTTCCAGGGGTGGCACCTGTTGCAGCGGGGCTGCCTGTCCCGCGCACGTGCCTTTGACCCGGGGTGGGGGCGGCCAATTGAGAGGGATCACCGCCTATCTTGTATCGCGCTGAACATTTCGTAGAGTGACTGAGAAAGGGCGGGAATGATGAATGCTCGTTCATCGCCGGGATCGTCTGCCCGGGCTGGGGAGGGGGCACCTCAGCGGCTCACCGTTTATCTTGGTGTACGCGGCCTGGCAGCGTGTTTGTGAACAGGTACCGGCGGATCGTATGTCTGCTGTGGCAGATCCAGAGAAACTCTGGATCCGGACTCCCTCGCAGATGGTGTTGGCATCGCGGTGTGTTATTGTGGCTGGTGCCTCTGGTATTGTGAGAGGCGGCATGGAGGGGTCGCGGGGTCACTGTCGTTAGCCACCGGTTCCGCCCTGCGGATCCCGCCGGAACTATGGTGCAATGCCGGGCGAGCGTCGCAGACGCTCGACCGGCATTGCGCCATAGTTGCGCCGACGTCTCTCGCACGGATGCGGAGACTGGCGCGGATGCTAAATCCGCGGCAGCAGCATCAACAACAAATGTCCAGAGCGATATCCCCGTTAAATAAGACACAGGACTGACTCCTGGTATCCCCCCAGACTTCCAGAGAAGTGCCATCTCAGGCCACTGTGTCAGAAAAACAAGACAATGCCAAAGATTCCTTGCACTGCCCAATGCTACTGCAAGATATAGTCTTAAGTCCAACATAAGTCTCGAGCTCATTGGCGCTGCAAATGTTTGTAGCTATTGTTTCTAGTCTGCTACATCACACCTTTTGCAGATAAGGTGTAGGCCCTATCCCAGTATTTGAAGCCCCTTGGGTGCTACATTCATATAATTTCCTCCAATAAAATACTAAAATATACAACTTTATTAGTGTGGTGTGGGCCAAAAAGTGTTTTAGAGTGGAATGTATGTGTTCTTGGATGGATTGTATGTGTTCTAGGGTGAAATGTATGTGTTCTAGGGTGGAATGTGTGTGTTCTAGGGTGGAATGTGTGTGTTCTAGGGTGGGATGTGTGTGTTGTAGGGTGGAATGTATGTTTTTTAGGGTAGAGCTAGTGTATGTGTTCTTGCATGATGGAATTTATGTGTTCTAGGATGGAATGTATGTGTTCTAGGTTGTAATGTACGTGTTCTAGGGTGAAATGTATGTGTTCTAGGCCCAATATATGTGTTCTAGGGTAGAATGTATGTGCTCTAGCTGGAATGTATGTGTTCCAGTGTGCAATATATATGTTCTACGTAGAATGTATCCACATGATGAAAACGAGTGTATACTGTGTTCCAAAAAGGCTACATATTGGTGCTCTAAAGTTTCGACACACGCAAGAAAACCTTTAAAACATAATGGTTGCCCTATTCATCAACGAAGCCAAATGGCAGTATCTGCTTACTTGTAAGGTAAGCAGATGCTGCCTTTTAGTTTTGAACGCAGTACAAAAATTATTGTTCCCACCCTATAGTACACTTTTTGGACCCCAGAACACTTTAGGACGCTTCAGCTTAATTTATTTGAAATGAAAAAAAATTCAAAAGCTATCACAAACGAAGTTTTCGATGATTTTTTTGCATCTCAGCTCGAAAGATTAATTTGACTTAAATTATATTCTGTATTCACTACATGTTCTAAGCTTGAATATAGGCTTGAATATATGCTTGGATACATGTAAGTTATAACTTGATATCAAACTCCATCATGAAACGACGTTCGGTCTTCTATTGAAAAAAATGTGAAATGTTTTTTTCCTGTAAACAAACTAGTGTGTGGATATTAGGCCTATATGAGGCGCTATACATTATTTTTAATTTTCACCCACTTGAAGCTTTTTTCTTGCTACCGCGACCCACAACTGTAAGTGGGTGAAATTAACTCATATTTGTTCAATTAATTTGAAACCAAACATTTGCAAATCTTGATGTTTTTCAAAAACTTAGAAAGTGTTAAACGGCTAATATACCGCATTAAAAACGACTATAGTCGTGCTTGGCCATGTAAGTATTTTGAATGTATCCGTTTTTCAAATGATTAAAAAAGTAAGCAATTAACACGGCTGTTCGTCTTTGCTCGGCGGTATTGCTTGTCTCAGTCAGGCACATTCTTTGTCGATCTTCTCTGGTCTATCTTTTACACTGGCTCACAGACCCCAGGCCGCCCTACAAGCCCCGGCAACCTGTTGCCGCAGCTTATATCCCGGTCTGGCAGGATTCCCTAAACCCGGACCCCTTCTCCTGCCAAAATCTGAAATAGACAAACAAATCCACTTTCTCCGCGGCACCTCAACATATCTCAACCCAGTGCCGGTGTAATACTGGGCCAGCGTCTGCGACGCTGGCCCAGCATTACGCCAGCATCGGGCAAATGTTTGCTGGTCCATGCTACCACCAGTCTGCCTGCCAGCCGGCAGTACCGGCAGGCCAGCATTCCACCTCTTATAGCCAATTCGCAGTAAACGCGAGACATTGGCTCAACGCCGGGTTAATGTTAGGCCGGCGTCACAGACAATGGGCCAATATTGAGCCAGCAATGGATGAATGTATGCCTGGGATTATTCTCATCGCTTATAATCGACTGGCAGCTGGGTTTCTGATGAAAAGAATAGACTTGAACATTGGCAGTCTCGTTTTAACCTTTACAACGCGGAAATTTTTTTGAATAAACCATGGAGACTAATTTTTTTTTCAAAGTGAAATCGTCCTAAATGTCTTAGTTTCCGCTTCATTTGAATACATGTGTTATGGGTCAATACGGCCGTTATAATTTGTTAAACTCTTCGAGTGCGGGGCTCGTCTTTGGACGTCAGAATCTGACATCTACAGATGTCAGATTATGCTGTCTAAAGGCGGTCCCCGCGCTGAAACGGTTAACGCAACAATGAGAAGTAAAAAATCCCCAGACATGGCCATAATCATTATGGAAATAAATCTAATGATTTGAAGGAAAATAGTCAGAAAATAAGCAGATATTAATAGACTATACAGCCGAGCAAAAGACAGCATCTGCTTACTTTGCAAGCAAGCAGATACTACCTTTTCGACTTTGCACGGAAGTACAGCTCAAGAGGCGTCAGCCAGTAACGGATGATTTCGCAGAATTCTCAGTCAATTATCCATCAATTTTCAAGAAAATAAATTGTAAATAAACGCGTTTGAATAATGTCATTAAGATCGATTGATAATTGACTAAAAATTGAGTAATACGCGAAGGTCATTCGCTATTTATTGTTGTGTCTTCAGATACGGCAGATTGCTTATCAATCTTTCTCAACCCTTATAAATCGCTAAATTAAAGAATTTAAATTTTTACCCATTTGAAGTTGTTCTCGCTACCGCGATCCACAACATCAAATGGATGAAACTTACTCATATTTGGTTAATTTGAGTCCAAATAGTTGCTAATATTGATGTTTAAACACTCATTTCATTACCAATAACAGTGATTTAGTCGACCAATAAAACGGATTGAAAACGACTATCGTCGTGCTTAGCGATGAGAGGGTTAAACTATAATAGTTTTTTTTAACTTATTTTTGTGAATAAGATGTTTTTTGAAAGTCTGAGATTTATAGATTCTTGATGAGAAGTTTTCGTGGGAGCCGACAGTTCCCAGCAAACACAAAACATTTGCATAACATTTATACCACGTTGGACCAACGTCGAAGACGTTGGGCCGACGTTGCATCAATGTTATACAAATGGTTTGTGTTTGTTGGGAACACGGGGAACGTCTATGTGGCGAATCGCAACGGGGGACTATTTTCTTCGGCGGACGCATTATAACCGCACGCGGGTGATAATAACTTCTGATTTGGTGAAGGGTCCGATTCCGAGGTCTCTTGATAAACGCAAGACGTTGAGCCAGTGATGTTTGAATGTTAGGCCAACCTTAACCCTTGCACCGCTATGCGCGACTATAGTCGTTTTTAATTTATTTTATTTACCGATCAAATCACTGATATTGGGAATACAGATTTGTAAATGTTTGGTCTCAAATTAAACAAATATGGGTAATTGTCAACCACTTGAGTTTGTGGTTCGCGGTAGCAAGACACAACTTCATGTGGTTGAAAAGTTAAATAAATTAACTAACGAACGCAGTATAATTAAAAAGGTCAACCAGTTCTGGGTTCGAGTCCTGGAAATGCAGACATTGTTTTTGTGCATCCATATAAAATATAAAAATATGTGGAATTTAAAACAAGCCAACGATCGCAACTACTAGTAAGTGTAATCGACATCTTAAAGTTGATGGCCACTTTTTTCACTTGATCACGATCATGAGGAGCATTGAAAAATACGAAACGAGTTTATTTCGTCGACATCAAACTGGTAAGACGGGTCTGTTTATTTCCACTGCAATCACAAGTGTAAAACGTGTGACTTGATTTAAATCTTAACACATCTTAACACATCTCCAAAGCGGCGGCAGCGGCGACTTCGTTTGTAATTGCTAACGCAATTTCCAGCTTCAAATGATGAAAAATAGTTAGAATTTATGATAAAATAGGCTTCTCCAACATTTTATCACATTTAATGATATTTCCAATAATCTAAAATAATTTTTGAAACATGTATAATAATATCAACAATCATGATTTGCAACCGAGGCGATGTTCAGGTGGCTGCCCAGCAAACACAAAACATTTGTATAACATTTATACAATGTCGGCCCAACGTCTTCCACGCTCGTACAACATTGTATAAATGTTATTCCGATGTTTTGTGCTTGCTGAGTGGGGCTGCACCAATAATCATTGTCGGTAACGGCGGCGGTAGCGGCGACTTCGTTTCTATAGCACTGCCACAGACACGTTTTTAGATGCCCCAGGCTTCAGCCATTATCCACAGTGAGGGACAAAATAAGAGCCACAATCACTGCCATCTCCAACAGTAAGGAGAACTGTTACAACAACATCTCAACACCGGCAGCAACGACAACAGCAGCAGCAACAGCATAGCGGAAAAAATGGAAGAAACAGCATCATCACCGAACAACATAAATTGAACCAGCTATTGCAGCTACAACAGCAGCAGCAGCAACAACAAAAGCAACAGAAGCAACATCATATTACGAACAATTGCTGCAACAACAGTACTGATCTGCAAAGGCAAAAAGCAGTATCTGCTCACTTGTAAAGTAACCAGATACGGCCTTTTGATTTTGCACAGCAGCACGAGTATGCAAACACAAGACATTTAACCAATGGTGGACTTATGTTGGCCCAACATAAACCACCATTTGCTCAATGTCTCGTATTTGCTGGTTACTAGTATACTGCCGTGCAAAACCGAAATGCAGTATCTGTTTACTTTTCAAGTAAGCAGATACTGCCTTTCAGCTTTGCAGAGCAGTATAGTAGCAGCTATACTAGTAAAGAGAGTAGAAGAGGCAGTTACAGCAGCAGCAGCAACAACAGGAACAACGACAGCAGCAACAGCAGCAGCACCAGGTAATAGACTGCCAACTAGGAAGTGGTTGTATGTTTGTGTGATTTATTCTTGCCGTCTGACTTTCCACCTCCTGTGGACAAATGATACATTTGGACACGAGACGTCTGCCCTGAGTTCATCAATTTGGCACCAGGTGGTGCCCGTGTACGGCTGGAGACAATATGCCACTATTCTGTCGTGCAAAGCCAAACGGCAGTATCTTCTCACTTTAAAGTAAGCAGATACTGCGTTTTGGCTTTGCATGCCCCTATTCACATGTAATTCTCTATCATTTCTCAACGCGCAAACTACCGTACCTTTTGTCCATTGTACTCATTTCCTCTCTCTTTAGTTGATTCATTTTTTACAATGTTGTTCTCACAAGGTTTACACAACTACTTATGCTTAGAAGTAACTGATATTATACAACCACAAAGAAAAAATATAAACTATAAATTTCTTAAAGAGAAGATCAATTATTATCACGACTAGAACAGAACACAACACAACACAGCACACCAAAACAGAACAGAACAGAACAAAGCTGAACAGAACAAAACAGAACAGAACAGAAAAGAACAAATCATTAGCGAAATATTGACACAATAGGTATATATCATAGGTTTGAGATACGGGCTGACATACCCCTATTAAGACTATCGAAGTCGTTTGAAAAAACGCTAAATTAAATAATTTTAATTTTCACCCACTTGAAGTCGTGTCTCGCTACCGCGACCCACAACCTCAAGTGCGTGAAAATTACTCATATTTGTTTGATTTGACACAAAACATTTGCGAATCTTGATATTGAAGCACATATTTCATTCCCAAAAACAGCTAAATAATAAAACAAACTGAGCATGAAAATAGCATGAATTACTATTACAGTAAATAGGTGGCATATTTTAAACTTTTGTGCTGCCTTTGTTGTTCCTCTTTCTTTCAAAAAATTGTTTTCCCTTAGGGATGAAGGGTGTAACTGCCACAAAGGTGACGATATTATGGTCTAATGTTTCCTTGGATATCTAGGTGCTGGAATACAACTACACTGTAACGTTTTATTTTGTTCATAATGACTATAGTCCCCTTAGATATGAAAGGGTGTATCTGCCGCCTTGCAAAGTGGCAGATACACCCTTTCATATCTAAGGGGCGATATATATCACATCTGATTTCTTATATCACGGAGGAACTGAACAGAGCTCGTCGGCCTATTTCCAGTCTTGGGATCACGTGACCAGGCTATATCCGGGTATCTGGCCGGCCTGGGTGGAATTAACCCTTTAACCGCCAAATTATTCAATCTGAATTTTCACCCACTTGAAGGTGTGTCTCGCTGACGCGATCCACAACTTCAAGTGAGTGAAAATTATTCAGATTTGACAAAATAGAGGTCAACTGTTTTCAAATATTGCTGATTGATGTCACATTTTATCTTTGACATGTTTAAAAGGTGGTACTTAATGAGCTAATAAAAAATGAAAACCCGAATATATGCGGCACCGGCGGTTGAAGACTTAAAGATAGCAGTCAACAGCATCCTGCTGCCCCGCCTTATCTACAGAACTGATATCACTTATCAAAAAACAATGTTAAGGAGTGGTGAAACTTTAATATATGACTGAGCTATATCAGATGATATGACATACACATGATATGACTGATATAAATGGCATTGTCTGTGCACCTATATACGCCTATATAAAAAACACTATCAGTCAAAATCTCATTTGTATTGGCTGTATATATATTTGAAAAAAAAACAGATAATAAAAATACCTGTTTCACTGAAAAAAAAACTATATTAAAATATACATTTCGTGGAAAAATACAAGTATCAAAGCTGTCATTTTGTTCAAAATATACAGAATATGTTGACAACAAATAACAGCAATATTCTAACCCACTTATTGTGCCTGGTTTTCCGTACGCTATTTGTATCACTTGTAACAGGAATCGTTTTATGGATTGATTTCTCCAGTGTTTGAATTGTACTTTGTTTTCCTGTTCTGCATAATATCCAAGAAAGAGGCTGTTTGACTTAATCAACTAGCCGACTCTTAAATCTTCCCTTGGACATGAAAAGGTGTATTTGTCACTTGGTAAAGTGGCAGATACACCCTTCCATATCCAAGGGGACGAAATGCTGCCACTGATTGTGTTAGAATGGCAGCGGCCAAAAGAGAATTCCTATCTTGATAGCCGAATGCCAGAAATAGTTTTTGTTCAATGTGGCGATGGCTCTGATGTATTTTTAGGCTCAGAGTTAGCCCTAAAAGCGCTAAATCAAATAATTTAAATTTTCATCCACTTGAAGCTCTGTCTCGCTACCGCGAACAATTCTCGTATTTGCTTAATTTGAGATCAAGAAAATCCTGATGACTAAACACCCATTTCATCACCAATATCTTATGACTTAACCTGCTAATCGAACAGATTGAAGGTACTATTGTCGTGCTTAATTGGCGCTTTTAAGTGTAAATACGAACTTGCTGACTATGAGCGATTTTTAACTGGGCTTAACCCTTTCAGCGCGGGGACCGACTTTAGACGCCAGAATCTGACGTCCATAGACGTCAGATTCTGACGTCTAAAGTCTATCCCCGCACTGAAAGAGTAAAATATTTATCATGGCCGTACACCCACAACATAGGTATTCAAATGAGACGGAAAGAGCTGACCGAGACTTTTATGGTGATTTCAAATTGAAAGAACCCTTTGATCAAAAATGTTCCGGACTGTAAGGGTAATGATTTATGTGAGAGTGAGCGGATAACCGTCTATATGTACCCTTAGCACTGAAAGAGTGTAACTGCCACCCTTTCAGCACTAAGGATTCCATGCGTACATACAGTTGTTTTTGTTTTATGCGTCAATTTTACAGCGTCTGTGTCAATGTTATTCGGATCGAGTTGCTCGTTCCCGGTTCTGGATATGACGGGCATGTTCACCTGTAGGCAGGGATCACTCCGGCCTCCTCTTGTAATAGGTTATCAGTGGGGATTAGCAGAGATCCCGCCAGAGATCCCGACAGAGTCCGGGACACCTGCGGCATCCAAGCCCCGAGAAACACGGCCGGGCAAAGTCAAACGGCGGTAAGTGGTGACTTGTAAAGGAAGCGGTTGCTGCTGATTGTCTGCGAGCGCCGGAGCACGCCTAACAAAATTAAACAGCCACGAGGAGCTACCACCAGAGAGGGGTCGTAAATCTAACGACTTGTCCGCAGACGTGTTTTTAAAACCCTTACAGCGCGGGGACCGTCTTTACGCGGCAGAATCTGACGTCTGTAGACGTCAGATTCTGACGTGTAAAGACGATCCCCGCGCTGAAAGAGTGAAATATTTATAACGGCCGTAGACCCATAACACACGTATTCAAATGAAGCGGAAGGAGCTGACTAAGACATTTATGATGATTTTACACTGAAAACCCTTTGGTCTTCATGGTCTGTACAAACACATACAGTGCTTCAAGGGCTAAAAAGCTAGCAGCGCCGTTCCACGCGCTTCTAATATCTGCTCCGGGCCGCCGCTGGCAGGACGGCGAGTTAATGTTACTGTGCCGACAGTTCCTGGCTCTCCTAGAAATAGTTTTCCCGGCGTGATACATTTAGACACGTACACGGGCTTTCTCGCCACAGAATGCCACCTCTATTACAGAGGCGGGTAGGTGAGATGGACAGTGATGGGGGTCCACGTGCACTGGAGGATTCAGCCAAGGGGGTCCTGAATCCCCCCCTTTTTTCAAAATTAAATTGCCTCAACGAATTGCCTGTATATCGGTACTAAGTTGACACTCAAAATTTACTAGTATACTTAGAGTTTCAAGCCCCCCACATATTATCTGGGAAGACTAAAAACTCATTGACTGATACCCATTTTTATATTTTTTAATAGGACACCCTTTTCAAAATGCTTGATCTACCCCTGGCGCAGAATAGAGTCACAGCGTGTGAGGCAATAAAGAAAAATAAGAAGGATTCAATACAAAAATAATTTGATGATACCGATATAAAACCTAACCCTGTCGATTGCGAAAGTACCAAAAATGTTGACTTTCGCTCCTTGGACTCAGACTTATTACGATTTACTATAAAATACAATTTGTTCAGATACCCCTATTAACAACATATGTATGGCTCTCATAGGGTATTCGAAAAAAAAGAATTCCGAGTTGTTCTTCCAGATTTATTCAGGATTTTCTGGATCACTATGTGGTTCGATTTTATTTATTTCTCCTTCAGTTTTTATCCAATCGACTTCACACCTTGACTCCATACCGACACCTTTTGAGTATCGATACATATTAAAATACATATTTTATTCAGTAATGTTCCAATGTCTGGCCAGCGCCGCAGACAGTGACCCAGTATTGAACCAATATTGTGTATTTGGTATGACGGTAGAAATATTTTAAATGATACACTTGACAATTAAAATAACAGTTGCAATTCCATTCAAACAAAACGTCGACTCTTTGTTGTCTTAATGGTGGGCTAGCGTCGCAGACAGTGATACAACAGAGAGACAAGTCAATGAGTGGACTGGGCACTCTGAATCACAATAACAAACGTACACATTTCGACAAAGAGTTATTTTTTTAATCTGCACTTTGACCTACCAAACAAGCTTCATGAACAATGACAGCATATCTTATTAACAATTTGATATCTTTCATGAAATTGAAACCAAGCACTAAAAACAACTTACGATTCTCAGACTTAACATATGGTGGCCCAACAACAAAGTAACATTGTTTCAACAGCTCATGAATGTGGTAATTTGGCATGTTATATATGGACTTTGCCTTACAATATTGCCATATCTAATTATGTTTGTTTAGAGCGCCTCTTAGCTCGGACCTCCAATGATTTAGACGCTTCAGTATCATAAAAGGCTGACATACATTTTGAATGACATATTAAATGTGTTGATTGAGATGTTTTTATTGACACGTTATAAAGATCATGGCACGTTAGGGTAAAAAGACACGTTAAGGAGAACATGACACACCAAAGGAAACATGACACAGTTAAGATAACATGACACGCTAAGGAGAACATGCCACATTTAAGATAACATTACATGTTCAGGAGAAAGAGAGCATGATACCTTAAGCAGAACATGGCGCGTTAATAAGAACATTAAACGTTAAAGAGAACATGACACGTCAAGGAGAACATGACAAGTTGAGGAGAGCATGACACACTAAGAACAACATGACACGTAAAAGAAAACATGACACGTTAAGGCGAACATGACACGTTAAGAAAACATGACACGTTAAGGGGAGCATGAAACGTTAAGGAAAACATGAAACGTTGAGGAGAACATAACATAATAAAGAGAACATGACCATGGAAGGAGAACTTGACACGTTAAGGAGAACATAACAAAATAAAGAGAGCATAACACATTAAGGAATACATGATACGTTAAGGAAAACAGGACACATTAAGGAGAACATGATGTGTTATGGAAAACATGACACATCAAGGAGAACATGACATGTTAAGGGGAATATTGCACGTCGAAGAAAACATGACACGTTAAGTGGACCATGACACGTTAAGGAAAACACTACACACCAAGGAGAACATTACACGTTAAGAAAAAATATGACACATTTGGGGAACATGACACGTTAAGGAGAACATGACACGTTAAAGAGAACATGACACGTTAAGAAGAGAACATGACATATTAAAGAGAACATGACACGTTAAGGAAAACATGACACGTTTAGAATAGAACATGACATATTGAAGAGAATCTGACACGTTAAGGAGAGCATGACACGTTAAAGAGAACATAACACATTAAAGAGAGCTTAACAAGATGATGCGTTAAGGAAAACATGACATGTTAAAGATAACATGACACGTTAAGGAGAACATGACATATCAAAGAGAACATGACAAGTTAAGGAGGACATGACATGTTAAGGGGAGCCAAAAACATGTTAATGCGAATATGTGACACGTTAAGGAAAACAATACAAATTCAGAAGACCATGAGGCGTTAAAGAGAACATGATGCGTTAAGAAAACATGACACATGATGAAGAACATGACGCGTTGAGGGGAACATGACACGTTACACACACAAACCTGAGAGGAAGACAATTGATGGTGGACATGGTTCCTCCACTCTGTACAGCATACAGCTAGAAGTGACTTTTGACTTGTTGTAGACAACTAATCATATCCCAGCAAACACGAGACGCTCTTCCAATGTTGGTTTAATGTTGGGCTAGCGTCGAAGACGGTGGCCCATTTCGTCGAAGACGGTGGCCCAACATTGAACAAGCATTGGAAGAACGTCTCGTGTTTGCTAGGGTGTACATTAATCTGAACCCTTTCACTGCTGCGACTGATTACCACTTGTCATGCTAGGATTGTCAAGTTACATTCGACGAAGCCGAACTTGACAAAAATCAACTTGATGCACCACACTGTAGTAAATTCAAGGTGTCACATCCCCATATTTTAGCTGAGAAGACTAAGGGGGCACCATTCTATCTCCAGGGGGGGTTGGCTGGAGTTTTTTTGAAATAAAAAATTTCGGGCGGACTCTGAGTGAAATAAATAATCTACTTCAAGAACTGTTGGTTTGTTTGTTTGCTTGTTTGTTTGTTTGTTTGTTTGTTTGTTTGTTTGTTTGTTTGTTTGTTTGTTTGTTTGTTTGTTTGTTTGTTTGTTTGTTTGTTTGTTTGTTTGTTTGTTTGTTTGTTTGTTTGTTTGTTTGTTTGTTTGTTTGTTTGTTTGTTTGTTTGTTTGTTTGTTTGTTTGTTTGTTTGTTTGTTTGTTTGTTTGTTTGTTTGTTTGTTTGTTTGTTTGTTTGTTTGTTTTGAAACTTTTACTAGATGTGTTCCTCGGGCCAAGGAACAATCCATTAAATTTTGGGATGATCCGGATTACGATTCGGATCCAGGATCTGGGGTTACCAGCCGATACGTAACAGATTTGATGCTGATTGAGGCAATCATCATGAAATCTGCTGCAATGCTGATTGGTAATTTAATTGTCTCTATACGTTAATTGAAAACCTGCATGATTGAGTATGTAGGCCTATTCATAGACACACCAAGCTGCTCAATCATAAAGATTTTAATTAACCTGCTGATATTTGGCCGGGTTTGGGCAGTTCTGGAATTATGTCAGCGTTTTTACATGGATCGGATGACAAGCTTTGAGACATAGAAACGGCCCATTTTTTCTATTGGAACCCTCTCATCATTTTGTATACAAGACTGACGTATATTTCTATATATGTTAAAACAAAAAACTTGGGTTCCAGTAGTACGTTTTTGTGAGGAATTTGGGCAAAGAAGAGTTAAAGAAACGCATTGATCAATCCTTTAACCGCCGGTGCCGCATATACTCGGGTTTTCATTTTTTATTAGCACATTAAATACCACATTTTAAACATGTTAAAGATAAAATGTGACATCAACCAGCAAGATTTAAAAAAATTGACCTCCATTTTGTCAAATCTAAATAATTTTCACTCACTCGAAGTTGTGGATCGCGTCAGCGAGACACAACTTCAAGTGGGTGAAAATTCAAATTGAATAATTTGGCGGTTAAAGGGCTAAGGTAAATTGTGATGGTATGTTTCAAGTAGACCATCATAAGCAACCATTAGACGCAGCATAATAAAACTTGGCGCATAGCTACATAACCATTTGACGTGGCATAGCTGTAAGATTACACCAAGGTTATTTCAAGGTCGAATAGGCTGATTCTTTAATGTTTAAAAATCGCAATATTGCGAGCTTGGGCCGCTACCGATGTTTCGGGTTATTTCGAACCTGCGCAAAGATGGGTAAAAATGATAACAAGTACCGAAATGTTGAAAATATTTCATTCATGGTTCCAAGCATCAATAGGATGTTTTGAAACTTCTGACGTTTCGACTTGCCACGTACGTGATCAAGGCTTGCCGTAGCAAGTCGAAACAACGTAAGTTTCAAAGCATTTGTTTTAAATTTAGTACAATTTACTACTATCTAAGTACCTAAATGTGTTATATAACAGTTGAAACAGTTGCTGAAGAAAAGTAATGTCGAAGACTTGCACACGTGTATTTGAATGTGCCATCCCAGTAACACAATACATTTGTATGACATTTGTACAACGTTGGCGCAACGTCTTCGACATTGGTCCAACATTGTACCAATGTTATACAAATGTCTTGTGTTTACTGTCATAAATGTCCCAAGTCAGCCATCAGTTCTGCTCTGCAAACCCAAAAGGCGGTATCTGCTTACTTGTAAAGTAAGCAGATACCGCCTCTTGGCTTTGCACCCCAGAGTTATGGTGCCCAATGGAGCGTCTCACCTGATACATTGGCGCAATGCCGGCTAAGTTCTGGGCCAGCATCTGGTATATTGAAACCAGTGCTGGCATGTCGTCTGCTGTCTGAGTTGTGGCTGGCACTGGTGGAGCCAGTTGTCGGGACCAGTGCCAGCCTGGGCCCGTATTCTCGTACAACACTACAAGTTACGATATATCGTAGGCTTCTGATTGGTCGAGATCGCCATCTCGACCAATCAGAAGCCTACGACGTACGTAACTTGTACGAAAATACGGACCGTGGCCCATATCCCTGAGAATCTAAAAATTAAGATTATCTTAACTTTCTCTTTTTCTTTGTTGGAGTAGTATTAGAGAAGTAAAGATAATTGACACAATGTTGTTTTAAAGTTGGGCCAGCGTCGTAGACGGTGTACCGACACTTAGAAAACATTGGGTCAATTATCTCAATTATCTTTTTCTAAAGGGAATGATAGAGGTTAAGATTATCATAGCCTTCTCTTTTTTCCATTAGAGAAGTTAAGTTCTTAATTTTTTTAAAGGAAATGAGAGAAGTTAAGATTAACCTAACTTACTCTTTTTCTATTAGAAAAGTTAAGATAAATCCTAACTTTTCTAATGGAGATTGGATAAAGTTAAAATAATCCTAATTTTAAGATTCTTAGTGGGATGAGGCCCAGTGCCTGGTGCTCAGGCCGGGGTTGGTGTCGCTTTGACCCCCTAGCAGTCCAAGGGCTATATCCAACACTCAAATGAGTGGCTCATGCTACCATTCACGTCCAAAAGTCGTATGTGCCACTAAAATGAATGGTTGTTACAACCCTTTGTGTCCATGTATCTGCGGCGGCTGGAGCACCTGTCTTACATAGAGAGATGGATCACCAAGGCTATAGAGAGATCCTCTCCCGCCCGCTTAACCCTTACAGCGCTGAAACCATGGCAACCAAACGGTTTTTTTCAATTTGAAATCGTCATAGATGTCTTAGTTAGCTCTTCCCGATTCATTTGAATACCTATGTTATGAGTCTACGGCCATTAGAAATATTTTTACTCTTACAGTGTGGTGATCGACTTGAGTCGTCAGAATCTGATGTCTACAAACGTCAGATTATGTCGACTAAAGTCGATCCCCGCGCTGTAGACTTAACACTCTGCCCGCAGTGAGTTTTTTTACCCCCCCCCTCCCCAATCTCCCCCCTCCCCCCACCTTCCCTTCTTTCCTCTGAGGAGGTAACACAACAAGTTTTTGGGCGCCGTTGTTTGGTAGATGATTAATTGGCGGCAGGAATAGGGTAGAGCTTAGTCCTGTGGAGAACAGGGTAGGCTGCCACACGGCGCATTAATACACACCGTTCTACCGCTGCACACCGGAGCTCCCTGCGCTGCGCAACGTAACCCGACATTCTGGCAGTTTATTAATGTGGTAGACCTTTCTTGGGAGCCAACCATGTTATAGAGGCATTTTTGTACGAAAAAACATTAGCAGGTCAACAATCGCCACCTACAAGCACTTATCATATGCCATCGACTTGTTTATCAGTAAAACAATCGCTTAAATAGCCTACCAAATAACCTTTAAAACACTAAATGAATAATTTATCATAGACCTATAACGAAATTATTCACGTAAATATACACATACTGGAAGTTTGAAAATTTGTAACGAACTATTTAAATTGTTGACTAATTACAAAATGATAGAAAAAAAACCCCAGCTATAGCCTATTTAAGGTGTTGGTGTAAATGTTTGAAGATAATTAAAGACGCGATTGGTATCTAAAGGGCTTATATTCCACCACAAAGGGGTATGTCTAATAACGTTTGAAAAAAGTGTAATGTCTTAGAAAAAAAGATAAGACATAGTAATCCAAGACCCACTTGTGAGTATTCAATACTAAAGTACAAATTAGGCAATTAAAATCACCAACTTAAT
This sequence comes from Flabesymbios commensalis, assembly GCA_964017125.1. NCBI lineage: Eukaryota > Metazoa > Annelida > Polychaeta > Terebellida > Flabelligeridae > Flabesymbios > Flabesymbios commensalis. The sequence continues at coordinate 20,464,302 of OZ024909.1, forward strand.
ATAAAAAAACAATATCACCAGGATAATCATTTCGTCCCCTTGGATAAAAAAGGGTGTATCTTTCACTTTGTGAAGTGACAGATACACCCTTTCATATCCAATAGGATGAATTTTTTAATCAGATATAGATCCTGCTTCTTGATATTTCACTTCCAGGATGCTTGGCGGCAAAGTTTAAAATCAGTTTTGTCACTTAAGTGAAACAGGTTGAGACCATCCGTCCACATGGGCACGTTCAGATCAACCCATGGCACAGCATCAAATATAAACATTTTCACTGAAATATTATTTGTTTTTTGACTATCCTGTTTTATTTCCTGTCATAGAAGGAATAGCAACTCGTTACTCCGATTGCACGCAATTGAACCAATAGTGTGATGTTTATATCATACCAGGAAAATTAATACAAACTAAGATACAAAGTAATATTATCACCAGAATTAAATAATAAATGTACACCTGGGAGAGAAGCTAAAGATCATGAAAAACATGATAAACGACAACATAACAACATTACAACATTACAACATACCCATTTTAAAAACCATAAACAACAATCACTAGTCACAAAACTAGCATTCCAAGAAGAAAACTAAACAACATCTTTAAAATCAACTTCATACCTGTCAAGGGCGGATCCAGGAAAAAATCTGACAGGGTTCCAATATATTGGCCAGCAACTTAGTAGTAATCAAGATCCAGACTTCTTTTGTTTTGGTTTTGTTATATATATATTCTATAAAATTTTATTCATGGCACGGTGTTAAAAATCATTATATTACAGTATTCTATATACAGTATTACAGACCTAATAAACCTAACCCTTTTAAAAACCGCCAAATTATTCAATTTGAATTTTTACTCACTTGAAGTTGTGTCTCGCTGACGCGATCCACAACTTCAAGTGAGTGAAAATTACTCAGATTTGACAAAATGGAGGTCAACTGCTTTCAAATATTGCTGATTGAAGTCACATTTTATCTTCAACATGTTTAAAATGTGGTACCAAATGTGCTAATAAAAAATGACAACCCAAATATATGGGCCACCGACGGTTAAAGGGTTAAGCCAATAATAATTTTTATTCAAGTGTGTCTCTTTACCTTGACCCACAAGTTTAAGTAGTTGAAAAAATTGTATTTGCACTTTTGCAAAGTGTGATGTTTAAACACATTTCGTTTCTAATAACAGTGCTTGATCGGATGATAAAACGGATGAAAAATGACTATGGTCGTGCTTAGCGAGTTATGGGTTATTGTGACGATACAAATAAAAACAAGAAATATAAAATAAAAAAGATCAAAAATACTAGGATTGCAATGTGTAAAGTGTTCGAAAGTGTATGTAATTCTTGAAAAAGTCAAATAATTTAGGGCTTTTTAGGTATCCAGCCCTGTGTAATTTGATAGATTTGAAAATGCTGACACGGTTCCGGAAACCTGACCACCCGGTCTAAATCCGCCCCTGTATAAACACTTCTATAAGAAAATAATGTCAGTATATTCAAGACGCGTAGTTAAAGGGAGAATGTTCGTCATTAGCAGACGATCTTACTTCGTATATACTTCAGCATAATTGAAAACATATCGAATCATTGACCTCTGAATTTTCTCTATATTTTTTATATTCCACTTCATCATATAGTAGTGTACAATATTCAAGTAATGTGCGGACTAGTGAACAGTACGTTAAATATTTAGTTTGAAAACATGCATGCCACTAACGTACACTTTTTCTTGAATTTAATAACTAATCTCGATTGTCTAAAAGCCAAGTTTGTTATCGTTTTATGTCCAAGACGAGCTGCAGCCTCCACGAGTCTGGCTATAATCTTTGGGCAGATAGCTAGCGGCCTTACCCTGGTTCATCCGCTCAACAGTGGAGCTAATGCAGCTCTCGCATCGGTACAGGCACAAATTAAACTATCGGCAATAGAGTATTTGACATTAGGTCTCTCACGTCGGATGAATGGAGTTACCTTCAACTATTGTTACTCTGAGGACTATCCGACCGAAGATAGAAGAGTTGTGCGAAAGGCTAAAGTGTTTCAGCATTATCTCCGGCCGTCTGGGCATATCCGGGGGTAAATCCCCTAAACATGCTCAGAATCCTACAGAATTCTTTCATCAACGGACTCCACTGTTTTTAACTTATTTCTAAGTCACTTAAATGACCGTTCAGGCCGAAAAGTGACGCTAAACATTAATTTACTACTACTATACTACTAACACTCTATGAAATATGAAAAAATCGGCTCCTCCATTGCAGCAGCGGCACGGCCGCTGTAAAAGACTATGGCTTGGCAGACTTGGCAGTTTGTACCTATATTTATCCGGGTGTGAGCAGACGGCTTAGATCATGATCTGCCTCAGCCGGCCTAAGTCAGGCTGTGGATCTCTGGGCGAGGTGCTCCTGGGACCTCGTCCTGTGCCAGGTCAGGGGACACCTGTTCTATTCTGGAAGCATCACCTCATGCGGTGTCTGCTACTGGCCAGGCCGGGCAGACAGACTGAGCCATGCTAACCTTTGGCTTGGTCCTCGTTCTGTATCCAGCATCCCAGAATCTCACTCTAAGTTTCAGCAAGTTTTCAATCTTCCATCTTTTTCTTTCTTTCAATCTCACTCTCTCCTTTCATCTCACTCATTCATCACTCACCTATTCACTGATCCACTAACTCCAATCACTCGCTCACTCACTCACTCACTCACTCACTCACTCACTCACTCACTCACTCACTCACTCACTCACTCACTCACTCACTCACTCACTCACTCACTCACTCACTCACTCACTCACTCACTCACTCACTCACTCACTCACTCACTCACTCACTCACTCACTCACTCACTCACTCACTCACTCACTCACTCACTCACTCACTCACTCACTCACTCACTCACTCACTCACTCACTCACTCACTCACTCACTCACTCACTCACTCACTCACTCACTCACTCACTCACTCACTCGCTCGCTCGCTCGCTCACTCGCTCGCTCGCTCGCTCGCTCGCTCGCTCGCTCGCTCGCTCGCTCGCTCGCTCACTCACTCACTCACTCACTCACTCACTCACTCATTCACTCACTCACTCACTCACTCACTCACTCACTCACTCACTCACTCACTCACTTACTCACTCACTCACTCACTCACTCACTCACTCACTCACTCACTCACTCACTCACTCACTCACTCACTCACTCACTCACTCACTCACTCACTCACTCACTCACTCACTCACTCACTCACTCACTCACTCACTCACTCACTCGCTCGCTCACTCACTCACTCACTCACTCACTCACTCACTCACTCACTCGCTCGCTCGCTCGCTCGCTCACTCACTCACTCACTCAATCACTCACTAACTCACTCACTCACTCACTCACTCACTCACTCACTCACTCACTCACTCACTCGCCGCTCGCTCACATCAGCAGGTGGTTACGTGGCATACAGTAGAGGTGTCAAGATCGTGGCTTCAACCCCGTCATACTAGTTTGATGGTTTCTTGTCCGTCTGTAAAATACCACACACTAAAAAATAGATTTATTGCATTAGTCTAAAGCCAGATCCACGAGGAGTACCAAAAACTAGGCTTGTCTGAGCATATTGCCAAGCCGCTGACGGAGATCTGATGGCTAGCTGTTATAGCTGCTGAGGGGTTAAATAATACTACCACGGTGCCATATAAATCAAACAGCAGTAACTTCTACCTTGAAAAGCAGACAGTTAATGATATTGCATCTACATGGACAAACAACAGTAGCTTCTTACTCTAAAACTAAACAGTTACTGTCGTTTGCCTTCCCATGCTCAGAGATGATGCCACTATGTTTCCATGCGAAGCCAAAATGTCTTTTGGCTTTGCAAAGCGGTGTACACCAATTCCATCCACAAACAAAAGTTGTGTTACTTTCAGTTTTATAACTACTCTCGACTGTCTAAAAGACAAGTCTGTCATCCTACTGTTACATATTGTTCAGAAAAATTTGCATGCATTGTACAGTGAATGTAATAAAAATGACGTCCATAGGAAAATCGTATTACATTTGATGGACCGATTAAAATAGCTGTGACCTTTTCTCGTTTTGCTTTAGAAGGAGCTCAGTGATTTAGGCCATTGTTGTTCTATGGTCTATAATTATGTGAGTCGTAAGTCGCTGATCTAAGTGCTGGGGATATTACCCCTTTAACCGCCAAATTATTCAATTTGAATTTTCACCCACTTGAAGTTGTGGATCGCTGACGCGATCCACAACTTCAAGCTAGTGAAAATTATTCAGATTTGACAAAATGGAGGTCAACTCTTTTCAAATCTTGCTGGTTGATGTCACATTTTATCTTTAACTTATTTAAAATGTTGTACCCAATGTGCCAATAAAAAATGAAAACCCGAATATGCGGCACCGGCGGTTAAAGGGTTAGCAAATCCTGAATTTACACAACATATATATACATATACATCCAAAATCGTTTATCATACAATTCTCTAGCATGGTCAGCTTCAAATTGTAACTCCGCAAATTCAGAAAATTATGATGTCTAAAATTGCGTCAATTTGAGGTTCAAAAAGGCAATTTGTATTTTTTTTTTTAAATAACACACCCTTGGATTAAAATAAGTAAAGAAAATAAATATCCATTTTGATCCATTAAAAAAAAACGTTTGGTTGTATAATTTTAAAAATAAAAAATAAAATAGATTGCATAGATTGTGATCGCTAGCATTTTGCACTGCGTGAATATTTTCTACTCAAAAGCGACTGTTACCGTGGTAACATTTAAATAGAAACAAATATCTCTGATTTGAATATAAATGAGACTACAATTAAAATAACAGATATTAAAAAAACAAATTCATCATGCGATTTACGACTTATTTTGCATGATCGGGTCATATATTATTGAGTTTTTAACAGAAAACCAACCCACTATTCTGACATTAGAGGGTCCATTAACGATAGCGATGTAAGACAGGGCGCTTAACCCTCAAAGCGCTGAAATATTTTGCAAAAGTCATGGAGACCAAAGGGTTTTGTTCAATTTGAAATCATCACTAATGTCTCAGTTAACTATTTCCGCTTCATTTGAATACATATGTTATGGGTGTACGGCCATTATAAATATATAACCCAATTCAGTGCGGGGATCGACTTTAGACGCAGAATCTGAATCTGCGAAAAGTCAGGGTTGAAGACATTCAAACTGGAGTATAGTAAAATTCACATATCTGTCAGAGCATAATTTTAAGTAATGTCTCGGTCAATGCTCTACCAAGCACTATTTTCTGGTATTGCGACAACAATTTCGCAAAATGTTTTGTGGATATTTTAGAAGTTACATCATTTGACATGTGATTTTGAGATTAAGACTAAGGTGATGCAGGTTTAATTCAATTCAAGAGTTCAAGAGTTTATAGTCATAATCACAATAATTTATAACAATCTAGTATACCTATCAAGACTAACTTCTCAAGTTATAAAACTCGGAGGCTTGTATTTCACCCACCAGTACTCTTAAATTGACGTCAATCACTTTGAGAGTGCCAGCATCGGTCTATTATTTCACATAAAAGGACAAGACTGTCCGCTACCAAAGTTCACCCATTGTTCATAAAGTTAGACGCTGATAAATTACCATTCATTTTCGATATACTTCCTTATTCTTACGTGGTCTAAAACACACCATAAATTCTGGTTTATTCGGGATCTGGTGGACAGATTGACGAACGGACTACTTCCTAATTCCCACTTGGTCTAAAGCACAGCAGAAACCCATGTTTATTCAGTATCTCTGACACTATGTCCGTGTCTTTGTTGTCTCTTATAAGATGTCTTCTTATAGGCCTACGGCATCAACTATCTAACCACCGCTCAGATTATGTTCTCCGTGATTAATTACACCCATGAACCTAGCCGTGTCATCCTCTCCGAGGCCGTGGATTGCTGTATTCGTTTTACCCGAAATAATCAACGTTTTTCACCATGACAGTGATGGAGAACGATCTCGATCACAAGGTCCGAAAAATGTCCATAGCGTTTTAACGACTGTGTGGGCTGTGAGCTGAGCATGCTGGCATGTAACCTGGTGACTGAAATGTTACTGATGTTTTACCTCATTATTCGTGGCAAGTCTTAGGTCCGTCCAAAGAAATATCCCACGATTTTGTACGAGATCAATCTGTGGCTGAAACCTGTTTCAGCCACTGGGGCTACCATGAGCCCAATCACTTCTCATTGCTATTTGAAATAAGTGTTCAAACATCACGATTTGCAAATGTTTGATTTCAAATAAAACAAATACAAATAATTTTCACCCACTTGAAGTTGTGGGTCGTGGTAGCGATACCTAGATCTAGACTATTCTGTGAGACGCAGTTACGTCACTCGGTGAAAATAAAGTTATATTAAACCCCTTCCCCCATACTTCATTCTGTGAAAACGCAGTGACGTCACTCGGTGAAAACAAGATTATATAAGAACCCTCCCCCGGTCCCCCATACTTCATTGTATTAGCCAGATCGGTGAAAACAAAGGAGGTCGAAGTCATTGAGTTTCACAGAATAGACCTATGCACAATGTGTTATGTTTCGACGTTGGTCCAACATTGTAAAAATGTCATACAAATGTTGTGTGCTTGCTGTGATGTCAATAAAAATGATCGAATTGAATTGAATAGTAATCGCTGTGCTGTATCCAGGCGGTGTCGTGTTGCGCTCATGACTATGCATAGCAACGAATATGTATCAGTGAGTGACCAGTCACCTTCAGTCTGACCTAGCAGTGTTTCTGTCAGAGGGGGGGGGGGGTGCCACAGAATCGCACGTCTCCCCAATTCAAATTACCCCCCCCCCTACCCCTCCACGTCTAGAGGGTCAGATGCAGCAGCACCAGGAACCCTATGAATGCTCAGCGACGTTTTCATCGCTATATATGTAAATTGTCAGTAATATAGACTTTCTGACAATGCGTTCAGAATCATATTTCTGTCTTAATTTACCGGAATTTGCAGCAACAAGGATCGGAATTTTTTTATCCACTTGCGCGATACACAACTTCAAGTGGATGAGAAATTACGAAATTGTCAGCAAATTTAATTTTTTGAGCGCTAAAACGACCCTCGACCAGTCCTCTTAAACTCTGTATGGACTTGTTACTCTCAAATGAGAATGTAAACACTTGGAGCTTCGATGAAAAGTTCAATTTGAGATTAGGAGATGTGTACCGAATGCTATATTAAGAATCGAGACTGTAAAATAGCAAAATATGTGTGTCATATCGGCATTAAATGTTCCTTTTCGGCTCGTATGGAAAGTTTTAAAACGAAACGCGGCCAGATTCGGTTCATGAATATGCAATGATAAATAAAGGTTATTATCATTATTATGCCTGACAGACATATGTAATATTTAGTGACACATGGTATGTATATTACCCATTTTAATTGATTGTATTAATTATTGTATTATTCAGTCTAATAATCGATATAAAAATTACATCGTCTATGTTTGTTTTCTAAACATAAATTCTCAGAAACCGTGTTACATCATCACAGGTCAGCATTTACTGCGAGATAGCTACTAGGTGACAACAACGCCTGGGCTGTCAAAGAGATTATACTACAATGTACTGATTTAATGTCAGAAAGTTGGGACGTCCCCTTGAAAATCCACGTTTTGCCAGATTCGCGTCATAACATAACATTTCAAAACCAAAGTGTATTTTAATATATATTTAGCCGCAAATAGAAACACTAAAAAACACAAAAAATTATATTATATGCACGCAAATTTCAGACAAAGTTAAATACAGTAGCATGGCAGATTTTATTGGTTAAACAGTACATGTCCACGCGCCTATCATGCGTTAACCTTATGACCCCGAGTGCATGGAGTGACACGCAACAAGACGGCAACATGATTGGCTTTGAGCACACGAGGTCACACGTGCTACCATGGCAACTTACACACATCACTCCTAAAAGATGTGCTCCCTTGTTGAATAAATGTCGTTTTTAGCCTACAAACAATCTCTCTAGAGTGAAAAAAACATAATATGAATAAAAAGAAATAATTTTCCTATTAGACTGTCATGTTTATAGCGACATAAAGCATAATTCTACTTCAAGAGATGTGTTTTACCGTCGTTCAGTTTTTGTAACCCTTTCAGCGCGCGGATCGTCTTTATACGTCATAATCTTACCTCTGCAAACGTCAGATTCTGACGCTTGAAGACGATCCCCCTGCACTGAAAGAATTAAAATATTTATAGTGGTCATAGACCCATAATTCCCAGCAAACACAACACATTTGTATAACATTTGTACAACGTCGGCCCAACGTTCTACGACGTTGGACAAACAATATAAAAATGTTATACAAATATTTAGACATTTATAATGATTTCAAATTGAAAAAAAACAGCCCTATATATAAAAATATGTCCGCGCTTTAACCCTTTAGCCGCCATATTATTTAATTGGAATTTTCACCCACTTGAAGTTGTGTCTCGCTGACGCGATCCATAACTTCAAGTGAGTGAAAATTATTCACATTTGACAAAATGGAGGTTAGCTGTTTTCAAATCTTTCTGATTAATGCCACTGTAACTATTTAAAATATGGTACTTAATGTGCTAATATAAAACGTGAAAAACCGAATGTAATCGGGAGTGGCGGTTAAAGGGTTAAATAACGCAGTTTATTCTCGGGTCACAATGACCCGCACTACTCCTGGCCCAGTTTCGCCTATATGTGCACAAAGGTGGCCCAAACCCCCATTCATTTCATTTTATGACAATGACCCACACGAACGCCGTACTGAAATGCCTCTTGAAATGCTCCTAAAATCGTTATGCTGCATTTATGACTATCATTATGTGACCGAGATATAAGAACTAAAATGGCTATTTCAGTTACTCGTGATGGTTTGCATGGCCGCTACACGGCGCATCCCAGCAAACACAAAACATGTGTATAACATTTGTACAACGTCGGCCCAACGTCTTCGACGTTGGTCCAACGTTGTACAAATGTTATACAAACGTTTTGTGTTTGCTTGGATGTGAAGCATCTCACTCGGGGCGATACGCCCGCGGTGTGAAATGGCCTGGAGCCTTAGATATACATTCCAAAAATAAATCCTCGTGCGCTATTTGAGTCTTTTTTTAAAAGCACGAATATTCATTGGTTGTGAATTTGTAGGTGTGTGCTGGAAAATGAAAAATATATGGCATTTCAATGCAAAAAGACATACAAATGCAAACAAATGGTTAAAAAAAATTATCCAGAAAATATACTCTAAAATGTAGCCGATAGATGTGTTATTTACATCTTTAAAAACTCAATTGTCACATGTGTCAATGTTATAAATAGCCTGGAGATTCCATTTATTGTAAAACAAAAAACATAACCAATTAAATGTTAGCATACATTTTTTGGGTTTATTGCTTTAAATTTTCTTCAGTTTTGTTTGGTGTGCCAATAAGGAATTGAATAAAAAATAAACATTATCAAAAGCCAGGGTTTCTTTCGTTCAGATGATATAGACGTGAAAGATTGCATGCACTTGTTGATGGAGAAATAGACAAATACATATCACATATTAATATTATTTCATTGATGTCGACTGGCTTATATGTGATGAAAAAGAAATCACTTTTGATTTTATAGAAAATATACATAAAGCCACCCTCTCAACACACAACACGTAAACCCACCATCTTAAAACCCAACAAGCAAAGCCACCCTCTGAAAACTTAACAAGTAAACCCACCATCTTAAAACCCAACAAGCAAAGCCACCCTCTTAAAACCCAACAAGTAAAGCCACCCTCTTAAAACCCAACAAGCAAAGACACCCTCTTAACACCCAACAAGTAAAGCCACCCTCTTAACAGCCAACAAGTAAACCCACCATCTTAAAACCCAACAAGCAAAGCCACCCTCTTAAAACCCAACAAGTAAAACCACCCTCTTAAAACCCAACAAGCAAAGCCACCCTCTTAACACCCAACAAGTAAAGCCACCCTCTTAACAGCCAACAAGTAAACCCACCATCTTAAAACCCAACAAGCAAACCCACTCTGTTAAAACCCAACAAGTAAAACCACCCTCTTAAAACCCAACAAACAAAGCCACTCTCTTAAAACCCAAAAAGCAAAGCCACCCTCTTAACACCCAACAAGCAAAGCCACCCTCTTAAAACACAACAAGTAAATCCACCTTCTTAAAACCCAACAAGCAAAGCCACCCTCTTAACACCCAACAAGTAAAACCACCCTCTTAAAACCCAACAAGCAAAGCCACTCTCCTAAACCCAACAAGCAAAGCCACCCTCTTAACACTCAACAAGCAAAGCCACTCTTTTAAAACCCAACAAGCAAAACCACCCTGTTAACACCCAACAAGCAAACATCTTTAAACCCAACAAGCAAAGGCACTCTCTTAAAACCCAACAAGTAAAACCACTCTCTTAAAACCCAACAAGCAAAGCCATCCTCTTAAAACCCAACAAGCAAAGCTACCCTCTTAACACCCTACAAGCAAAGCCACCCTCTTAACACCCAACAAGCAAAGCCACCCTCTTAACACCCAACAAATAAAGCCACCCTCTTAACAGCCAACAAAAAAAAAACCACCATCTTAAAACCCAACAAGCAAAGCCACCCTCTTAACACCCAACAAGCAAAACCACCCTCTTAAAACCCAACAAGTAAAGCCACCCTCTTAAAACCCAACAAGCAAAGCCACCCTCTTAAAACCCAACTAGTAAACCCACCCTCTTAACACCCAACAAGTAAAGTCACCCTCTTAACAGCCAACAAGTAAACCCACCATCTTAAAACCCAACAAGCAAAGCCACTCTCCGAAAACCCAACAAGTAAAACCGCCCTCCTAAAATCCAACAACCAAAGCCACTCTCTTAAAACCCAACAAGCAAAGTCACCCTCTTAACACCCAACAAGCAAAGCCACCCTTTTAAAACCCAACAAGTAAAACCACCCTCTCAAAACCCAACAAGTAAAGCCACCCTCTTAACACCCAACAAGTAAAACCACCCTATTAAAACCCAACAGGCAAAGCCACCCTCTTAAAACCCAACAAGTAAACCCACCATCTTAAAACCCAACAAGCAAAGCCACCCTCTTAAAACCCAACAAGTAAAACCACCCTCTTAAAACCCAACAAGCAAAGCCACCCTCTTAACACCCAACAAGTAAAGCCACCCTCTTAACAGCCAACAAGTAAACCCACCATCTTAAAACCCAACAAGCAAACCCACTCTGTTAAAACCCAACAAGTAAAACCACCCTCTTAAAACCCAACAAACAAAGCCACTCTCTTAAAACCCAAAAAGCAAAGCCACCCTCTTAACACCCAACAAGCAAAGCCACCCTCTTAAAACACAACAAGTAAATCCACCTTCTTAAAACCCAACAAGCAAAGCCACCCTCTTAACACCCAACAAGTAAAACCACCCTCTTAAAACCCAACAAGCAAAGCCACTCTCCTAAACCCAACAAGCAAAGCCACCCTCTTAACACCCAACAAGCAAAGCCACTCTTTTAAAACCCAACAAGCAAAACCACCCTGTTAACACCCAACAAGCAAACATCTTTAAACCCAACAAGCAAAGGCACTCTCTTAAAACCCAACAAGTAAAACCACTCTCTTAAAACCCAACAAGCAAAGCCATCCTCTTAAAACCCAACAAGCAAAGCTACCCTCTTAACACCCTACAAGCAAAGCCACCCTCTTAACACCCAACAAGCAAAGCCACCCTCTTAACACCCAACAAATAAAGCCACCCTCTTAACAGCCAACAAAAAAAAAACCACCATCTTAAAACCCAACAAGCAAAGCCACCCTCTTAACACCCAACAAGCAAAACCACCCTCTTAAAACCCAACAAGTAAAGCCACCCTCTTAAAACCCAACAAGCAAAGCCACCCTCTTAAAACCCAACTAGTAAACCCACCCTCTTAACACCCAACAAGTAAAGTCACCCTCTTAACAGCCAACAAGTAAACCCACCATCTTAAAACCCAACAAGCAAAGCCACTCTCCGAAAACCCAACAAGTAAAACCGCCCTCCTAAAATCCAACAACCAAAGCCACTCTCTTAAAACCCAACAAGCAAAGTCACCCTCTTAACACCCAACAAGCAAAGCCACCCTTTTAAAACCCAACAAGTAAAACCACCCTCTTAAAACCCAACAAGTAAAGCCACCCTCTTAACACCCAACAAGTAAAACCACCCTATTAAAACCCAACAGGCAAAGCCACCCTCTTAAAACCCAACAAGTAAAACCACTCTCTTAACACCCAACAAGTAAACCAACCCTCTTAAAACCCAACAAGCAAAGCCACCCTCTTTAAACCCAACAAGTAAACCCACCCTCTTAATACCCAACAAGTGAACCCACCCTCTTAAAACCCAAAAAGCAAAGGCACCCTTTTAACACCCAACAAGTAAAGCCACCCTCTTAAAACCCAACAAGCAAAGCCACCCTCTTAACACCCAACAAGTAAAACCACCCTCTTAAAACCCAACAAGCAAAGCCACCCTCTTAAAACCCAACAAGTAAAACCACCCTCTTAACACCCAACAAGTAAAGCCACCTTCTTAACAGCCAACAAGTAAACCTACCCTCTTAAAACCCAACAAGTAAAGCCACCCTCTTAAAACCCAACAAGTAAAGGCACCCTCTTAACACCCAACAAGTAAAACCACTCTCTCAACACACAACAAGTAAAGCCACCCTTTTAAAATCCAACAAGCAAAGCCACCCTCTTAACACCCAACAAGTAAAGCCACTCTCTCAACACACAACAAGTAAAGCCACCCTCTTAAAACCCAACAAGTAAAGGCACCCTCTCAACACCCAACAAGTAAAGCCACACTCTCAACACACAACAAGTGAACCCACCCTCTTAAAACCCAACAAGTAAACCCACCCTCTTAAAACCCAACAAGCAAAGGCACCCTCTTATCACCCAACAATTAAACCACTCTCTCAACACACAACAAGTAAAGCCACCCTCTTAAAACCCAACAAGCAAAGCCACCATCTTAACACCCAGCAAGTAAAGCCACTCTCTTAACACACAACAAGTAAAACCACTCTTTCAACACACAACAAGTAAAGCCATCCTGTTAACACCCAACAAGTAAACCCACCCTCTTAAAACCCAACAAGCAAAGCCACCATCTTAACACCCAGCAAGTAAAGCCACTCTCTTAACACACAACAAGTAAAACCACTCTTTCAACACACAACAAGTAAAGCCACCCTGTTAACACCCAACAAGTAAACCCACCCTCTTAAAACCCAACAAGCAAAGGCACCCTCTTAACACCCAACAATAAAACCACTCTCTCAACACACAACAAGTAAAGCCACCCTCTTAAAATCCAACAAGCAAAGCCACCCTCTTAACACACAACAATTAGAGCCACTCTCTTAGCACCCAACAGGTAAAGCCATTCTGATTAATAAAATGTAGAAGATAGATGTGTTATTTACATCTTAAAAAAAACTCAATTGTGACATGTGTCAATCTTATAAATATCCTGGAGATTCCAATTATTGTAAAACAAAAAACCTAACCAATCAAATGTTAGCATACATTTTTTGGGTTTATTGTTTTAAATTTTCTTCATTTTTGTTTGGTGCGCTAATAAGGAATTGAATAAAAAAAAACAATATCAAAAGCCAGGGTTTATTTCACTAAGATGATATAGACGTGCAAAATTGCATGCACTTGTTGATGGAGAAATGGAAAAATACATATTGCATATTGATATTATTTTATTGATGTCGACTGGCTTATATGTGCTGAAAAAGAAATCACTTTTGAAATTATAGAAAATATACACACAACACGTACAGCCACCATCTTAAACCCCAACAAGTAAAACCACCATCTTAAATCCAAACACGTAAAGCCAACCTCTTAACACTCAAAAAGTACAGCCACCCTCTTAAAATCCAACAAGTAAAGCCACCCTCTTAACACCCAGCAAGTAAAGCCACCCTCTTAAAATTCAACAAGTAAAGCCACCCTCTTAGCTCCCAACAAATAACAACACTCTCTTAAAACCCAACAAGTAAGGCCACTCTCTTAAAATCCAAAAAGTAAAGCCACCCTCCTATCACCCAACAAGTAAAGCCACCCTGTTAACACCCAACAAGTAAAGCCACCCTCTCAAAACCCAACAAGTAAAGCCACCCTCTTAAAACCCAACAAGTAAAGCCACTCTCTTAAAACCCAACAAGTAAAGCCACCCTCCTATTACCCAACAAGTAAAGCCACCCTGTTGACACACAACAAGTAAAGCCACCCTCTTAAAACCCAACAAGTAAAGCCACTCTCTTAAAACACAACAAGTGAAGCCACCATCCCCAAACCCATAAAGTAAAGCCACCCTCCTAAAACCCAACAAGTAAAACCACTCTTTTAAAACCCAACAAGTAAAGCCACCCTCTTAACACCCAACAAGTAAAGCTACCCTCTTAGCACACAACAAGTAAAGCCACTCTCTTAACACCCAACAAGTAAAGCTACTCTCTTGAAATCCAAGAAGTAAAGCCTCTTAACAGCCAACAAGTAAACCCACCTTCTTAAACCCCAACAAGCAAAGCCACACTCTTAACACCCAACAAGTAAAGCTACTCTCAGACGGTGGACCAACACTGAAACAACACTGGGTGAATGTCTCGTGTTTGCTGGCAATGAAGTTGAACCTCCCCCCGCTTTTATACACCAACAAAGCACATTTAAAACAATTGAAACAATTCAAAATTAAATCGATTATCATGACAATCGATAATAAAAAAGACAAACAGATTTATACACCAACATAGCACATTTAAAACAATTGCATCAATTCAAAATAAAATCAATAATCAAGACAATCGATCATATAAAAGAGAAACAGACGCCATGAGCCTTCACTAAATTCGTCCCCTTGGATATGAAAGGGTGTATCTGCCACTTCATAAAGTGGCAGTTACACCCTTTCATATCCAAGGAGGTGATGTGATTTAATGTATTTATATATTTTCTTCCTCATTACTGGTCGATTTTCTACACATTGAAAAGGTGAAAACAAAATGAAAAGAAGGAACATTCGCCTAGATTGAGGTCACCCTTTACTTGCTATAGAGTGTAAATATGGCTCTATATCACCCCACGACCGATTCACATTCACAAAATATCAATATCAAGCTGGACATACTAGTATAATAATATCACTAGAGACCTTTCCAAGTCACTATCTAGTGAAGGGATTTCAAATAAATTCACACAAAAAATAATATAACACAAATACTGTAATTGTTTGCAAATGCGACCTGATCACAGGGAGTAGTACACTATGTACCTCGGACTATCCTACTTTGTTTGGTTGTTCTCTATTTCTTTCAAATATTACGATAATTTAAATGTATTCGTATTCATAATCGAGTACATATTTGAAAGTAATGTATCCGAATTCAAGTACATTTAAAAAATATGGTATTCGTATTCATATAATATATAGTATTCATATAATAGTCGTATTCATGGCTTTACAAATTATTCGTATTCATATTTGATTACATTTGCATGCTTTCGACCCCATGTCTGATTCACAGAATATCAATCACGAGCTGACACGACCGTTGTACTGTGTCCTCTTAGCGTACGATTTATATTAACCCTTTCAGATCTGGGACCGTCTTTAGCCGTCAGAATCTGACGTCTGTAGACGCTGAAAGAATTAATAATTTATAATGACAGTAGACCCATAACAAAGGTATTCAAATGAAGCGGAAAGAGCTAACTAAGACATTTATGACGATTTCAAATTGAAAAAAAACTTTGGTCATCAAACATGTTTCAGCTTGGTGAGGGTAAATAATCAGTCCGTCGGTTACAGCCGCGGTTCTTTTGTTTTCACGTCACCAGTTCATATATTTTAAGATAAAATGTGGAGCACGTGCATGGGAGTCATCGAAACCCACCACCCCCTCCTGTTTTTCCAGCCGTGTTCTCATGGAGTAATCTGAGAGGCCCGCGGGCGAGTGACAAAGTTTAAGAGGTGTGTAAGTGGCAGCGTCATTTGAGTACTGACAGGGCGGTACTGATGGACTGATACTCACAGACATCGACGAGTATCCTGTTATTGTTGTCCGGGGGGAGGGGGGGGGGGGGGGGGAGCTCGAACAGGAGGACAGTTTTTGGCACTTGAGCGGTTGACTTCCACTGCGAGACGTGTATCTTGTTGTCTGACCATTGTATTTGTTCATAATTAAATGTCACCATCTTCCACCACAGGACGGCCTGTTCATGCCAGCATGATCTCTGTCTCAGCCGACGCAATACGTTGAATAAATGTTGGTTTGACCCTCTTAGTACGGAGATCGTCTTTATACGTCAGAATCTGACGTCTGTAGACGTCAGATTCTGACGTATAAAGACGGCCCCCGCACTGAAAGAATTGAAATATTTCTAATAGCCTTAAACCCACAACTTAGGTATTCAAATGAATCGTAAAGAGCTAACTAATTAGACATTTATGATGATTTCAAAATGAAAAAACATCTTTTGTTTCTATTGTTTCTATTGTTTATGCAAAAATATTTCAACTTGGTAAGGCTTAACGTTGGTCGTATAAGCTTTGTAACGGTCAATTTTTAATTTTCTAATGGAAATGAGAGAAAGTTAAGATAATCTTAATTTTAATATTCTTAGAAGGATGGGCCCTCGGTATTGTCTGTTGTAAAGTCTCACTAAGTAATTATTGTTTATTGTAATCAGCCTAATGTCTCGGTGCAGAACAATGTCCATGTTATCTTGTTGTAGATTAAAAACTCATAGAGCAAACTATTAACCCTTTCACCGCTAGTCACGACTATAATAGTTTTAATCAGCTTTAACCGTTTAAACTCTCACGATGCATTAAAGCACCATTTTATATCCCTGAAAACAGACTTATTTCCCCCACAACCCAGGGTTTTAGAACGAAAATTTCGATGAAACTGGTTTACCAATACATGGCAATTTTCTTTATGTTTAAACCACATCAAATCATCTTCATCCACTACAACTCGAGAATTGCGGCAGCAATTCGCGGCTTGTAGTGGATGAAGATGACAATGATGAATATTAATTCAGGCTTGAAAGGGTTAATAGCCGATCAAATCACTGGTATTGGGAATGAAATGTAGGTTTCAACATCAATATTTGCACATTTTCGATCTCAAATTAAACAAATATGAGTAATTTTAACCCCTTTGAAGTTGTGGCTCGCGGTAGAGAGACCTAACTTTAAATGGGTGGGAATTTAAATAAGATTACTTGGCCCTTTGCTCAAAGCTAAATTTGTCTAAACGTCTAGGTAGCATACATGCAAAATGAAATGAAATGTATGGGGTTTTAGGCCACCTTTGTGCACATATAGGCTAAACTGGGCTAGGAGAACCTTCTGAGGATGGTGAGATAAATGAGATTACCCTGCCCTCAAGACATAGGATTCGATATTTGAGCCCTGGCGGTCTGAGGCCGAGCACACTACCTCTCGGTCACAGAGGATCCCCACTCTATTGAATCCTTACGAGTGAGCGGGGAAGAAACATTTTGTTTCTTTGAAACTTGAAGGCCAGAGTGAGGTTCGAACCCGCGAACTCTAGCTTTACCACTGCACCAAGGTCCCCGCATACATACAACCATATAATCCTCCTCATTAACCTAGCTGTAAAAAATCCCACTTTCTTTACTTCTCAACCTACTTTACCACAAATCCTTCATATACAATGACGCGAAAGTGAGTGACTGAGTGATATATTATAGAAGAGAAAAATCCGGAGGTTGTACTAAATCAACGTCATTGACGCTTGTTTAACGTTAATTGACGGGACATCATGTACACCGCAGGTTGTCACCCCCCCTCCAATCCCCAGGTAGTCGTGATAAATGACGGAAACATTTATCACTTGATGTGTCTTGATGTGTCTTGTGGGCTAATTCAAAGACAGAGAAGTGATCGTTCACTTTATATATACTATACAAATAGTGGGTCATTGTATTAGTATATGCTAATTACCAATACATGGATGAATGAATGAATGAATGAATGAATGAATGAATGAATGAATGAATGAATGAATGAATGAATGAATGAATGAATGAATGAATGAATGAATGAATGAATGAATGAATTAGGTTTTATGCCACATGTCTGCACACACAAGCTAAACTGTGCCAGGAGAACCTCTTGAGGATAGTGAGATGGATCAGAGGACTCTCCTAATATACTCGAGTGGGCATTACATTGCGTTTCTTTGAAATCTGAGTACCAAAGGTTGGGGACAGCTCAGCTGTGCAAAGCCAAAAAGCAGTATCTGCTTACTTCACAAGTAAGCAGATACTGCCTTTTGGCTTTGCAGAGCAGTGTTTGTTGACACAGCGTCATCGCAGACGCAATACAATTAATATATGTGCCACAGAATTATTATCGATTTTGGAAGGAAATTGTTATCATGATTATATTTTAATAGAGATTAATTAGCCATGAATGAACAAGTATTGACCTCTGAAAACAACCCCGTGGACTCAACTCAAGGGTCATTTCTCCTAATTTACCAATTATCTTATTACGAAATCGTCATTTATCCCGTTAAACACAAGACGCTGTACCATTGGTGGTTTAATGTTGACCCACCTTCCACGATGTTGGTCCAACATTAAACCAACATTGAATCAATGTCTTCGTTTTGATGGGAAGTGATTAGTTGGCTGATAATCTCCGTAGTACACATATC
This sequence comes from Flabesymbios commensalis, assembly GCA_964017125.1. Lineage (NCBI taxonomy): Eukaryota > Metazoa > Annelida > Polychaeta > Terebellida > Flabelligeridae > Flabesymbios > Flabesymbios commensalis. The sequence goes on from OZ024909.1 coordinate 20,483,109, forward strand.
ATGCACCAGGTGGCATTATCGTGTATGTCACGGCATCCGGTGTCACATGTGTGACATAGCCTCCTGCATTTATTACACCCACACTGCCCCGCAGAGTCAAAAGGCAGTATCTGCTTACTTGTAAAGTAAGCATATACTGTTTTTGGCTTTGCACGGCAGTAAGTCACCCATGTCCCATCAACCAAATCATTACTAATAATTAGAACCACGGGTCGATGTAAAGATATTGCTATCAGTCATTGTGAATAATAAATATAAGGCTGATTACATTTTCTAGATTTTGTCGCTCAATACCATTTTATGCTGTTGCAGACTAGGGCCTACGCAATTATGATATTAAAATTACAATGAGAATGTTTATTAATTATCCCCTTATTATAATGATCTCAAATGAAATCGCCACTAAAATTAAGAATTCTTTAGCGATGTTGATTTGATCTGTTTATTTAATTACAAAGGGAATTTATCGCAATTTCATTCAGGCCCACAAGTTGTCCCCCTGGATACGAAAGGGTGTATCTGCCACTTTACTGAGTGGCAGATACACCCTTTCATATCCAGAGGCGCACTAAGGTCTTTTCCTAATCAATAGCATGCCCACGTTCAGAGCATATATATTCGTCAACAAGTCACCGGTTAATCGAGGACGTAAGGCGGAAAACCAGAAAGAATAGATTATTTTTAATAGTTGTCTGAAAGATGTCATGGGTTTCAGCAGTGCTAATTGCAAAAGGAAGAGAGTTACATAGTGTGGGTGCAGCAACATTCTTGTTCCGTTCCTCGATATAATATATGGCGCATAAATGCCAATGTTACGTACATGATTAGAGCGACAAAATCAAGCTAAAATCAGCAAAAAGTCTGTATTTTTCATTGATTAGAATTGCAAAAGTCTTTTAAATTTTGGGCTGCTGTGGCAACGTAGCAAGTATGTGTGCCGAAAGCCTCATATTCCCGTATTTCTTATATTCGACATGCATGTCCGAAATTAAATTTCGTCCTTATTTCTCACTTAACTGGCAAATGCGTACGTAAAATTAAAAAAAAACGTACGCAATTATAGTCCATGGACATTTTGACTTATTATGGACATATCAAGGAGACAAATAAAATACTGATTTTTTCATGATTTGAGCCTGATTGTGTCGCTTTTGCAAGTTAAGATAATCCAAATAAAACACAGTCGTGGTTAAGATAAATGGAAACAGAAAACTGCCACATAAACTGAGATGAATAGCTATAACTGCGTCTTGACTTCATGTCTCCACGATGAGCTTTTAACCGAGCAAACTTCAGAACTTAACCCTTTGCTCACCAAGTTATGTTAACATTTTCACCCACTTGAATTTGTGTCAAGTGCGTGAAAATTAGTCCCATCTGTTTAATTTGAGATGAAACATTTGCAAATCTTCGTGTTTGAACACTCATTTTATTCAAAATAACTGTGCTTTAGCGGTGCCAGTAACACAAATTAAAAACAACTATGGTTGTAGTTAGCGCTTAAAGGGTCAGAATATCTGGAGGATCTGACTGAATCTCTTGGACTCTCTGCGGGAGACCTGATGACGTCATCGTGATAAGAACGCAGTCGTCAGAACCGACCCCGTCACTATGACGTCATCGTAGTTTTATTACGTCATAAAATATACACGGTCAGATAATAAATATGGACAGAGGTTTGTGTTGCAGATATTAGGGGTGGACTCATGATGCACTCACTAATCCATTACAGAGCCGAACGATGTATAGATAATGTTTCATGTAAGAAAAATAAAGATAATGAGACACAAAAACTGAACATTTTATTTCACCTTCAGGTTGGGATTGCTGCAGAAATTATTCATACCGCGAGGTCAAAAGGTCAAAAACAATACATGAATACTAGGACGCTTCACGCAGCAGACATTTGACCAGGGTGACCAGTGTAAACACACAGTCCTAATGAACGATCTTATCTTGGCACCACCGTGGAGATGGCACCTAGGTACTCCCTTATCTACCAGTGGCAAGCCGCCTTGTCAAAGATACACAATTAATATATCTCCTATCTCTGGCTATCTATAATTCTCCCACGAGTGTGCTCCTTTAACATCGTCACCTTGGTATTAGAGGGTCGTATCTGCCACTTTGTAAAGTGGCAGATACCACACTCTGATAACAAAGGTGGCGAATTGTGGAGTCTCAAGATGTTTGTTGGCTCTGAGAACCGCCATATGTCTGTGAGTCTGGGGGTCACTCTGGACCTACACAGCCTCTCTATGGTGGATCTCTCCGCCTACGGTGGCGAAACCTTCGCCCTGCCCTTAGCTTACAGGATGACGAGTCCTAATGGACTTGTGTCTTCACAATAATACACTAATAGGCCACACTTCGTGTGCAAGTGCTGCACTATAATCTCTATACGTTGAACATACTCTATACACTTCTACATTTTTTTAAATTAAAAGTCTAATAAGAAACACAATTAGGTACGTTGATCTGTTTATTAAATAACATTTGATATCTAAGTAGAATCTTCAACAAACACGCTATTGTATGTGCATTAAAGAAAGCAGAAGTTTCTTGAAGGAGCATTTAGGAAGAAAACATAACTGAATAGAACTGCTTGAATAACAAGTTTTTTCAATGTTTATTATTATAAATAATTAGCTGTGAGTGTAGCTTGTTTAAAACAATTGTCTTTTTACTGTTGCTTGAGTTGAACAATTCATATATGGGACCTACTCCATGAAAATGAAATGGTGGCCACTAATATGTCAGATATCAACAAGTTGATTGACGTCATCCAGTTGTTAATTTGGGGGGTGGAATACCATACTCAGACCGATAATCCATAAAAAACAGTATTTTTTATTTCAATTAATTATTTAAACTTATTTTGCAACGGGTTCAATATAGAACCATATTGCTAAAGTTCTTTATTGAACGTTTGAAAATTATTCGTTATCTATACCGTGTGATGGAACCTTTAAAGGTTTAACGATGCACAGTTTTCACAAAGAGTGTAGATGACAAACATATTTTGATTCTCTTTTTAGGCAAACATTGTGGCCTAAACCTACGTTCAAACTACGTTTTTAGACGTGGTTTCAACGTAGGTTTGGAACACAGATGTGTATGTTATGTATGATTATCATTCCTATGGTGGACATGACGGTATGTACCTGTACAGATGTGTATGTTATGTATGGCTGTCATTCTCATGGTGGACATGACGGTATGTATCTGTACAGATGTGTATGTTATGTGTGGCTGTCATTCTCATGGTGGACATGACGGTATGTATCTGTACAGATGTGTATGTTATGTATGGCTGTCGTACTCATGGTGGACATGACGGTATATATCTGTACAGATGTGTATGTTATGTATGGCTATCATTCTCATGGTGGACATGGCAGTATATATCTGTACAGATGTGTATGTTATGTATGATTATCATTCCTATGGTGGACATGACGGTATATATCTGTACAGATGTGTATGTTATGTATGGCTGTCATTCTCATGGTGGATGACGGTATATATCTGTACAGATGTGTATGTTATGTATGATTATCATTCCTATGGTGGACATGACGGTATATATCTGTACAGATGTGTATGTTATGTATGATTATCATTCCTATGGTGGACATGACGGTATATATCTGTACAGATGTGTATGTCATGTATGGCTGTCATTCTCATGGTGGATGACGGTATATATCTGTACAGATGTGTATGTTATGTATGATTATCATTCCTATGGTGGACATGACGGTATATATCTGTACAGATGTGTATGTTATGTATGATTATCATTCCTATGGTGGACATGACGGTATATATCTGTACAGATGTGTATGTTATGTATGGCTGTCATTCTCATGGTGGATGACGGTATATATCTGTACAGATGTGTATGTTATGTATGATTATCATTCCTATGGTGGACATGACGGTAAATATATGTACAGATGTGTATGTTATGTATGGTTGTCATTCTCATGATGGACATGACGGTATATATCTGTACAGATGTGTATGTTATGTATGGCTGTCATTCTCATGGTGGACATGACGGTATATATCTGTACAGATGTGTATGTTATGTATGTCTGTCATTCTCATGGTGGACATGATGGTATATATCTGTACAGATGTGTATGTTATGTATGTCTATCATTCTCATGATGGACATGACGGTATATATCTGTACAGATGTGTATGTTATGTATGATTATCATTCCAATGCTGGACATGACGGTATATATCTGTACAGATGTGTATGTTATGTATGGCTGTCATTCTCATGATGGACATGACGGTATATATCTGTACAGATGTGTATGTTATGTATGGCTGTCATTCTCATGATGAACATGACGGTATATATCTGTACAGATGTGGGTGTTATGTATGTCTGTCATTCTCATGGTGGACATGACGGTATATATCTGTACAGATGTGTATGTTATGTATGTCTGTCATTCTCATGGTGGACATGACGGTATATATCTGTACAGATGTGTATGTTATGTATGTCTATCATTCCCATGATGGACATGGCGGTATATATATGTACAGGTGTGTATGTTATGTATGGCTGTCATTCTCATGGTGGACATGACGGTATATATCTGTACAGATGTGTATGTTATGTATGGCTGTCATTCTCATGATGGACATGGCGGTATATATCTGTACAGATGTAGATGTTATGTATGGCTGTCATTCTCATGATGAACATGACGGTATATATCTGTACAGATGTGTATGTTATGTATGGCTGTCATTCTCATGGTGGACATGATGGTATATATCTGTACAGATGTGTATGTTATGTATGGCGATCATTCTCATGATGGACATGACGGTATATATCTGTACAGATGTGTATGTTATGTATGGCTGTCATTCTCATGATGGACATGGCGGTATATATCTGTACAGATGTAGATGTTATGTATGGCTGTCATTCTCATGATGAACATGACGGTATATATCTGTACAGATGTGTATGTTATGTATGGCTGTCATTCTCATGATGGACATGACAGTATATATCTGTACAGATGTGGGTGTTAAATATGTCTATCATTATCATGGAATGACATGATGGTATATATCTGTACAGATGGGTTCTCTCGTTATCTATTTCTGATGTTAGGTATGTCTATCATTCTTATGATCACAGCAGACACGGGAAGTTGACCCAATGTTGGTTCACCGTTGGTCCACTGTCTTCGACGTCAGCCCAACAGTGAACCAAAACTGGGTCAACGTCTCGTGTCTGACGTGGCTGTATATATCAGTTATTCTATATTTGGTGATTTGGAGAGTCCCAAAAAACACGAGACGTTGCCCCAATGTTGTTTCAATGTTGGGTCAACATCTCCGACGCTGTTCCAGCATTAAGACAACATTTAGCTAACGTCTCGTGCTTACTGAGGTATCTCTAGTGACCAGACGATCGCCGACACTGGCCCAATAGCAAACCAACATCTGGTCGTCGCCTCATGTTAGGTTTGCTTTCGACGCCGTCTGGGGGAGACACCGGGTGGTGTCTGACAGCTAACACGTGACGTTGGCCCAACATTAAACCATTCATGGGTTCGCGCCGGTTGTCTCTGGGACGCGTCTGCTACTTGAGACCAGATATTAATCAAAACGGTTTTAGGTGGCGGGAAAAAACATGCTCACCTCTCAGAAAAGTCCCGGGACAAGATATATGGTGGTCCAGCATTGGGCCAATGCCAGGCCAATGTTTGAGACGTCGGCCCAGCTGTGGCCCAGTTGAGAATAAACATATCCTGCTCAGTTTGAAAAGGGAAACAGACAATGACAGTTCACTTCTCAAACAGAAAGATGCGTACCTTATTCAACCCTTTAACTACCATTTTCGCATAAAGGCACCACTTTTAACAGACAATTTTAAACATTTTTAAGAGAAAAATGTATAATCCACCTCAATGAGTGGTGGGTGAGTGAGTGAGTCCTACCAGGTACTCATTTACACCTGAGTCAAGTGAAGCATGTAAGAGTAAAGTCCCCTGCCCCAGGACACAACATCGAAAAAATGTCCCGATATTGAAAGGGGAGAAACATAATATTTGCACTAAGCGTCCTTTTCAGTTAATGAGACTCTTAAAATAAATGGGCGTGAAATACTGCCCCGACAGACTACTACAATATTATGCAGTACTGCAAACCGATTTATTTTAACCACAGAACTGTCTCTCCACTTCCCTGATTTTAACATTTTGTTTGATGACATGGTGTGTGATCCGTATATATTGGAGCACATAGAATAAGTTACAACTCCCAACAGCACCCATCCCTTAAAGCGCTAAATTAAATAATTTAAATTTTCACCCACTTGAAATTGTGTCTCGCTACAGCGATCCACAACTGTAAGTGGTATGAAAAATTAACATATTCGTTCAATTTAGGAACACACATTTGCAAATGTTGATTTTTAAACACAGACTTCATTCAAAATAACAGTGATTTTACCGGCCAATAAAACAAATTATACGTGGATGCCACTCAATTACAGCCCAAGGTTTCTCATGCTCTAAACATATGACAGCCTCAGTGCTGAAAGGGTGTAGCTGCCACTTTACAAAGTGGCAGTAACACCCTTTCAGGACTGAAGGTGCCATATTACCCAAGTCCAATTGATGCACGATTTACCACCAGGTGTCCCTATGTTACAACATACACAGCCACTTTGTTTCATTTTACTCCATAATCATGTACAACGTGTTGCAGCTAATAACACAAAATAAGTATTACGCCTAGATATTATTGGCGTATTTCTATCATATCATATCATATCATCTTTGTTTCTATGCTGCGCATGCGGGTGGGCCCACAATGTTTACTCCCTGATTCCTGGGACCTATGATCACCTTGTGGATTGTTACTTCAACTTCAATATGGAAGAAAATGTTTTGGATTTTAAAAAAAATCACTCAAAAATATATCAAAAGCAAGGTTAAGAACTTCCATATTGTGATGGACTGTACATGTTATTATGAAATAAAGGGCTGGATAAATGTGACATGGAAGGTTAAGGCTCTAGCCCCCAGTCCCGATTATATTCGGAGTTTTTTTCATTTCTATTAGCCCATTACATATCAGCTTTTAAACATGTTCAAGTTAAAAAGTGACATCAATCAGCAAGATTTCGGAATCGTTGAATGATTTTCACCCACTTGAAGTTGTGGATCGCGTCAGCGAGACAAAACTTCAAGAGGTCAAATAATTTAATTTAGAAGTATTATATTTGCAAAAAATAGAAATATTTTCGCCATTTGAAGCTGGAAATTGCGTTAGCAATTTTAGCTTCAAGTGAATAAAAAATACAATAGAAACAATAATTCAGTATGATGAGGGATAAGTGACCATGCAAACATGGTTAGGATGCACCGCAGAAGTTCATGCAGTCTGACATAGTACATCTCTACGTCTGAATATAACATGACATATACGACATTAATGTTATCAAGAATAGATTCTATTTTCGATGGTATACGTGATGACTGAAACTTATTCATAATAATTATACAAACCAGTCAGAGACTCGTGGACTTTGATCCGGTGTGACAATGGGTTTCTGGACCTTGTCTGGATTCTCTGTTACGTGCCATACAGTCCGCTGTGACACGTATTAACCCTTGTGGTGCCGCTTCAATCTATTTTTCATTCATTCGAAGCTGGAATTGCTAACGCAATTTCCAGCTTCAAATGACGAAAAATATATCTATTTATGACAAATTACAGCGTTGAATTATTAGATTAATTGAGCATCTACCGAAAGCTATGTGATCAAATTAAGGGATATTTCTTTGTTTCTAAAACATGCTTGAAACCGTATGATTATATACGGTTCTAGCAGCACAAGGGTCAGGTCTAAGTGCTGAATCATCTCAGAGATGACTGTGTATTGATACCATCAGGCAGCGGTGCCATGTGTGACTGTTTGTAGGCTATATTAACCCTTTCACCGCTAAGGGGTCCTGTCAAGTTAAAGAAATCCAAAAATCCGAGAAAAACTCGGATTGGCCGGACCCCACAAACCCACCTTCCTACATGTATTCTTTTTTTATTTTCTGGGGAAAACATGAGCAACAACAACAACCACACAACAAACACAAAATTTCCAAAAAAATGAATCCGAGTTGGGGCTTGATCCACCCACCAACTTCCGAGTTTTTCTCGGATTTTTTTGATTTTTTAACACCACAAAACCGCTAAGCGTGACTATAGTCGTTGTTAATTTGTTTAATTAGCTGATCAAAATCACAGTTATTGGGGAGATATGAGAGTGTTTAAACATCAAGGTTCGCAAAATGTTTCACACAGATATGAGTAATTTTCACCCACTTGAAGTTGTGGGTCGCGGTAGCGAGACACAACTTCAAGTGGGTGAAAATTTAAATTATTTAATTCAGCGCTTGAAGGGTTAACCCCTGCCTCCACTGCTATATTCGCACCTGATATATTTGTTCATTTATTTGGCCCATTTAAATAACAATTTAAATGTGGATAACAATTAAAATCGCCGAAAATAAAATTAGCACATTGTAATTTTTTTTTACTGAGATTGATCACATAATATCTTGCCAGTCTGTTTTTTCGGTAACCGTATATATAAACGGACTTACCTTGAAAAGGGTTAATAACTGAGCCGTCAGCCCAATGGTGTGTGAGCTCTGGACCAAGGTTTCGGATGTTGACCCACAGCTCAGCCACAATTGGCTCGAGTTACAAAGACTGCTTTGGGAAGTTCTCTAATACTAATACGAGTGTCGCATCTGCCAGGTGAGATTTAGATTCTGTCAAACTGTCCATTAAACCAATGTTGTTTCAATGTTGGCCCATTGTCTACGACGCTGGCCCAACATTAAAACAACATTGAATATATATGTCCGGTGTTTTTCTGCGAGTCCAGGTGCGATTCCGATTTGGCAAAGCTGTCCCATTTTCAATCATCAAGTTCTAACGAGAGCTAAAGCGACATTAGGTGAACCAACATTGGCCTATTGTTGATCCACCGTCTACGACTCCGACCCAGCATCAAACTGGCATTGTTTTTCAATTTCTCGTGTTTGCTGGCGTTTCTAATACAGGGTTTTCTACGTTGCCCCCTTGGACCTCCAAGAGCTGAGAAGGTAGCGTCACCGTGGCCTCACCTGGCTGTGGTGCAAAGTCAAATGGCAGTATCTGCTGACTTTACAAGTGAGCAGATACTGCCTTTTGGCTTTGCGGCCTCGCTATCCACTACAAAGCATTTGTATAACATTTGTACAACGTCGGCCCAACGTCTACGACGTTGAATCAACATTGCACCAATGTTATACAAACGTTTCGTGTTTGTTTGGTATGGCGTCAGTCTGTAGACTTTGGAGGTTGGCAGCGTCCATATCACGGCCAGTCATTGTTTGTCATCTGTAAGAGGGTGGCTGTGGTGGTGGGGGGGGAGGGGGGGATGTGACAGCTGTCGGCATCGGCGCCACCCTCTCTGCGAGACGCCACCTCTGATTGGTCCGCATCACCAGCTCGTCCAACCACAGCCCCGGGACCGCCGGGACTGCCGGTCGAATCCGGCCCTTGAACACCTGTAGCTCCCGCCGGCACTTCTGTGGAGGGCAGACGAGAAAACCGATCAATTATTCAGCCAAAATACTAACGTGAATTATTTATTAAAAGGAAAAGAAAACGCCTTTATACAGTTGTATTGTAATTATATGCTTGTATATATGGGCCTTATAATTTATTACCATAACAATAAATAAGGTGGTTGTTTGCAATAAAGGGACAACTTGAAGTTGGATTTCCGTTGTGCTGTAACCGTTCAATCGCCGGTCCCGATTATATTCGGGTTTTTTCATTATTTTATTAGCACATTAAGTACACCTTTGAAACATTTTAAAGATTAAACGTGACATCAATCAGCAAGATTTGAAAACAATTGACCTCCATTTTGTCAAATCTGGGTAATTTTCACCCATTAGAAGTTGTGGATCGCGTCAGCGAGACACAACTTCAAGTGGGTGAAAATTCCAGTTAAATTATTTGGCGGTTAAAGGGCTCATAAACAGGTATAGTCTATACACACTGAACCAGACGGATATCCCGAGGCTGTAGTGTAGGACAGGCCAGGATTCGAACTTTGAGCCCGTTGTGGGTTATTAATGGAGAACATGTCGTCCCTTTGGATAAGAAAGGGTGTATCTGTCGCTTTGTAAAGTGGCAGATACACCCTTTCATATCCAAGAGGACGATGTGACCTCCTTTTGCACTATATAGTCTACAGAGCAAACGTCCCGCCTGCAGTGATATACCTGTATAAGGCCACTATGTTTTTTCTCCTGTTTTAGATGAGCGCGCGCATTAAATTTAGGCAGCGCATTACCATGAAAAAACAAGTGTTTTTTCCTGCCCAGCGCGCGCATTGGATTGTTACCGATTTCCAAAAAAACCCAGTTAATTTTGGAAGATAAAAAACATTAAGAAAAAAAGTGTATTTCATTAGGGAAAAAAACATTTTTCCAGTTATGTTTTTTTGCTTGTTTTTGTCGTCGCCATTATCAACTTTTTTTAAAATAGGTCGAAAGTTTTTTCTGTGGTCGACCTCATTAACTTTCCTAGAAATTTGTCCAATGTTTTTTTTATATGGTCGACCTCATGATCTTTTTCAAAAATAGGTAAAATGTTTTGTTTTCTCAAATGTTTATTTCCGTCCTCCTTCATTAGATTTTGGATTTTTTTTAATTTGAAACAGAGAAATAAAACACAGTGGCCTAAGCGAGGCAGAATCAATACATAGATAGATTTAATCTCTGGACTGGAAAGTCTTTATAAAGTCAAACAACGGCAGCTGTTTTGAGGATGGCGTCACAGGCACAATCGTGCCGCTTATATACGACCTGAGATGACCTCGATCTCTGAGAGGCGCCGAAGACTGTGTGTGTGTATAGACCCTGTATATAACTGCAGAAGATTTCACTGCGACTGACGTGTGTCCAAATCTCATAACACTTCACTGCTTAACCCTTTCAAGCCTGAGTTTACCAATGTCATCTTCATCCACTACAAGCCGCGAATTGCTGCCGCAATTCTCGACTTGTAGTGGATGATGATGACTTGAAGTGGGTGACAGATGAAAAAATATACTGTTATTTTTAAAACTGTTTCATGAAAATTTTCGTTCCAAAACCGCTAGGTTTCACGAAATTAGGTCATTTTTCAGAGATGCAAGATGATGCTTTAATGCATCGTGCGGGCTTAAAGGGTTAACACCAAGGAATATAGTCCTTATATATTCCTTGTTAACCCTTGCAGCGCCGAAATAGTGTTGTATAAACCATGGAGTCCAAACGGTTTTTTCAATTTGAAATCATCATCGTCTTAGTTAGCTCTTTCTGCTTCAATACCTATAATTATTATGGGTCTACGTCCATTATAATTTTTTTATTTCTTTCTGCGAGGTGACTATCTTCAGACGTTAGAATCTGACGCCTATGGACGTCAGATTCTGACGTATAAAGTCGGTCCCCGTGCTGAAAGGGTTAAAAAAGATGAAATGTTTAGTCAGTTTATTCAGTGTGCTGGCGCTTTGTGCAAGTTTTATGTCTACAATAAACTATTCAAATTCAATGCATTTCCAGGACAAAACATGGTATGGACTGCGATTATGTATCGAGCAGAAATTCTTCAATAACAATGAAAGCGAAAACAGAAACGGTGGGAGATTCACCAACTCACCTTGTCTTATACCTTCGTGCGCTGTAAAATATAGCGCGTGTGTGCGATTTAGAAGTACACATGACATCATTATATACAGTCATAGTTTTCCAGACAGAATCAAAGGCTTTGGCGTAAGCTATAAAGCAGCATTATAGTTTCATATTTTTTTACCAAAAAAAATTCACAGATTAATCTTGAAATGTTTCAAATATATGTGTGATACAACGTAGCGTAGGCCAACTACAGCCCCTTCGTTTATTTACTAAATGTATTCCTTCAGAAAAAATATGTGATCGCGTGTTAACCACAGAAGTGAACATTTTTTTTGCAAAACATCTTTCCAGTGGTATATATATGCCTCTGAAGTCAGCAGGGCCATCAGTGCGTTCTTTATTTAATAAAATCGGTATTATTTGGCCTATTAACCTTCAATGCGCTGAAATATTTTTGTATAAACCATGGAGACCAAAGGTGTTTTTTTTCAATTTGAAATCATCATAAATGTCTCAGTTAGGTCTTTCAGCTTCATTTTTAATACCTATGCAATGAGTCCACGGCCATTAAACATATTTTGCTCTTTCAGTGCGGGGACCTCAGACTCTGACGTCTATAGACGTCAGAATCTGATGTCTAAAGTCGGTCCGCGAGATGAAAGGGTTAACTATGATTCTGGCACTACACCAGTATCTAAAATCACATTAAACAATTATTTACAGTGGTAGCATGGCACAAGATGACTTGATATATTCGTCAGAAATAAGGTCAATGCCACGCACTTTTCCAATCTTTCATTTAGCCCTTTGATCCCTTTTAGTCTTTTATCATCGCAGGCTTTCCACATGGAATGTTTGTTCGGGAACATACTGGAGATTCAAAATTGTATTGCTTAGAATGGTCTTTTTTAACTGAAATGACAGCCAAATATGGAAAAAATTCTTGTTTCATGCCATGGAGGGTACCCCACCCTTTGGTACAGAGTGGGTTACTGGACTCCCCTCCCCCCCCCCCCCCGGCGGCAAACATGATCTGTGAAATCGCTATTCAAAGACCTCACAAATGCATCAATAGCTCTACCACGTGTATTTTCTGTTTCGTTTTATTTCTTTGATAAACAATAATAATGGCTTACCGGAGCCCAAGAGGTCACAAATAATCTTCAAAGATGGGTGGATTCCCTCAACGGCTTTGACCGGGTATACCAGCAAACACAATACATTGACCCAGTGTTGTTTTGTTGTTGGATCGCCGTTTTCGACGTCGACCCAGCATCAAAACAACGCTAGGCCAACGTCTCGTGTAGGCCCTATACCACCAAGACAACCATTTATCTCAGGTCTGCGTGACTGCGACGGCATACTGAGAGGTCAATTAAAGATAAAATGTTTAATTTAGAGTCTGATATGAGTCTGAAGACCTCTCAGAGACATTCAACCCCTTATAACCGCCGGTCACGATTATATTCGGTTTTTCATTTTTATTATCATGATTATTAGCACGTTAAATACCACCTTTTAAACATGCTAATGATAAAACGTGACATCAATTAGCGCGATTTCAAAATCTTCGCCTTCATTTTGTCAAATCTGAATAATTTTCTCCCACTTGAAGTTGTGAATCGCATCAGCGAGACACAACTTGAAAATTCCAATTTAATAACTTGGCGGTTGAAAGGTTGATCCCTGGTCATAGACCTGCTCAATCGTGTGCCGATTCAGCTTCCCTAAAAGCTGATGGAATGTCGGTGCGGAGATCGCCGCGTTTATAACTTACAGCAGTTACTGTGAGCAGTTACTTTCAGATCCACACCTGTGCGGAGGGTACCCTGATGACATCGCAAGGCTCTGACACAGTGACCTCCATTTTTAAATGTAATAGTTCTAATACGAGCAAAAGTTTACGCCTGCTGAAAATGGCCTAGTTTTCGTAGGCACTTGAAATATTCGTGTCAATTTCATGGCATCCGAGTTTTTCGGTAGGCGGCGCGAGTGTCGTTTTTACACAGCTGGCTGTGGAAACAAAATGGCGGTCAGTGTGACTGGGCCTCGCGCAGAAAATGAGTTAGGGAGGCCCAGTCATACCGGGTATGCGGAGGGCAGATCGAATATGCCTGAAGGTGTCTCCCGTACTGGAAGGGGTCAATAATCCTTCTCATACAAACAGTGGTATCCAAGTGAAAAGGGATCTCTGATGTAATGTTGTCTTAATGTTGGCCCACTTTCAGCTTTCGGTCAAACTCTCCTGTTTGCTTGAATCTAACAGAGAAAAATAAAGTCATTAAACCAATGTTGGCTTAATGCTGAGCCAGCGTCTGCGACGCTCCCCCAGCATTTCGCCAGCATTGGTTCAACGTCTTGTGCTTGCTGGGATGACATATGTTTTTGCTGTTGAGGTTAACAGTCTTAAGGGTACCTGAGATATTCTGATATCCGGTGATAATATAGAAATTAATACTGCAATCTCCCAGGCTTAATCCCTTACAACGCTGAAATAACTTTGCATAAACCATGGAGACCAAAGGGTTTTTTTCATTTTTAAATCATTTTAAATATCTCAGTCAGCTCTTCCCGCTTCACATAAATATTTTAACCTTTCAGTGTGTGGAACGACTTTCACTCACTCACTCACTCACTCACTCACTCACTCACTCACTCACTCACTCACTCACTCACTCACTCACTCACTCACTCACTCACTCACTCACTCACTCACTCACTCACTCACTCACTCACTCACTCACTCACTCACTCACTCACTCACTCACTCACTCACTCACTCACTCACTCACTCACTCACTCACTCACTCACTCACTCACTCACTCACTCACTCACTCACTCACTCACTCACTCACTCACTCACTCACTCACTCACTCACTCACTCACTCACTCACTCACTCACTCACTCACTCACTCACTCACTCACTCACTCACTCACTCACTCACTCACTCACTCACTCTCTCACTCACTCTCAAAAGGGGCCTAAAACTCCATTCAAGCACTTTTTGATTGATTGATTGATTGATTGATTGATTGATTGATTGATTGATTGATTGATTGATTGATTGATTGATTGATTGATTGATTGATTGATTGATTGATTGATTCATTCATTCATTCATTCATTCATTCATTCATTCATTCATTCATTTACAATAGTCTGCTAGCGTGGGCGAATTCGGAATAACAAGTGCCTCAAATTTTACTATTTTCTCCAGTACAAGTAAAATATCAATCCTAACGTTGAGAAAGCAGGCTCTGCCGTTTAATAGCGTGATCATTTTCTAGAGTGCTCTGGGACGAGACAGCATAATGAACAGATAAATTGAGCAGATCCGTGACCAAACCAGCCGAGTCCCTGCTCAAATCCCCAGCCGCGATTCCAATTTCTACATTTTCGTATTTTTAGGTTACCTAAACATCCCATCACAGCAACCGCCAAACAGGGGCAGATCCAGGATCTGAAAGAAGGGGGACGCCGGGGGTTTTGGGGCCAAATTCAGGATCTTTTTAAGGATTTTGACACAAAAAGGAAGGCGCCCCCCCCCCGGATCCGCCACTGAAAAACATTTGTATAACATTTGTACAGTGTTGGACCAACGTCGTTGGTCCACATTGTACAAATGTTATACACATGTTTTGTGTTTACTTATATAAAGTCTCCCGCCCGGGCATTTTAGAAAGTCAAAACAAAAGTTCAGCATTGTGCAAGTGGATTTAAGAAACATTATCGTCTCCCAGCACGGTCAGACACTGTGAGGTGTGAGTTATATCGACCCACGCTCTGTAATTTAGTCGTTCTAGAAGCGTGCAAGGGCTGCTATAATGCCCCGTAAACGGCCATTGCGCGGTGATGCGCGTGTGCCCGCACCCCTTGATGCCCGCAGGCAGACGGCAACCTCATAACAGCAAAATATCTAGTCTGGTTTTCCTTCATCTTGAGGTGTGAATTGTTGCCGCAGCGTTTAACCCTTTCAGCGCGGGGGACCGTCTTTATACGTCAGAATATGACGGCTATACACATCAGCTTTTAAAGTAGGAGCTTTTACGGCGCAGCGTTTAAATTAGGGGGCTATAGCGTTTAAAGTTGGAGCTTATCACGGCGCAGCGTTTAGAGCTGGAGCTTATCACGGCGCAGCGTTTAAAAATATGGGCTTATCACGGCGCAGCGTTTAGAGTTGGAGCTTATCACGGCGCAGCGTTTAGAGTTGGAGCGTATCACGGCGCAGCGTTTAGAGTTGTAGCTTATCACGGCGCAGCGTTTAGAGTTGTAGCTTATCACGGCGCAGCGTTTAGAGTTGTAGCTTATCACGGCGCAGCGTTTAGAGTTGTAGCTTATCACGGCGCAGCGTTTAGAGTTGGAGCTTATCACGGCGCAGCGTTTAAAGGAGGGGCTTTTACGGCGCAGCACCTAAAGTAGAAGCTTTTACGGTGCAGCGTTTAATGTAGGAGCTTTTCACGGCACAGCCTTTAAAGTAAGAGCTTTTACGGCGCAGCGTTTAATGTAGGAGCTTTTCACGGCACAGCCTTTAAAGTAAGAGCTTTTACGGCGCAGCGTTTAATGTAGGAGCTTTTCACGGCACAGCATTTAAAGTAAGAGCTTTTACGGTGCAGCGTTTAATGTAGGAGCTTTTCACGGCACAGCCTTTAAAGTAAGAGCTTTTACGGCGCAGCGTTTAAAGTAGGAGCACACTTGTCATGCGGATATACTCTTACTAACATGGTACCCTGCGTGAAACTCTTTCTAACAAGGTGTCGTGCTTTCTAAAGAAACGTCGACAAATTCATATGCCAAGTGATTCAGAATTTTTGCATATTTAGCTATACCAAAAGTGTTCTTTTTTTTGTTTAAGTATTCTATGAATAGCTGATATACCACATTGCAAACCCATCTATACATCTGCAAAAAGTGAACTAGATAGCTGCTCTGGAAATATTGACATTAAAATGGACATTTTTGTTTATTTATTTCAACATTGATAAATTTAACCACGTCAGAAAAAAATCTGAAAATACATTACTGGCCAATAAAACAAATCATTATTTCACCTTCTCAAATATTGTCCTCAATGTCTACGACATCTACCGCAGCGTTTAAAGGAGGGGCTTTTACGGCGCAGCACCTAAAGTAGAAGCTTTTACGGTGCAGCGTTTAATGTAGGAGCTTTTCACGGCACAGCCTTTAAAGTAAGAGCTTTTACGGCGCAGCGTTTAATGTAGGAGCTTTTCACGGCACAGCCTTTAAAGTAAGAGCTTTTACGGCGCAGCGTTTAATGTAGGAGCTTTTCACGGCACAGCATTTAAAGTAAGAGCTTTTACGGTGCAGCGTTTAATGTAGGAGCTTTTCACGGCACAGCCTTTAAAGTAAGAGCTTTTACGGCGCAGCGTTTAAAGTAGGAGCACACTTGTCATGCGGATATACTCTTACTAACATGGTACCCTGCGTGAAACTCTTTCTAACAAGGTGTCGTGCTTTCTAAAGAAACGTCGACAAATTCATATGCCAAGTGATTCAGAATTTTTGCATATTTAGCTATACCAAAAGTGTTCTTTTTTTTGTTTAAGTATTCTATGAATAGCTGATATACCACATTGCAAACCCATCTATACATCTGCAAAAAGTGAACTAGATAGCTGCTCTGGAAATATTGACATTAAAATGGACATTTTTGTTTATTTATTTCAACATTGATAAATTTAACCACGTCAGAAAAAAATCTGAAAATACATTACTGGCCAATAAAACAAATCATTATTTCACCTTCTCAAATATTGTCCTCAATGTCTACGACATCTACCAAAGTATTTTGAGGAAGTGTCTTGCGTTCTTGCTTGCTCTTATAGTCAGTATTGTGGGGAGCCTCCGTGACCGAGAGGTAGCGTGCTCGGCCTCAGACCGCCAGGGCTCGAATTTCGAATCCTGTGTCTGGAGGACAGTGTCATCTCAATCATCTCACCATCCTCAGGAGGTTCTCCTGGCCCAGTTTAGCCTATATGTGCACAAAGGTGGCCTAAAGCCCGATTCATTTCATTTTGCTCTTATAGAAAGTAGGGCATCACTGAAATGAAATCGTTAGAAAGCAGGACACTTTCTCAAAATACTTTGGTGCATATCGTAGACTTGAATGACAATATTTGAGAAAATGAAATGATAATTTGATTTATTGGACCGCAGTTATTTCGGAAAAAAAATTGACGCGGTAGCTTTATCCATGTTGAAATAAAATCTACAAATGTGTCCATTTTCATGTCGATATTTCGTGAGCAGCCATCAGTTTGAAGTAGGGGCTCATATGGCGCAACGTTTCTCACTGTGAATTACTAACAGTTAAGTTCTACTCTAAAAGAGGGCAGAGAGGATATGTAGGGGGTTATAGTTAATTTGTTTTTATAAGACAAAATGTTTATATTTTTTCAGACACCGTTTATTGGTAATAAATATTGTGACACAGAGCGCCACGTGTGGTGCGAATTACCTTCATTAACCCTTGCAATACTGAAAAAGTTTGTAAAAACCATGAAGACCAAATGTTTTTTTTAATTTGAAATCATCATAAATGTTAAGTCTATCCGCTTCATATGAATACATATGCTATGGGTCTACCGCCAGAATCTTGTTCTGTGCGGAGATCGACTTTAGACGTCAGATTCTGACGTCTATTGACGTCAGAATCTGACGTCTAAAGTCGGTCCCCGCACTGAAATGGTCAATTGTGAGTGAAAAATTGGCAGAAATTCAATCATATAATATGATATAGAAAGATTACGTTGCACTTGGAGGTAGCACTCTATAAGCAGATAGAAGCACCATATATCCGAGACGAAGAAGCAATTATATTTCAATCAGTACTACTAAGACTTAGTCATAAGGCAGTATCTGCTCACTTGCAAAGTACGCAGATACTGCATTTTGGCTTCGTACGGTAGAGCAGCCAAATCTGTAATGATACTTGTTGGGGGGGGGGGGGGAGACGTTAGAATAAAACAAATAAACAATTAAATGTGCTTAGATTTACGAGATATCATTATTTCAATGAGCCATCACCCACCCTAAATATGACTAATTTGTAACCTTTTAAACGCTAAGCATGTTTGATTTGTTTTAGTAGCCAAATTTTATCAATCACTGATATTTGGAATAAAGCGAGTGTTTAAGGATCAAGATTTCCAAATGTTTGAGTCTGATATTGAACAAAATTAATGTGAGTAATTTGTGGTACTGAGACACAACTTTGGGTGGCTGGGTCCGTATTCTCGTACAAGTTACGATATATCGTAGCCTTCTGATTGGTCGAGATGCCCCTGGATTTTTTTTAATATAGCGCGTTATAGGTTAAATGCTTAGATATAGGAAATTTTATGATTTCAATAGGCACTCCAACATAACTCGCCGGGGATCGACTTTAGACGTCAGAGTCTGACGTCTAGAGACGTCAGATTCTATCTTCTAAATCGATCCCAGCACTAAAAGAGTAAATTATTATTAGATAGCCGTAAACCCACACCAGAACTATATAGTCAAATGAAAGGGAAAGGACTAACTAAGTTTATGATGATTTCAAATGGAAAAAACAGCGTAAATTCGACTTGAAGACGAAATATCGTTGCAGAGTTTTTTAAGTGTTTATGCGCAATGATAATCACCGTCTCTAGTACATATATAATATTCTTCGACGCAGCAAGTGGTGCTACATGTATGTTATGCAGTTCAAATGCAAACAACAGTAACCGCTCACTTGAAGAGAAAGCAATTACTTCCTTTTCCCTGTGCTGCACATCATTGTTAATAACGAGGAATAGAAGACGTGCAATTAAGCCCCACATACCGATGATAATTCGGAAAATACACCAAGTTTTTGGACATAATTGCGCTGACAACTCTTTTCATCCATCAATAATACTCGCTGGGAGTCCCCAGCAAACGACAGTATCTACTCGCTTTCCCAGTGAGCAGTTACCGCTGTTCGCCTCGACGGGGCGGGATTACGGTCACGCGATCTCTGTGTAACTCTCACCGGTCATGCTGTAGTCCCGCGTGACGAGATGTAGACAAGACCCTGCAAACAAGATCGAGACGTTGACTCAAGGTTGGTTCGATGTTGGGCCGACATCGTAGACAGAGGCCCAACAAATAAAACCTCATTTATTCCATAACTCACGTTTATAATGTACATTTGGCAGGCGCCACGACCGCCTATTTGAAAGATTTCATAAGTGAGGTTCGGGCGAGAGGCAAGGCCTATGGGGTCAATAGGGGTCAACCTGGATCTTAGTGCTCTGATTGGTTCAAATTATAGACCCGGACCAGTTAAATCAGTGGATTTATCTACCTTTTTAGGTGATCAGCTCTGCCGTGCAAAGCTATAAGGCAGTATCTGGTTACTTTACAAGTAAGCAGATCCTGCATTTTGGCTTTTAACCGCCAAGTTATTTAATGTGAGGTTTCACCCAATTGAATTTGTGTCTTGCTGACGCGATCCACAACTTCAAGTGAGTGAAAATTATTCAGAATTGACAAAATGGAGGTCAACTGATCTCAAATCTTACTGATAGATCATGTTGATGTCACGTTTTATCTTCAACAGCTTAAAAGGCTTTTAAGCTTAAAAGCTGATATGTAGGCCCAGGCCTAATGCGCTAATAGAAAAGGCAAAAAACGAATATGCCGGCGTTTAAAGGGTTATTACGGACAGTTTTTTATTGTGTAACACATGGCGTTTTTATTAGGAGCATTGAGCCAGGTAGGATCGAAATTATGCCTCACGTGGCATCATTATATTGATTTACTTTCTTCACGGAGAAGGAATTAGGTGGACCAGATGCTCGGATCACCGCGCTCGAGTTTGACTCATATAACACTCTCAGAGTCAATGGTTCTTGTATATTAACTGCTTTAACCCTTTAACCGCCGGTGCCGCATATATTCGGGTTCTCATTTTTCTATTAGCAAATTAAGTACCACATTTTAAAGATAAAATGTGACATCAACCAGCAAGATTTGTAAAGAGTTGACCTCTATTTTGTCAAATCTGAATTTTTTTCACTCATTTGAAGTTGTGGATCGGGTCAGCGAGACACAACTTCAAGTGGGTGAAAATTCCAATTAAATAATTTGGCGGTTAAAGGGTTAAGGCATTTATAACACTGTCGTACAAAGCCAAAAGGTAGTATCTGGCTTCATTAGCCTACTGCCTTTTGGCTTTACCAAGGAAAATAGAATAAGATTAACTATTTGCCTTGGCTTTACCCAGCAGAGCGGACGGGGCCCTGGTGCAGTGGTTGAAGGTGCCTGCTTGGAAAGTTGAAGATCGTGAGCTTGGGCTCGAACCCCGCTCTGGCATTCAAGTTTCAAAGAAACAAAAAAATCCTTCCCGCTCACTCGTAAAGATTAAATATTGGGGGGAGCCTCCATGCCTGAGAGGTAGCGTGCTCGGCCTCATACCGCCAGGGCTCGATTTTCGAATTATGTGTCTGGAGGTCAGTGTCATCTTATTCGTCTCACCATCCTCAGAAGAAGAAGAAGAAGAAGAAGAAGAAAAAGAAGAAAAAGAAGAAGAAGGAGAATACTTGTTTATTTCACCACAAAATACACAATATAAGTGATTCATAAACAAAATGAACACTACAGGGTAAGGAGACATCTATAAAGACTTTGAAAGTCGCTGTCATGGATGCCACCTGAGTAAATGATGTATTAAACAATAATAAATCAATTATTTATAGCTGATATAATATTTTATATAAAACGAAATAAACAAAATAATAACACAAAAAGTTGTTATGTAATTCTGTAAGGACACAAAAAATATATACAAGAAAAACTGTATGTCCCTCAGGAGGTTCTCCTAGTCTATTTTAGCCGACATGTGCACAAAGGTGGCCTAAAACCCCATTCATTTTAATTATCTGCTGTAAGGCATTTATAACAGACAAGGATTCCATATCAATGTGGAGTCTTTCCCAGTTATACCGAGGAAAACAGAACCAGCTTTCCTTGGTTATGCCATACAGCAAAATATCTTCAAGAACCTGTTACCGATATATCGTCGCCTCGGAGCTAAAGGATCCTATCTGACACTCGTCAGAGTGGCAGATATGATCCTTTAGCTCCGAGGCGACGATATCTACATTATAGACGGGTGCTTCTGTGGTCAATTACAAGGTCACAATTAATGTCATCATTTAACAATTATTAAAATAATACGTAAGAAAACCCACATGCAATTTTTAAATAATGAGCCTGGAATTACAAGCAATATCACATTACATTCTTAGATACGGCTTTAACATGAAGAACCAATATTAGAAATAGAAGTTTATTTGATGCAAGGCCAAGAAAATGTAAATACTAAGTATATATAATAGTCAGGGTCATTTTAACCCTTTCAGCAAGATGACGTACAGTAAAGGACTAAAATAATAATAATAGCCGTAGACCCATAACATAGGTATTCAAATGAAGCAGAAATTGTTCAATCCGACTACCGACCCGAAATAACATAAATATTATTATAATCGAAAATGATATCCATTTGTACAAAACTCGACATAAACAATCATGGAACTCACAGAATGTACAGTCTATAAAGAAGTCTTTCCAATTAGCGACTCCATCTACAGATTTCTGTAAATACTAAACCTAATGGGAAAGCCTAGCAAATAATGAATGAAACCAAAGATCAACAAGCTCGTAGCACCTGTAAAAATAGTCAATATTAGAGGACAAGGTCGTGTAGTTGTGTAACATTCCAAGTATATATAGTGTGGCCTTGCTGACCTATATATCATATATATGCATACAAACATTCCACGCACTTTCAGTTAGCGCGGAATAGGAATGTATTATTCAATATTCGGCGCTATTATTTAATACCGAAAACCAGAAAGGTTTTAAAAGTGGACTTATGATAATGCCAATATGCAGGTTCATGACCATATTATTCATCTCTGAGTAGCATCATATTAAATATATTGTTTCAAGGTAATAAACACAATCGAGATGTGATGAACTGAAAGGTTTGTTCATGTAATGGCGACAGTTCAATTTACCAGCAAAATGTGGCGGATAATTCGTTACACTTTGCAACAGATATAAGCTTAACTCTATCATGCAGCTGCATGGGGGGAAAGGAAATACCTTCTAGATTATCATATTATAAATAAAGATCTGCCTTGATATTATCAGTAAAGCATCCTTTTCGACGACTTCTCAGTTAATTCTGAAACAATCATTTTCATGATATTTTTCCGAGTTATGCGCTCTAGGCAACCTATATATCAGTGATTAGGCTAATATATTTTGAAACACATATTTATGGGCTTATACAAGAAATAAACCGCCGAGCAAAATATTTACATTTTATATTTAATAAAGAAAACAATCAACAATTTAGCAATTAACAATATTAAATTATGATGATCTTTATGACAATTACAGAAAATTCAAGTTAGTTAATTATGCCTGAACTCAAAGTGTTCCACTACTGCGACCCAAAATTTGAAGCGGGCGAAAAGTACTCATATATGTTTAATTTCAGATCAAACCAATCTTGATGTTTAGGCACTCATTTCACTCCCAATAACTGTGAATTCACCTGTAATAAAACTGAATTAAAAGGACAATTTTCCTGCTTAGATCCTGCTTAGGGTTCAATAAACAGAAATATAACTTTTACCTCTCATTCATCTGCACAAGTTCCACCATCAAACAAACGTTGCTTCACCCTTACAGTGCGGGGACCGACTTTAGTCGTCAGATTCTGACGACTAAAGTCGGTCACAGCACTGTAAGAGTACAAATATTTCTAATGGCCGTAGACCCATAACATAGGTATTCAAATGAATCAGAAAGAGCTGACTAATACACTTATGATGATTTCGAATTGATTTAACCCTTTGGTCTCAATGATTTATACAAAATTAATTCAGCGTTGTAAGGGAGAAAGTACTCATAAAGCGACAATATTATGGTTGTTGTTGGAGCTCAAAGAGCCAGGATAGCCAAGAAAATATACTCTGGATAGAATCCTACAGCTAAAGAGACATTATCCCAACGTTAGGTCGATGTTGGTGGATGAGGTAGATGCCGAAAAATAGGCTAAACATGTATATCCCAGAAAGTGCGAGAGATTCAACTACTTTTTTCCACCACCGGCGACGCTGGCCCAACCTTAAATCAACATTGGGTGAGTCTCGTGTCTGCTGGGATATGTTCTATATACTTAGTGAAGGTGTGCCTCCGCTGCGGACCTTAGACTGAAAGACGAGACAACTGTTACTAATAGACCTTCAGTCAACTATTACAAACACAGATTAGAGACTTAAACTGCCGTGCTGAGTCAAATGGCAGTATCTGCTCACTTTAGAAGTGAGCAGATACTGCTATTTGGCTTTGCAGAGCAGTGAAGCCATCAGAGACACAGACGCAGCAGGTGAATCCCCCTCCCCCCCCCCTCCGAAACCTGTCCTCGGCTCCTGATATGATGAAATACTCAGCAGAAATCTTAGCCATTTTAATAACCTTACAACGTTAACATATTTCTGTAGGAACCATGGAAACCAAAGGGTTATTTCAATTTGAAATCACAATAAATGTCTCAGTTAGCTATTTCCGCCTCATTTGAATACCTATGTTATGGGTCTACGACCAATATAATAAAGACGGTCCCCGCGCTGAAATTTCCAAAACCTCCAATTCAATATTTTATATTATCACCCACTTAAAGTTGTGTCTCGCAGAAACTTCAAGTTGGTAAATAATACTTATTTTTCGACAACTTTAATCAAAATATAATTATGCCAGTTTTGCTAATATAATGCACATTATTTTCTCTTATTATTATTATCATCAAGGACAAACTAAATAGCAAAAACGACTATGGTCGCGGTAAGAGATTAAAGGGTTATGTAGGGAAATGCCATGACGTTATCACTGAAAATCACCAGTCATGACAAGATAATGAAAACTAGATGGCCTGCTGCTGATGAAGCAACATTAAATCACATTGGACAGTCAGAATATATGAGAGCCTAACTGGGCAATACTATTAATAGGAGATTTTACCTAATTTGACTCGTTTTTAGTCTTATTTTCGCCATACCGGCAACGTTGAATTTTGTCAGTCATTTTATACACCGGCAAATGAACATGATATTGAACATGGTATGGTTGGTATAAACAGATTTATTTACCGATGATTGTACAATATGAGAAGCTAATACAATATGCGCTCCTCCAAACATGGTATGATCTTGGGGCGCCTGTGAACTTGTACAACAAGGATTTATGTTGCAAAGTAAAAAAAATCCAAACATCCCCAAAAAAATTGGAAGTGGGTGGGTGGGTCCAGGGCCATTTGGAATGGAAAATAGAAAATTGGAAAAAAAAAAAAAATAACATTTTTGATGATTCATGTCGGAGATTGGTTTCTCCCCCTAAAAAAATGGGTAGGGGGTGGGTGGGTGTTGTGAACTCAATCCAAATTTTTTTTGGATGTGTGGAATTTTTTTAACTTTGCAAAGCCCCCTAGCATGCTTAGGGGCATAATGAGTTATATAATTATCCGTAGGCGCATCGAATAGACTATCTTCATATGCTTGGTCATTCAAGTGAATTTAATTCTAACGTGTATTTCAACCATGCACGTGGACCTCTTAACCTTTACAACGATGAAATATTTTTGTATAAGCTAGGGAGATCAAATGGAATTTTCAATTTGATATCGTCATTAATATCTTAGTTAGCTCTTTCTGCTTCACTTACTTGAATAACTATGTTACGGTTACGAGACGGCCATTATACATTTTTTTCAGTGCGGGGACTGTCTTTAGACGTCAGATTCTGACGTATCTTTGTGTAAATAGGATTGACATTATACATCTTCGTGTGCTTGTCTCGCTCAACGGGAGTAATTCGATTTTTTTCGGTTCTATATCTGAAAAGCAAATTCACGAATGTAACAGTTTTTTTCCAAGATATAATGATTTTTTTATCCAGGGACTCGTACCTCCGGGAACTCTCTGCACAGACCACATCACAGCTCTGAAGCCATAAGGCAGTATATGCTCACTTATAAAGTAAGATACTGTATTTAGGCTTTGCACGGAGAGGCATATGTGGAGATGCAATACAGAAAATCACTGAATACAATTCCGCATTTTTAAGTGCAAACACGATGTAATGAAATGACCCGATATTTGTATTTGATCACCGTCCACAAGGCAGACCGAACATTAAATTACCATTGGACTAACGTCTCGTGTTTGCAGGGTTTGTAGACATAGCATTAGATTAGGGGACTTCAATAATTTTACCAGTATTTCTCTAGAGCAGTGTTGTGTTTCTTTATGTTTCAATTATATGTGGCCACGCTAATAATAGATACATTGACAGCTATTATTAGCTCATCATTCTATATATATGTGCATAGTTTACTGCTCTGCAAAGCCAAAAGGCTTGTGAAGTAAGCATATACTGCCTTTTTAATAGCTTTGCACTGCAGTATATTTCTCTAAAAGTTATACATGGCGCGACAGCACAATAGTGCGTACTGCCACGTATTATACAGATACATAATCACCCGCTGCTAACCACTTATCATGCGCTATGATGACGTTTCCATATTTGAAATTCCTAATTTTACCATGATAGGTTAACACTAGAAGCGCTGCTTTATGAGATTTAAGTGAGTGAAAATTTTAATTATTTTAATTTATACTAGCGGTTTATGGGATAAGCCATTTTTAAAATGAGATTTGTGGTGTATTTATGTGTATCATCTATGTGACAAGAGTTGAAGGATGTATTTATTCATGGATGTATTCATGAATGTATTCATGGAAGTATTCATTGATGTATTCATTGATGTATCATGAATGTATTTATTGATGTATTCATGGATGAATTCATGGGTGTATTCATGGGTGTATTCATGGGTGTATTTTTGGAAGTATTCATGGATGTATTCATGGATGTATTCATGGATGTATTCATCGATGTATTCATGGAAGTATTCATTGATGTATTCATGGATGTATTTATTGATCTATTTATGAATGTATCATGTAAGTATTCATTGTTGTATTCATGGATGTATTCATGGATGTATTCATGGATATATTCATGGATGTATTCATGGATGTATTCATAAAAGTTTTAAAATAATAGTTGTGGTGTATTTATGTGTATTTATGTGACAAGAGGTGTAAAAGGATGTATTCATGGATGTATTCATAAATGTATTCATGGAAGTATTCATTGATGTATTCATAGATGTATCATGGATGTGTGGCAGGTTGAGTAGGGACGGCTGATTAACACGTGTTTGACTGTGGTGCTTATGTTTGTGTATGGTTGTGTATGTTAGGGAATTGTTGAGAGTGATTTGCTTGAATGATTTTGGATTATCCGTTCGGGTCCGATCGTGGTTTTCCGTCTGTTTCCGCCGTCGTTTAAATAATTTTGGCGCATCCTTTCTCGGCATTCTATATTTTGTTCTGTGCAGTTGAGACGTCAATTCTCAACTGCGTTTATTTCTATATTTCACTCGTCAACCCGACGTTTGATGTTTCAGGTCAGTGGATAGTTATTATTTATATTCGGGATCATAATGTAGTAGTTATTATTAATTAAATGTGTAGCTATGAATTTACGTTTAACAGAGCGTGCTTCAAATGTAATATAATGTTTAATCTTGTAAAACTATTTCTAGTCATTTCATATTGTATCGTTTTATTAATTTAACTATGTGATTCTATATCTGGTTCTGTGCAGTTGAGACGTCAATTCTCAACTGCGTTTATTTCTATATTTCGCTCGTCAACCCGACGTTTGATGTTTCAGAGAATAAAGAGCAGTTTTTACTTCGGTGTTTGGTGTTGTACATCATTTCAATAGTCAGAGCGTTAAGATCTCGAACCCACGTTAAAGAATTGACAACGGCCGGTGGGGAGTCACTCAAATATGATAACCTTACAAGTGCAGACGGCCACGGATGTATTCATAGATGTATTCATGGACGAATTCATGGGTGTATTCATGGATGTATTCCTGTGCGTATTTATGGAAGTATTCATGGATGTATGCATTGATGTATTCATGTATGTATTCATGAATGTATTCATGGGAGTATTCCTTGATTTATTCATGGAAGTATTCATGGATGTATTCATGGATGTATTCATGGATGTATTCATTGATGTATTCATTGATGTATTCATGTATGTATTCGTAGATGTATTCATGGATGTATTCATGGAATCATTCATGGATGTATTCATGGAAGTATTCATTGATGTATTTATGGATGTATTCATTTATGTATTCATAGATGTATTCATTGATGTATTTATTGATATATTCATTGACGGTGGGGAGTCACTCAAATAAAGATAACCCTACACGTGCAGACGGCCACAGATGTATTCATAGATGTATTCATGGACGAATTCATGGGTGTATTCATGGATGTATTCCTGTGCGTATTTATGGAACTATTCATGGAAGTATTCATGGCAATATTTATCATGGATGAATTCATGGATGGATTCATGTATGTATTTATTGATGTATTCATGTATGTATTTATGTATGTATTCATTGCTGTATTCATGGATGTGTTCATGGAAGTATTCATGGAAGTATATTTCATGAATGTATTCATGGATGCATTCATGGATGTATTCATTGATGTATCCATTGATGTATTCATGGATGTATTCATTGATATATTTATGTATGTAATCATGGATATATTCATTGATGTATTCATGTATGTATGCATTGATGTTTTCATGTATGTATTCATTTATGTATTCATTGATGTATTCATGTATGTATTCATGTATGTATTCATTGATGTATTCATTGATGTAATCATTAATGTATCCATTGATGTACTCATGTATGTATTCATGTATGTATTCATTGATGTATTCATGTATGTATTCATGTATGTATTCTTGATGTAATTATGTATGTATTCATGTATGTATTCATTGATATATTCATGTATGTATTCATGGATGTATTCATTGATGTATTCATTGATGTATTCATGGATGTATTCATGGGAGTATTCATGGATGTATTCATAGATACATTCATGTATATATTTATGTATATATCCATGGATGTATTCATAGAAGTATTCATTGATGTATTCATTGATGTATTCATGTATGTATTCATTGATGTATTCACTGATGTATTCATCTTTACATTCATTGATGTATTTATGGATGTATTCATTGATGCATTCATTGATGTATTTATGGATATATTCATGGATGTATTCATGGATGTATTTATGGTTGTATTTATGAAAGTATTCATTAATGTCTGCATGAATATACTCATGGATGTATTCATTGATGTATTCGTGGATGTTTTCATTGATGTATGCATTGGTGTATTCATTGATGTATTCATGGATGTATTTATGTATATATTCATGGGTATATTAATTGATGTATTTATGTATGTATTCATTGATGTATTCATGTATGTATTCATTGATGTATTTATGTATGTATTCATGTATGTATCCATGGATATGTTGATTGATTGATGTCTTCATGGATGTATAAATTGATGTCATCATTGATGTATTCATGGATGTATTCATTGATGTATTCATTGATGTATTCATGGATGTATTCATGGATGTATAGATTGGTGTATATATGGATGTATTCATGGATGTATTCATTGGTGTATTTATGCATGTATTCATTGATGTATTCATTGATGTATTCATTGATGTATTCATGGATGTATTCATGGATGTATTCATGGATGTATTCATAGATGTATTCATGTATGTATTCATGTATGTATTCATTGATGTATTCATGAATGTATTTATGGATGTATTCATTGATGTATTCATGGATATGTCATGGATGTATTCATGTATGTATTTATGGATATGTCATGGCTTTATGCATGTATGCATTCATGGATGTATTCATATATATTCATGGTTCTATTCATGGATGTATCAATGCATGCATTTATATGTATTCATGGATGTATGCATGGATATATTCGTTTCACTCAGATATTCTCAATTCGGATCTAATAAAGAAACCAGAGAAAGATTTATCGGCCCTATGTCAACAGTATGATTCTGTTATTAGCTCTTTTTTTGACAAACACGCTCCTGTAAGTACAAATACCATGCCCAAAAAACCACCCACTCCATGTATGACTCTGGAAATAATGGAGGCTAAAACCCTTCGCCACAATCTCGAACGAACATGGCGCAGATCGCGCACACATCTAGATCGTTCTCGTTACAAACAACAATGCCACCTGTGTAATAGAATAATGACAAAAGCTAAATCGAAATATTTAGCTGAGGTTATTTCAGAAAATTTGAACAATCCCCGTCAGTTATGGAACTCAATAAATAACATTCTGCATAGAATTCCACCGCCAGTAAAATCACTCTGTGATCATTTTACCAAGTTTTTTGTGGATAAAATTGAAACTATTTGTTCCAAATTTCCAGATAAAGTACAGAATATTCCACCAGTGCAAAAAGCAGAAATTAGATTCAAAATAAACGTTTTTGAAAGTGCGTCAGAAGATGAAATTAAAAAGCTTATTTTGTGCTCATCGTCAAAATCATGTGATCAGGACCCCATTCCTACAAGTGTGTTGAAAAATTGTGCTGACATATTAATAACTCCCATCACTGACATAATTAACATTTCAATGGACACTAGTAGGCCTACATTTCCCCAACATTTCAAAGAAGCTCATGTAAGACCACTACTTAAAAAACATCTCTTCCTGAAAACGAACTGAAAAATTACAGGCATGTATCCAACTTGAGTCTCATTTCCAAAATTTTAGAAAAGGTGGTATCCAATCGGCTGCAAACTCATATACAAAACAACCATCTATCTAATTCATTACAATCAGCCTACAGGAAATATCATTCTACAGAATAGGCTCTGCTGAAAGTACATAACGATATCATTATCAGTATGGACAAGGGTGAATTTACGGCTCTGCCCTTGTCGGCCGCCTTCAACACCATTGACCATGCTACATTAGCAGATATACTTTCTGATTGGTATGGGATATCTGACCAGGCCCAAATTTGGTTTTCTTCTTATTTGCAAAATAGGCACCAACCAGTAAAAATTAAAGACACTCTGTCAGATAAAGTTACACTCTCATATGGAGTTCCACATGGCTCTGTGCTGGGACCAGTGCTTTTTACCTTATATACTACATCACTCAGTGCTATTATATCTAGTTTTGACATAAGCCACCATTTTTATGTCGATGATACTCAAATGTACATGTCTCAGTTTCAAACGCTAATGAATCTCTTGTGAAGTTGCAACCGTGTTTAGTGGGTGTGTTGGCCTGGGTGACAGGGTCTAAGCTGAAGCTTAATCCCAGCAAGACAGCATTTATTCTTATTGGGACCAAACTCCTGCGAGAAAATTTCTTGCATAATTTTTCATGCCTAATTTTAGGTCAGGACACAAATCCATCTGCATCAGCCAAAAATCTTCGTCTAATATTTGACAGTAGCCTGAATTTCAGAAAACACATATCCCTAACATGTAGCGCATGCTTCTATCATATCTGTGACCTGCATCGAATTCGAAAAAGCCTGTCCTTAGATCTTGCCAAGCAAATTGCAGTGACACTCGTCAGTAGCAAGTAAGATTATTGCAATTAACTTTTTCACAATATGCCAGAAAAGGATATTGCTAGATTACAACGCGTTCAGAACTGTCTTGCAAGAGTGGTAACCAAGGCCCCACGATTTAGTCGTTCCGTTCCTATTCTAAAACGATTACATTGGCTTCCTGTCAAGGTTCGCATTCATTTTAAAATATACGCAATAACTTTCCAAACCCTAAAAGACAACCAACCGGCATATCTGGCTGCCTTACTCGCTCGGCACAAATTCAAATAGATGTGTTGTTCCTCGTATAAAAACAAAGACTGGGTCAAGAGCTTTCTCTATATCTGGCCCAGCCTTATGGAACGCCCTGCCTGTGCCCGTACGTAATGCCGAAACAATTTTAACATTCAGGAAATTAGTTAAATCTCACCTATTTGATCTGGCTTTCCCACCCTAGCTCCTCAGTAGTCCGGCTCCCTGTTGACGAACCTACTTTGGTCTCGACTACGACACAAGATCACGATTGCGCGCCTCTGAGCTCGGTCCGCTAAGGATATAGGCGTTATAGAAGTTTTATTGATTGATTGATTGATTGATTATTCATGGATGTATCCACGGAAGTATTCATGTATGCATTCATGGATGTATTTATCTATTTTCATGGATATATTCATCGATGTATTCATGGACATATTCATGCGTGTATTCATCTATGTATTTATTGATGTATTCATGAATGTATTTAGGTATGTATTCATGTGTATTAATAGATATATTTATAAATGTATTCATGGATAGGAGTTGTCTTAATCAAAATATTTTTTTCAGATTAGGCTCTATCATCGCCATATTCATTCCAGTCAAAGGGGGTCATTTAACGCATCAAGATAGTGCAGTATCAGTTTGCATCGATATAAATTATCATGCCTATAAGATTTTATATGTATTTATGTATATATGTATTTATATATGTATTTATTATACTGCATGCATCCACGAGTAAATGAGCATATGCATTATTGTATGTATTCGTATATGTATTCGTAAATGTATTCATGTATGTATTCAGGTATGTATTCATGTATTTGTTCATTGATGTATTCATCTATGTAATCATTGATGTATTATTTGTTGTATTCATGGATGTATTCATGGATGTAAGCGTAGTTGTATTTAACATATAGGCTATATTTATTCATGAATGTATTCATGTGTGTGTTCATTGCTATAATTATGTATGTATTCATTAATGTATTCATGGATGCATTCATTAATGTATTTATGACTATATTAATGGATGTATTCATATATTTCTATTTGCGTGAAACGTTTTATTCATGTAGGCCTATGTATTGATGTATGTATTCATGGATGTATTTTTATATTTCTATTTATATGCATACATGTATTCATGTATATGCATGTATGTATGCATGGATGTAGGCCTATTTATGCATGTATTCGTGAATGTATTTGTGGATGTATTCATTCATGGATATATTTATGAATGTATTCGTGAAAGTGATCAAGCATGTATTCATGTATGTAATCATGCATTTTTTTTATGGATGATTCCATGATTAATGTGATCAAATATTAAATTTTAATTTCCTGAAATGATAAAAAGACGAATGTGGTGATGGATTTTTCTAGTAGGAATATGAATATATCTAGCACGTAATGTAATTATCCAACATTATCAACAATTTAAGTTGGGTTCTATTCGTAAACTGCAATCTAAACATTGTCCAAATGATTAATTTCCAGCCACCCCAGCTTGACTTATTATCCATCTTGTGTCTGTTTTTCTGAAGTTCAGCTGTTCACTTGTCTGAAGAACGTCCCGCTTATAGTTGACTTTCTCGGGTTTCGCTTTGGTCTCAGACTTTCAATCAGAGGCCGGATTTATCAATCATTCTGACTGCTGTAAACTAACCGAGTTAGTTATGACTGGTCCTAGCACCGTGTCTGTGAGCCGGGTCAGCCGGGAGCGGTACCTGACCGATTGTTTTGTTGTTAGACATGGAGCTAATTTGTACTCGGATTACAGAGCGGAGTCAGCTGAATGTGCTGTTTGTAAAACCTGTTTGGTGAGCGTAAACCTAGAGACAGCCGCAGACCCTGACACCAGTAGACCATGCTATGATACTCCGACAAACACAAGACGTCAGCCCAATGTTGGTTTAACACTTTAAGCCCCCAAGATGCATAAAAGCACCATTTTACATCGCAGAAAACTGACTTAATTTTCTTACAACCTAGGGTTTTAAAGAAAATTTCCATGAAACTCTTTACCAATAAATTTGGCACCCTCTTCAAGTCATCTTCATCCACTACAAGTCGAGAATTGCGACAGCAATTCGCGGCTGGTAGTGGATGAAGATGACAATGGTAAATTCAGGCCTGAAAGGGTTAACCCTTACAGCGCTGAAATAATTTTGTAATAAATCATGGAGACCAAAGGTTTCATTCCAAGTTGAAATCACCATAGGGGGGCCTACACGTCTTAGTTAGCTCTTTTTGTTTTATTCGAATACCTACGTCACGGGTCTACGACCATTATAAATATCTTACTCTTTCAGAGCGTGGATCGTCTTTATACGTCAGACGTCAGATTCTGACGTATAAAGACGATTCCCACGCTGAAAGGGTTAATGTCGGGCCAGCGTCGTAGACGGTGGACCAACATTAAACCAGCATTGGCTCGATGTCGTGTGTTTGATGGGATGGTGGAGTCTACCCCATAGGTAGATCATAGAGGTATGGCAGGAAGAACTACCAGTCTATGGCAGGGATGGGCATAGCCCCGCCCCAGTGGCTGAAACCCGTTCAAAATCGTGGGAAATATTTTTGGACGGTTAGGCTTATATCTAAGATTTGCCCCCGAATAATAACGTCGAAAATAGTGTTTTTAGAATCAGTAACATTTCAGTTACATACCCGCATGCTCAGCTCACAGCCCGCACAGTCATTAAAAAGTTATGGACATTTTTCGGACCTTAGGGTCGAGATCGCTCTCCGTCACCGCCATGTTGTAAAACGTCGATTTTTTCGGGTGAAACGAATACAGCAATCCACGGTATCGGAGAGGACGACACGGCTTAGGATGGGCATAGCAAGTAGTTACGGGGGGGGGGGGGGGTGGCAGAGAAGGGTTGTGAAGGATATTACAACTTTTCATCAGGATTGGCTAATAATGGCCAATAAATGCGTAGGAGCTTAGGCCTAGCTCACCCTTCACTCGTGTCACCAGTGTCTCTATCTCTACTTCAGACACTGGTCATCTTCCCCCGATCAGCTAATATTAACCACCAGGGGACAGAGATTTCACAGCCACTCTCTGTACTGCCGCATCAAGGTGCGTGAGAAAAATCACGCTTCTTTCAGAACGATGGCCTCACAGAGTGCAAAATAACTCGATTCATGTTATTACCATTGACGCTTCTGAAAATGAGATAAAAATATCTAGGCTGAATATACACATACATATACACTGTATGTAGTAAAAACTGTGCTTAGCTCATACTTTTAAAAACTCCATTAAATTAATTATCAATAAATATAAAATTGAAAGTGGAACACTCATGGATACCCTCAGGTTTGTATGACGAGCACTGCGTGCACAAATTCCCATGTGTTGGCAGCGGATGGGCAGGTGTGCATCTAAATACAACTGGTCAGTCATGATCTACCTCACCGCTGGTGCCTGATGTATGAATTGCTGGCTGCTGGTTGGCAGACGGTGACGTAACAGACGACAGAGACTTCTGGTGTTGGATATGTGTAGATGCCACACAAAATCTCAGTGGGTGACTGTGACACTCACGTATGACTCAGTGTAAGCTCACCCCAGCTCATACCAAGGATGTTCCATAGGCCGCCTACGTCTTTACTAATACACATCTAATATAAATTTGAATTTTTAATTCAGGCATGCAATTGCATCTTAATCTTAATTCAGTTCTACGCCTAAACATATAGGCTACTCGTATTCAACGCGTAGCGGCTCTAACTGAAAGAAAATCATTATCCTAATTTTGATCTAGTGCATATTCCAATAACTGTACGTAAGGCAGGGTTGGGTACTGGACAGAACATCTAAGAATCTTAAGAGTCTTAGCTTTCTCTCATATCCATTAGAAAAGCTAAGATAAATCTTAAATTTTCTTATGAAAATTTTCCATTGGAAAAGTAAAGAGAAATCTTAACTTTTCTTATGAAAATAAGAGAAAGTTTAGATAATGTTAATTTTAACATTCTTAGTGGGATAGGTCTCAGAACAGGGAAGGATAGAGCAGGATTAGTAATGCTTGTGTACTTCCTTATTCAGTTAATACGCTGCGTCGCGACTTACAGCAACATTAGGCTAGGTCAATTAAATGTGTCGTGTCTGCTGGGTCGCCTAAGTAGCCTAAGTATCTGCTTACTTGAAAAGTAAGGATATACTGCCTTTTGGCTTGGCACGGCAGTATACGTTACCCACTTCCGTGTTTCGCTGAATAAATGGCGGAAAACCATTGAGCCGGAAGTCTACTAATCATGTGACACCAAGTTGCCGGATCACATTATCAATTTTTATATTTTTAATTAAATTCAATTTTAAATTTTAAAATGTAGGCATGGCAATTCCCAGTAAACATGAGGCGTTGACCCAATGCTGGTTTATACGTTGGGCCAGCTTTGCAGACCGTGGACCAACATGACACGTTTTTTAAAACGGTGATTAACTCTTAAAAGGCTAGGAACGGCTTTTTAAATCTGTTTTATTAGCAAGTTCACTCAGAGTTAGGGCTACTAATGGGAATTAAATGGGTGCTAAAACATCAGGATTTTCACATGTTTAGTCTTAAATTACACACATAGATCTATGAGTGATTTTCGCGCACTTGAAGTTGTGGGTCGCGGTCGCGAGACACAACTTCAAGTGGGTGAAATTTTTAATTTATTACTGTAGCGCTTAAAGGGTTAACTACCACAGTTACTGTGTCATTTAGCCTACTTAGTTTGATCATGCTTGAAAAAGTATATAAAGTAGGCCCTAGTCGGATCTATATATATCAGGACAATGATTATAGTAAATGGGTCGTCGTGACTCGCTGCAAACATGGTGGGCCCACCTGCACGTAGATCATGGGCAGGTTCCACCGGAGTGAGGTCCGCGCAATGTGAATATTACGGTTCAGTAACGACACAGCTGCTTCTAATTCAATTTATTAAATTAAATTTAGAAGATTTAAAAGATTATTAAATTAAATTTAAAAGATTAGGGCCTGTCATGAAAAAAATGATAAAGTTATGGGCGCTTGTTCACATACAATTATGCAAAACAAAATTGGAGCGGCCAGTCCCCACAGCAATCATGTGCTTTGTAGGTTATCAATTATTTCATAATTGTGTGGGGAAAGATTACCGGACAACCCCCCCCCCCCCCCTCCTCCCGACCGGATAGTAGGCCGACCTATCGTCAACACGCTATCGCAGAGTAAAAAAATCGGCGCTCCCCTTTTTAGAGATCCTGGACCTGACAACCGAAGGTTTTATTACGGCTCTTGATTGACGATTAGGTTATTGTGCTGCTGACTTGTTTGTTTCTATTTTTCATTCATTTAAAGCTGGAATTGCTAACGCAATTTCCTGCTTCAAATGAAAAAAAACATTACTATTTATGGGAAATGAATATTTGTAAAATTAAAGCATTCGGTCAACTGAGCATCACATACTTTTTATATGTCATTGACATTATCTTTTATGAAATCGATTATGTGTACGATTCTAGAAGTACATTAACCCTTTAGACGTCAGAATCTGACGTCCAAAGACGGTCTAAAGATGGTCCTCGCACTGAAAGAATTAAAAAAATTTAATGACCATAGACCATAGACCCATAACTATTAGGTATTCAAATAAAGCAGAAAAAGCTGAGACATTTATGATGATTTCAAGTTGAAAAAAACTTTGGTCTCCATAGTTTATACAAACTATTTCAGCGTTGTAAGGGTCAATCAGGCCTAACACCAAGTGACGTGAAATGCCGTCCGTCATCGGGTAAATCAAGTAGGCCCTATTGATAGCCTAATTACATTTTAGTCAATCGATCTGTTCAAAAATTAGTCAAAAACTGCCACAGATAATAATGATGGGTGATAATGAGGATATATGGCTGAAAAAAGGTCTGCTGTATAATTATTGGTCTAATATCGTAATATGACAAGCTTCAGAAAGGCCCCCTCCCCCCCCCCCCCCCTCCACCATTTCTACTTGTGACTCATCACCAAAAATCGTGTTTTTGGTCCATGTAGGCGGGAATGACTTTGTGGTATTTTCTAGGACTATGTAGGCCGTTCTAAAAAATATAGGTTATATGCCTACACTATGCTATACAGATGCCTCGAATTAACTTAGACATAGCAAAATGAACGAACCACATTAGGCCTACATTACACGACGATTTGTATCATGCTCAGGGAGAAAGCTTGACTTTCTGGAGTTTAAATTAGAATTTACAATGACAACGACAACGACCTATCCTATCAAAATTAATGTAGGTTTAGGTCACGTTTGTGCACATAGCCTACGGGATAAACTGCGCCAGGATTACAAATAAATACCCCTTCTTATAATACGCATCGGGCTTGAGATTAAATTATTGGGCCACTTCAAGGTGAAGGAAAAATTTATGCAACTCATAATGACAGATAGAATAGAGAATAATAATTGCCACCTGGTGAATGTATAAGAAACAGACGACGCATTTTTAGTGTGATAATATTATTTCGTGTTTATTTATTCACAGAATTACTATGTATTACAATACTATATTTTCAGTCCCCCAATAAAATGTTTTAATTTTTTTTGCCACAATGCATGTCACCTTCGGCAATCAAATAAAAAGGAGGTCCACAAACAAGTGGAAGACCGAATGCAGCGAATATGACAGTTAACACCATGTTAGTCACTAGGTGTCTCTGTATTTAAATACATATTCCAAAGTCTTGTAATAACTTAATAACTGAAACCCTAATAATTCCGATGTAGGCGCATATAGGCCTATGTTACGAGGGATTCTATAACTTCAGGCACCAGTGAGGATAGTTCCCCTGAAATGTGATATTCTCTGAATATTGCCAAAAATTTAAACATGTATTAACCCAGCTTTGTTTTTTGACATAGCGTTGTCAGCAGAGCTTAATGCCAATTTTAAATATTTATCTTTGTAAATTTAAAGTTTTATTACCGTTATGGAGAGACTAATTTACCATTATGGAGTGACTAATTTATGTTACGAGGTAATCTTCATATTTAATTTTCTTAGTGACCCTTCTACAAAAGTAAAATATATTTAACAGGTAGTTATATAATGTTGATCACTTAATTTAGAATGAATCACTTTATGACAATAACCCTGAAATAATGAAATAATGTTTACTCTCCGCAACAATTATAGTCGTTATGGAGAGTAATAATAACGAATATTGACTCTCCATCACAGCAATTATTACTGTGACAATAAGCAAATGCTAAATATCGATGCTAACACAGATTATAAGCCAAAAAGAAAAGTTAATATTTCAACAAGTCTCACTTGTTGATTGAAATATCAGATTCATAAAAGGTTTATAACTAATTTTATATGAGTAAAAGGGTAATTTGTGACTACTATTTCATTTCATAACGTTTTTGTTTTTGTGATGGAGTGAGAGAAAATACGCGTCATGGAGAGCCTTTTTGTACTAAAACGTACATAGTATCTATACATTACGCAATAGCATGATTTTTTGTGTGTTTTTTTTCAAATGAGGTTGTAGTAGGCTTGAATGTTATAGGGTGCTTAAAAGTGTAATGGCAGTATTTATGTTGAAAACTTTAAGCGTTACGGAGATTTGCTGCAACGTGGGGCAGACATCAATTGTATAAAAAGTGGTAAAATAATCAAAATTATTTAAAAAAAATTGTATATAATCTTACACTAACATTATATCAGAAGCAAATATTATAATACATAACATAGGAAGTCTAGATTAAATCACCTGTTTGTGCGGGATTTAGAATTTGTGACAAAGCTTTTTGGCTGAAATTGGATAAATTTACATAATATTTCTTTTAAAAAGCAAATTTATGTTAGAAATTTTTATTTTGTAAAATGAAGCTAATTCATTGAATTTAGATGATGGAATTAAATCAAAATATTCAATATAAATATTACAAGGTGCAGACAGCGCTGGTGCTTGAAATTATGGCATATGTGCCTATTTGTGAAGTCGGTTAAAAATATAAAATTACATTGAATAAACCACATTTTTAAAGGGACTGGCCCACGCTAAAATCATGGCTTCTTAATATGACCATATGATGTAAACATGTCCATAGACTAGAACTGCAAAAGTTTTTTAAATTTTCCTGCTGCGCATTCACCAGTTGGACTAGATATAGAGACAAAATTCCCGTATTTCTAATTTTTCACATGGTTGTCAATAATTAGAAATCAGGAATTTCGTCTCCATATCTAGCCTGGTGAATGCGCAGCACAAAAAGTAAAAAAAAAATTGCAGTTTTAGTCTATGGACATGTTTACATCATATGGTCATATTAAGAAGCAAAAATAAAATCACCGAGTTTTCATGATTTTAACGTGGGCCAGTCCCTTTAACGTCTCTGTTTGCTGGGTGAGCGTTTGTCATGGTAAAAAAAAAATAATCCAGATTCTGCATTTCGGCTTTGCACGACAGTATTATTACACATTATATACTCTAATAAAAAAACTTTTCAATACGGCAACGATTTTAAAGCAAAGCACAAAAATGTGTGTGTGAAGCCCTCATTGGATCATCGATTGCCCTCATACAATCATATTATAACAGGTTATAGCAGTATTAAACTTTCCAGTGCGAACAGGTAATTAAGTCGCTTTGGTTCACTGATTCATAATATATACTTTATGACGGACCCCACGCCTTAAAACGTTTACCGTAACGCGCATGCGCCACAACCTGTGCTCAGGCTATCATGACGACCAAAGGATCGACTTTAGACCGCGACCCACATCTTCAAGCGGGTATAATTCGCTTATACATATGCACAATTTGAAACAAAACATAATTTAAGCCAATATGACAATTTTAATGTTCCACCTTCAAATTTTATCATTTGAAAGGCAAATAATATGGCCGGTAACCGTTTGCTAAGGACGTGATTGCCACTTTGCTGGAAATAACATCACGAGTTATCCTATTTAAATTTTCCTACTGAAAATTAATCATATTTGTTTAATTTGACCCCTTTGAGAGAAAATGGAGACAATTCGTAATGCCGTTTTTGACCAGATGTTATAGTTGGACACACACACGCAAAGTTCCAGGAACTTTTGCTACAGTATCAGATGAGCTGCATGAATCCATATAAAGAAGCACTCTTTGCTGGAAATAACATTAAGATAGACAGAGAGAAAACTGAATTTAGGCTATATATGCTGCCGTTTTTGGCAAGATATCTTGGGACACAAATATACGCACACTCCAGCAAACCGTTTTCACTTTTGTGAACATGTTAATAATAACATTTGAGACTGAGAGAAAGTGGAGTCTATACGTACTGCCGTTTTTGACTAGATATCATAGGCCTATTGGGACACACACACGCAATTATTGCAATGAAATCCAATAAATGTCAAAAAATAGTTAGTACACGTGCTTAAAATGGTAACGCTCTGGATCAAAATAACTCTAACATCTGAATCTGAATATGACGTCTGTAGACGTCAGATTCTGACGTCTGAAATTGATCCCCGCACTAAAAGAGAGAACTATTTATAAGGGTGGTATACCCACACCATATGTCTTCAAATTGAAGAAAAACCTTTGGTCTCGAGGGTCTCGAATAAGCATCGTTTTAACATTTTCCCACTACAGGTTATTTTTGTAAGAATCTACAGGGTTTCCCTCTTTTTCCATATTTTAGCCCGAATATTCGGGTGTGAAATGGACACAGAGATTCCAATCCCGAATATACTCGGCCGTGGAGTGTGAAGTGTTAACCCTTTAACCGCCGGTGCCGAATATATTGTGTTTTTCACTAAATTATTACTACATTCAATACTGCCTTTTGAGCATGTTAAAGCCATATATAATGTGACATCAATCAGCACGATTGGAAAAGAGTTGACCTCCATTTTGTCAAATCTAAATAATTTTCACTCACTTGGAGTTGTGGGTCGCGTCAGCGAGACACAACTTCAAGTGGGTGAAAATTCCAATTAAATAATTTGGCGGTTAAATGGTTAAACATGTTAAGCCTTAGAACACTGATGTCGACTACAGTAAACATCCTGTGTTTTCTCTAGCACCTAGGACCTATAAATCATGCTTTCAATCTTGAAACACAGATATAAATTATGTTGGGACTTAAATTTCACAAATAACACAAATCTTCAGTCACTTGAAGTTGTGGATCGCGGTAGCGAGACACAGCTTCAAGTGACTGAAAATTTAAATTGAGTAGCTCAATGATCTAAAGATGCTTAAGCCTAGCGGCTGTCGTCTAATTCCGTCGCCGACGGGCCTCGTTTGAATTCTAAACCAATAATTTTTAATTCT
This sequence comes from Flabesymbios commensalis, assembly GCA_964017125.1. Lineage (NCBI taxonomy): Eukaryota > Metazoa > Annelida > Polychaeta > Terebellida > Flabelligeridae > Flabesymbios > Flabesymbios commensalis. The sequence continues at coordinate 20,525,085 of OZ024909.1, forward strand.
TGCTAAAGTTGTATCCACTAGAAGTTATGGGTCGCGGCAGCGAGACACAACTTCAAATAAATACAATTGAAAATCTCTTAATTATTGTTGATTAAACACGAATTTCACTTCCAAGAGCCGTATTTATGCTAACATGGTTAGATTTAAACAGATTGTGCGTTTGATTTGTATATTATCAGAAGTATATTTCACTGATAGTTCGAATAAGCTCGAATTGGAGAGCAAAAATGGTCAAAATCATGTTAAGGCGGCCGTGAATCATGAACGATTTTGTATAACGTTAACGTGTTGTCAATCAAACTCACTGAATGAAACGACAAATTCGAACACCTGTGAGGGCAATTACACATTTAGTCTCTTTGGAGTTAGAAGGTGCTAAGCTGCAACTTTACAAAGTGGCAGTTTAACACCTTCTAACTCCAAGGGGGCACATTTGTGAACCCTTATCCGAGTATCTGGGGCTGATTTTTTTCTAAAGTATCTCGTTTAAACGATGATTAGGCGTTGAAATGAGATGAAATGAATCGGGCTTTAGACCACCTTTGTGCACATATAGGCTAAACTGGGCCAGGAGAACCTCCTGAGGATGGTGAGATGATTGAGATGACACTGTCCTCCAGACACAGGATTCGAAATTCGTGCCCTGGCGGTCTGAGGCCGAGCACGCTACCTCTCGGTCACAGAGGCTCCCCACAATACTGACTTTCACACGTGGATGGGGAAGAAACATTTTTTGTTTCTTTCAAACCGCCGAGACCGTGATTAGGCGTTGAGGCATATTTCTCGTTTGAATTTGAGACGAATTATTTTCAATTCTTGTTGAAATTGCATCTGCAGGTTCAAGTGGATAAATTGAAAATATACTGGGACAAAACATTTTAATTATTGCAGATAAAACACACATTTCACTCCGATGAGCTGTATTTTGATGTGCTGATAAAAACTATATAAAATTATTTGAACAGATATGACAAACAGCCCAACACAACGTGTAAGACGGTAGGACAACATTAAACCGATGTTGGGCGATTTTGACGGATGCGGTTGTTTCCCCATTATATCCGGTAAAAAGAAACAGCAAAATCTAAAAACACATTTTTTCCCAAATGACGAGGTTTATTAAAAGTGGCAAACAAAGCATCAGCTGATATATTGTGGAACATAGTGCAATAAAATAATATAATACAATTTACAATAAGAAATATCTAATCAGCAATAATTATAGAAAATTCCAAATCGTCTCGTCCTCAATTATAATGTCTAGAATAGTTGTTTGATGTGCTAACAAGAAAGGGAAGAAGTTATTACAATTGTGAATGATTTATGCAACAATGATAAATAGTCTAACAATGGTGGCGTAATGTTGGACCGATGTCGCGGACGGTGGGCCAACATTAACCCAACATTGGGCCACTTTGATAGAAATGGATGTTTCTTTATCGCTTCCGCAAAAAAACTTAACAGTAGCGAAGAACAAATCCTCAAAAAAAAGGTTTATTACCAGTGGCAAGCAAAGCATATTGAGAAAAATTGTGTGAGATATGAATATAAATGAAACAAAAATATATTCAAGCTAAAAACAACACAAGTTAAAAGACAATTTTAGAATTTAGAATAATTTGGTGATTATTTTTTTAAAGCCATTAGGCTATGTACACTTCATTAGCATAATTTATATCGATAACACTATTGCGTTGCCCAAGCAGCTATATAGTCGTTTGATGATAATTAACATTTTAGAAATTGCAAAAGAAATACAACAAGACTCAATTAAATTTTACAAAACTATTCATTTTTCACAAAATGAATCACATTTTCAATTCTGCTTTTGAATTTAGTTTTACAATTCACAGAGAGGCATGTCTGCAAGTGAATGGATATGTAAGTCGCAAATTTTAAAAACAAATATCAATGCCAACAACTAAAATTAAATTAAGGGCGGTCTACAAAAAATAAATTTTGTTTTAACCCCTGCCCTGTCAAAGTGTTTGTTTCTATTTTCATTTAATTTAAGCTTGAATTGCTAAAGAAGGGAGACAATTTTATGTTATATATAAAAAATAGATAACTTACATTAAATGATTTTTTTAACTAAGCATCTTTCAAAAACTATTTATTCAATGGTATTTATCAGTGGCTTTTTATTTGGCCTAAGATTTGTTCTAAGTCGTATGTATACAGTCCTAGCAGCACAAGGGTTAAAGACAGACTTATACACGCCACTATTTCTGAACATGCCTCCTAAGCACGCAACTCGACAGCCAGACAGACAGACAGACAGAAAGAACACGTTTATTTTACCAAATTATGTGGCTGGGAGACCCTCGTTAAGATTAAAAATAACGTTGTCGCGAGGGCCACCCAACCTATACTAAACACAATAATAAACGAATGGCAACATTGCTCTGTATGTGTAGCATGACAAATACTTTGTTGTCAAGTCCAGGTGAATTTAGGTCAGTTGTCATCGTGTTATCGAGTCTTTATGAATCAGTGGTGTTCAGCAGGTCGACTTAAAAGTCTTATCTCTGTCGTCACAGCTGCGCGGCTTCTTGCTCCACCGGAAACACGCGTGGCCTTCATTTCCAAAGAAAACAGATCTACAAGTGGCAACGTCGGTGGTATTGTCAAGTTTGTCAAGGCAATGACAAAATCTACAATAAAACAAACCATAATTGTCTTTAATCTTAAATTTATACCATTCTTTATTTCTAGGGTCGTAGGCAATGTGAAATAAACAGATTATAATGTAACCGATAGGCACAGGTACAATGGTAGATTGCATCAGCACATCTTACTGTTTGACAGAAGTACAATGGCAGATTACATCACAGCATCTTACTGTTTGACAGAAGTACAATAACAGATTACATCAGCACATTTTACTGTTTGACAGAAGTACAATGGCAGATTACATCAGCACATTTTACCTCTTGATTCAAACAGATACAATGGTAGACTACAGCAGCACATTCTACTTTTTGGCACATGTACATTTGTAGATTACATCACCATATTTTACCTCTTGGCACATGTACAACGATTGATTACATCAGCACATTCTACCCCTTAGTACATGTACAATGATTGATCACACCAGCACATCTCACCCCTTACCACATTGTAAACTTATGCATGCCTAACGCAGTAGGCAAACGCAGAGATGATAACTGCTGTTGACCTGGCCAGAATCGGACACCGTCAAACAACAATCCATTATGGATTGGAGTATGATTGGATTCAGTCGTTACCGGACTGTCCGGGATGGTCTGCCAAAGGTCAGAAGATCCATCAAGATAGGCCGACTCACAGAGTGAGTCACTGGCAGCCTCGCCACGAAATGTATGTTAACGCAATGTTGGGATTATGTTTATATATGATTAGATGTTAAATCCATGTTGTAATTATTATTAGATATGATGATGGGGTCGCATATAAAAGGTCGAGCGATGGCGACCAAAGAGTGGTGCGCGCCTAACTGGTGAAGTAAGCTAGAAGGCTACGTATTGTGTTTCCCTGTCATGTTAGACCGGGTAAACCGACGATTGGACTGTATGTGATCTTATGTGTTCTACACAGGGAAATGAATGAAATAAATACGACTTTTGACCCAGAATCATGGTGTCTGTGTTAATACGAATCTGGAATCTATAGAGTTTATAACCAGCTCTTCGCCGTCCGCCTTGTCGTATTGGCGTCAGGACGACGTCAAGGGCTGACGTTTTATAAATGGCGAGTTTGCTTTCAGGATCTGTGTAGACAATTTAAATTTTGAAAAGTTGACAATGTCTCAGCCAGACACTACAAAACGCACTGTGGCAGCAGACGCAGGCCACATGGAAAACACTGTGCCGGCAGGCAAGCCATACGCCACGGCCAAATCCGATACGTGCGGACAAACAGTACAGGCTGCTGCGGGTGAAACTACACAGGACAAGCCCAAGGTTATTAAGCTGCTACCGCGGACGCAATGGGCGCCAATGTCTCACAAGGAGAAGAAGAGGGTCTTGAGGATCTGTGAGGCGTTGGCTGAGTTCCCAGAGCTCACCAGCGACGAGGAGGCGTTTGAGGAGGAGATGGAGGCATGGATGGAGATGTGCTGAGATCTACAACATCGGCCAGATCTTGCCAAAACTGTGAGTAAACTGGTGACAGGGTCCAGAAAAACTTTGTTTTAAAAGGGTAAGCTGTCCTTTTTTAAGTATGGATCCTGCCCAGTTTAAAGAGTATACCGACGGCATGGCCGTCCTAGAGACAACCCGAACCCTCAGACGTCACCACGAACAATGTAAGCAGGCGTTGATACGGCAAACGACGCCGTGTGACGGAACCAGCCCGGCGGGCGTCAGGGCCTGGTTCAAAGACATTGAGTTGGCTGGCGCCGAGGTAGGCGCCGAGAACCAGATAGAGGTCGCTGCTAGGACTGCGGCTGGCTCATTGCGCTGGGAGCTGGAGCGCTATATCGCTGGCGTCCTGGCCACCAATGACCAAATTAACGCTCGTTTTAATGTGCCGTGGGCAGATGTGAAGGCCCATCTGCGGACCTCGTTCCTGAATGTGGACGAAAGTAGTGCCCTCCGCGACGAAGTGGAAAAGACCCGGCAAAGTGCCTACGAGCCAGAAGCAAGTTTCAGCCGCCGGTTCCGGGAAGTCGCTGACGCCGCCTACCCGGGAGAAGGTAGAAACGAGGATCAGAATAGAATTCTGATCCGCGCTTTTGCCAGGGGGCTGCGCAGCGACGAACTCGCAAGAAAGCTGGTGGAAGAGGGCAACCCTACCACGCTGGAAGAGGCCTTTTCCACCCTGGCTGGCTACAGTGCCAGGAAGGACGCATACGCGCGGCTGAGTCGGCATGAGGAGCCGATGGAGGTCGCGCCGGTGAACCCCGCGTCACCGCGGCCAGTAGTCGCACGGGACGACCAGACTACTGCCACCCTACTGAAGAAACTCTTGCAGAGCCAGGAGCGGCTCCAGACGAAGGTGGCAAAGTTGGAGGCCCAGGCAAGGCCACCGCGGACCACTGCCGCTCCTGCGACTCGGCCAGCATTCCGGGAGAGAGGACCAGAACAACCCCCGCGTACTGTGCAAGAGCCCGGGGCTGGTTGGACCCCCGACGGAAAACCTCGTTGCTTCGGGTGCGGCCGCGTAGGCCACATGCGCCGAGAGTGCCGCCAAAGCCGTGCGGGAAACGGACAGAAGTCGTAGGTGCGGTGTCAGGTCGACCAGTGGTCGATTTACAGGTTGGTGGCCTGTCCATTGGTGCATTGGTGGACACGGGAGCCTCCTGTACGCTCCTACGACTAGACATATTTCACACACTGGCGGATCGTGCTCATCGCCACAGGCTCCTGGCAGACGCCCCAGCGTTGCGAGGCGTCTCCGGCGCATCTTTGGACGTCAGAGGGTCGACCGAAATCAAAATCCAAGGGGTGGCAAAGCCAATCCGGGTTACGGTTTTGGGCGACCTGCCGTGCAAAATGGTGCTGGGAGAAGATGCACTACAGGATGGCCAAGGCATAATCGATTTCGGTCGAAATGTGTTGAGATGGCATCGAAGAGAGTGGCCAATGCGACGCATTGAGCACGCCTTCGAGGCTAGCCTTGGTCAGGTATTGCCAGAGACTGGGGATGAGCAGATCAACCAGTTAATTCAGAAAAACGCAGACCTATTTACAGCAAAAGGTGAGCCAAATGGTTTTTGTTCGAATTCTCCCATACATATTAAAACCAACCACCCTCCCATAAGTCAGGCCGCTTATCGCACTCCACTGTCAAAACGTAAACTTGTAGAGGAGGCGATCGCTGATATGTTGACTGAAAATGTAATCAGGCCGAGTGAGTCGGCCTGGGCGAGCCCGATCACGCTGGTCCCAAAGCGTGACGGCTCTACACGGTTTTGTGTGGATTACCGTAAGTTGAATTCAGTCACCATTCGCGATCAGTATCCCCTACCCCAAATTCAAGATATTTTTGACCAAGTTGGAGGCAGTACTATTTTTTCCTCTTTGGACCTTAAGGCCGGATACTGGCAATTAGCCGTAGCAGAAGACTCGATTGAAAAAACAGCATTTCGATGTCACTTAGGCCATTATGAATTTTTACGGATGCCATTCGGACTTACGAATGCACCCGCAGTATTTCAAAGAATGATGGACAAGGTACTAGCGGGTCTCATTGGCCGCATTGTCATGGTCTATCTAGATGACATAGTCATTTATAGCCGTAGCGAAGAGGAGCACGTACAGCATTTAGAGCTCGTATTTGCTCGCCTTCGTGAGGCTGGGTTACGGTTAAAACCAACAAAATGTTTCTTTGGCCTAGAGGAGATCAAACTGCTTGGTTATATAGTAAATCGGGATGGGATCCATACTGACCCAGAAAAAGTCAAGGCTATTGCTAAGCTAACCCCACCCCGGGATTTAAAGGGTGTGCGGTCATTCCTAGGGATGACAGGGTTTTACCGGCAATGTTTACCAGATTATGCGCAAATAGCGGAGCCTCTCGAAGAATTGAAACGAAAATACGCACATTTTGTGTGGGGACCGTCTCAAAGCGAAGCGTTCGAAAAATTAAAACAGTTATTAACTTCCTCCCATGTCATGACCGCCCCACGCACTGATAGGCCGTATAAACTGTATACCGATGCATGTGACTATGCCGTGGGAGCAATTTTAGTGCAAGTGGACGATAGTGGGACTGAAAGGGTTATTCAGTATGTATCACACTCTCTTTCAAGCGTTCAACGACGCTGGGCTACAATTGAGAAAGAGGCCTATGCGGTAGTCTATGCCATATCAAAATTACGCCCCTATCTTTATGGTGCCGACTTCACAGTTTATACCGATCACAAGCCCCTCACTTCTTTATTCACGAAAGAAATGCAGAACACGAAAATTCAGCGGTGGGCTGTATTACTATCAGAATATGGCGCTACAATACAATACCGTAAGGGTAAAAATAATATTCGCGCAGACATGTTATCCCGCATTCCCCCAGAGACAGGCATACATACTATCGATTGCGATGACTGGGTGGACCCCACAGCCATCCCTGAGCAGGACACTTCTGATGTGCTGCCATTACTATACGATGGCCTTGATCTCGAGGAGGTCAGCAAAGCACAGCACAAAGAGTTTCCTGACATATTACAGTCGCTCACCGAGGACAGTGACGACTATACATTAATTAAAGGCCGATTATTCAGCATAGCACTACCCTCCCCAAATTCAGCCTGTTATCCACGTCTAGTATTACCTGCGACTTACCGGGAAAGAGTCATTAAAAGAGCCCACAAGGAAGTGGGACACATGGCTACCGGCAAAACGCTTGCGCGTCTGCGCGAGGCGTATGTTTGGCCAGGTATGCGACGTGAGATAAACGAGCTGTTAAAACTGTGCCCAGTCTGCCGTGTTCACCAACGTCGTACAGATCATGTACCAATGGGTGAGATGCCGTTAGCGGCATATCCAATGCAGATAGTCGGGGCAGATTTGATAGGACCGTTTGTCCCCTCTCATAATGGGAATAGATATGTATTGACATTGATCGATCATTGCACAGGGTGGGCAGAAGCGTTTCCCCTAAAAGACAAAACAAACGCCAGCGTTTGGCAGGCGTGGGCGACCCACGTCGTACCACGTCACGGCGCACCGGAAGTCCTAATTACAGATAACGGACAGGAATTTAAAGCCACCGCCTGGCGTACATATTTGAAGCAACTGGGCGTAGAACACCGCACCACCACCCCCGTTCACCCTCAGAGTAATGGCCGAACCGAGCGTTTTAATCGCACGTTAAAAGAGTTGCTAGCCAAATCTGTGAATAATTATACACCAGATTGGGAAGATCGGCTTGGAGATTGTCTTGCGGCATACCGCGTGAGCGTCAGTGACGTCACTGGACACACCCCTTTCTTTTTACTTTATGGGCGCCGTGTTCGAACACCGCTGACACGGCTATTACAGCCACGCACCGCCAATCATTTCGGTAACCGTCTGGATGACTTATCATCAGCTCTTCAGACGGCACGCCATGCCACAGCAGACAGTCGTAAGTACAATAGGCAACGATTAGCGAACCGCGCCGATGCAAAAGATATTCATGTTGGTGACACGGTCTTACTCAAAGCGGAGGAGCGATTAACATTAACTAGCCGCTGGGATCCGCAGTGGGAGGTCGTGCGCGTGCGCGGTCCTGTCCTGTGGCTCCGCCAACAACAGAGCGGTAAACTTTGCGTCGCTAATCGCGAAAAAGTAAAGTTAGTGGACCCCCACCTCAACTGGGATGAGATTACGCCACGCCCACGCCGTACTCAGCGTCGCCCCCGTGCAGTAATCGGTGGCGCTCCCATAATTAGACCGCCACAAACCCCCCCGAACGGGCTGGCACGCGCCGGTCAGGAGGAGTGCGAACCTTCACAGACGCCGCCAACGGTCGAGCCTTCACAGGGAGACTCACACGCGCCCCCAGCGGCAGACATCGACATTCCTCTGTCGCCAGGTTCCCCCACCCCTTCCACCCACTCGGGACATTCCGTGGGATCGGGACCCTCCTCAGTAATTATGGATTCCCCACCACAGGACAACCCCTCCCCCTGTCGGTTGACATTAACTCGCCGAGAGGAAGGATGGGCCGTCAAACAGCCTACAAATTTTCCGCCCCCTAATTTGCCAGATAATGTGCCCCCTCTGAAATTATGTCGCCGAAATCGCCGCTGGGCAATTGACGGCCGGGCTTCAATAAAACGCCCTGTGCCCGATGTTCCTCATCGACGACAGCGCGGTCGATACATGTTACGTCGCACACCTAAACGACGCTTACCATTTTGCTCACCTCCGTCACCAGATCACCAGAAACGTGCAAAATGCGAGTTGCTAACTTCCGTGTGTGCGTTTGCTGGCTAGCTGTATGTCACGCGGCACAGATGCCCTTCATGTTGACGGACAACGTCCCACACCTGTTGAGTGACGGACTGTTAATTACTCGTGCCTCGGACATACACGTGCGCCGCGGGACATACACAGTCTTAGTGGTCATAGACGCTCCCAGAAGCGAGCCTCGCATGGAGGAGCGTCTGAATGAATTAAGACTGGTCATAGAAAAACTGGGAACCCATCAGAACTATTCGCGTACGACTCGAAATGTTTGGGAGCAGCGCATCCGCGACATGGAGGCTACGATGACACCTCCCTCGCAGATGCTTCCCAACACACGAATTAAACGAGGTTTGTTCAATTTTGTGGGTGAGATTGGAGCTACATTGTTCGGCACAGCCACAGAGAACCAGGTGGCTCAGTTAAAACATCACATTACCAAAGCCCAAAGAACAAATAGACGTATTGTCCACGCCACCAACGAACTGATATCGGTGGTCAATCAGACACGGGCTGAGGTAAGTCTCAATCGCCAACACCTCGTTGCTGTTGAACAATTCGCCAAGGAGCTGTACGCTGAATTAGTAACTTACCGCCGTGTATTAGATGGGTTCGTGGGCAGTTTAATTGCTCTGGAAGAGAGCACCCAGATCGATCGGATTTTGTCTGCCCTAGAGAGTGTACATAATCTTTGGCTGCGCGAATCCGATCGCTATCAGCGCCAACGCGCATCCCTAGAGTTGGGACAGCTAACGGAGGAGATATTGCCTCCTAACGAGCTGATGCTGATTCTAGAGAATAGTCAGGGCGTTGGTCTGTTTTCGCCGGGTCTCGCTTGGTATTATCAACATATATCGTTAGTACCAGTGTGGAAAGAGACCCGACGTTTGGTGTTCACAGCCCAACTGCCTCTGATGGACAAAATACGGTACGCTCGTTACCGTATCCGTTCGTGGCCGGTTCCTGTTAATGGATCGGGCCACACCCTCCAGGTACAAACCCCCGAAGATATCGCCGTTGATACGCAACGTGGCGGAATATTTGAACCCCACGACTGCGTAGGCAACGAGCCGGCCATCTGTCGTTCGGGTCCCATTTACGGCAGGGGTCGTCTTCTCTGCACCAGAGGTATTCTGAATGGTGACGTCACTCAACGAGGCAGCTGTCTGTTTACCGCTGCTCGAGAGACAAGCCCTGAGGGGTATGCAGAGGAGGTGGCGCCTGCCATGTATGCTATTAGTACCTACGGAGAGGGATATTCCATACATTGTCGTGGAAAACCGGAAATACGACAAAATATGGAAATAGGCATATTTATATTAAGAGTGGCTGCTGACTGTCGAGTGCAGGGTCGAGATTGGACACTCCCAGGGGTGGCCCATCTGCAGGCTCAGTTAGCGATAACACCAGCTATTCTTACTCATCTGCCATTGAATATATCCACCCTTGTACCGCAAGAGCTCTTACAAACACGCCTCGAGCACCCGGACTGGCAAGCATTACCACAAATTGAGGACATAACCCTTGAAAAATTAAATGCTCGGGTGCCCAGTTGGACATTGGACACGTCCGGCCGGCGGTCCTCGTTCCGCTGGGCATTGCCGCTGTCTTTGTTGTCGCCGGTTGCTCTAGTCATTGGTTGTGCGCTCTTGCTATGGTGGAAGTGTCCGGCAGCCCAGTTGTGGAAACTTCGCCGTGGTCTCCTGACGGAGGCAGTCAAACCTCCAACTCCTACAACAGCTGGAGCCCATTGGATCGCAATCACGCGACCAGAGAGGGCAGGTGATCAAGTGTAATGCCTATAATCCTGTAACGTTGTGTGATGCGCATCTCCGTAATGTATCATTGTTGTGTATCTATGTTGTATATGATTGTATCACTGTTGTACACTAGTATAGAAGAACCCCTCACAAGTACACAAGTTGGTCGTATTTGACTTACGTAAAAGTACTATCATTGTGGGACTCACCATCCAGGGGTGAGCGTACTTGTTGTTACTTAAGAAATGTTCATCTTACTCACATTCCGTGTACCACTGTTGGAGGTCCATGCATAATTTTATCAGTGCTAGTTGGAGTTAAAAGAACATAATCCGTTTTTTAACTTTGAGGGATAGGCCTATGTAAACTTATGCATGCCTAACGCAGTAGGCAAACGCAGAGATGATAACTGCTGTTGACCTGGCCAGAATCGGACACCGTCAAACAACAATCCATTATGGATTGGAGTATGATTGGATTCAGTCGTTACCGGACTGTCCGGGATGGTCTGCCAAAGGTCAGAAGATCCATCAAGATAGGCCGACTCACAGAGTGAGTCACTGGCAGCCTCGCCACGAAATGTATGTTAACGCAATGTTGGGATTATGTTTATATATGATTAGATGTTAAATCCATGTTGTAATTATTATTAGATATGATGATGGGGTCGCATATAAAAGGTCGAGCGATGGCGACCAAAGAGTGGTGCGCGCCTAACTGGTGAAGTAAGCTAGAAGGCTACGTATTGTGTTTCCCTGTCATGTTAGACCGGGTAAACCGACGATTGGACTGTATGTGATCTTATGTGTTCTACACAGGGAAATGAATGAAATAAATACGACTTTTGACCCAGGATCATGGTGTCTGTGTTAATACGAATCTGGAATCTATAGAGTTTATAACCAGCTCTTCGCCGTCCGCCTTGTCGTATTGGCGTCAGGACGACGTCAAGGGCTGACGTTTTATAACATGTACAGTGGTAGATTACATCGACATTTCTTACATTTTCGCACAGATATAATGGTAGACTACAGCAGTACATAATACTACCTGGCACATGTACACTAGTCTATTACATTGGCATCTTTTACTTTTTGGCACAGGTATATTAGAAAAAATTACATCAGCACATCTTACCTCTTGGTACAGGTATAATGATAGGCTACAGCAGCACATTTAGTCCATGGGCCAGATAGGGTTACCGTGCACCCCCCAGGACAGTCTGAGTCCAAGTCTTTTTGCTCCTTGGACCTCCCCCGATATCAAAAGTCGATGCCATAAAAAAAAGTTGGGATGGACTACCTGTTTTGGGCTATTTTCAAAATGGCCGCCATCAAAATCTAGAAATCACATTTTGTGCCATAACTTGAGTTCTAAGGTAGTTGGAGTCACAAAATTGGTGTCTATACATATGTGTTTGGGGACAAGGAATTCAATTATGCCAATAAAAAATGTTTCTGTCTTGTATAAAATTTATAAACAGCTATTCAAACGTATTTTTCGTGCATTTTTGGTCATTTTTTGTGTTAGTCCATGAGCCACAGAGGGTTACTGTGCACCCTTCAACCATGAAAGTCTGAGACCAAGTTTTTCTGCTCACTAGACCTTCCCCAATATCAAAAGTCGATGTCATCAAATAAAAGTCGGATGGACTACCTGCTTTAGGCCATTTCAAAATGGCCGCCATTGAAATTTGGAAATCATGTTTTGTGCCATACCTTGAGTTCTAAGGTAGTTAGAGTCACACAATTGGTGTCTATACATATGTTTTTGGGGGAGAGGAATTCAATTATGCCAATAAAAAATGTGTTTGTCTTGTGGAAAATTTATAAACAGCTATTCAAACGTATTTTTCTTTCCTTTTTGATCATTTTTGGGCTAGTGGGCCATGGGTCAGAGAGGGTTACTGTGTACCCTCCACCTAAAAAAATCTGAGACCAAATTTTCTTTTGCTCATTAGACATCCCCCAATATCAGAAGATGATGCCATCAAATAAAAGTCGGATTGACTACCTGTTTTAGGCCATTTCAAAATGGCCGCCATTGAAATTTTGAAAATCACGTTTTGTGCCATAACTTGAGTCCTATGGCAGTTGGATTCACACACTTGGTGTCTATACATATGTTTTTGGGGGCGAGAATTTTAATTATTCTAATGAAAAATGTTTCTGTCTTGTGGAAAATTTATAAACAGCTATTCAAACGTATTTTTCGTGCATTTTCGGTCATTTTTGTGCTAGTCCATGGGCCAGAGAGGGTTACTGTCCACCCTCCACCCGTGAAAGTCGGAGACCAAGTTTGTATTTGCTCATTATACCTCCCCCAATATCAAAAATCGATGCTATCAAATAAAAGTCGGATGGACTTCTTGTTTTAGTTATGGCACAAAATGTGATTTCCAGATTTTGATGGCGGCCATTTTGAAAATAGCCCAAAACAGGTAGTCCATCCCAACTTTTTTTTGATGGCATCGACTTTTGATATCGGGGGAGGTCCAAGGAGCAAAAAAAAAATGGTCTCAGACTGTCATGGGGGGGGGGGGGGTGTGCACGGTAACCCTATCTGGCCCATGGACTAATTATACTCTTTGGCACAGTTTCAACGGTAAAACACATGAGCACATCTTACATCTTGGCACATGTACACTAGTAGATTTCACCATTCTATCTTACCTCTTGGCACAGGTACAAGGGTAGATTACATCAGCACATCTTACTTTTTGAGACAAAATGATAGATTACATAAGAATATCTTACCTTTTGGCACAGGTGCAATGGTAGACTAGAGGAACACATTATACTTCTTGGCACATGTACAATCGTAGATTACATCAACATATCTTAGGCTACTTCTTGGCACAGGTACAATGGTAGATTACATCAGCACGTATTACCTCTTGGCACAGGTACAATGGTCTATTACATCAGCATATATTACTTCTTGGCACAGGTACAGTCGTAGATTACATCAGCACATATTACCTCTTGGCACAGGTACAATGGTCTATTACATCAGCATATATTACTTCTTGACACAGGTACAGTGGTAGATTACTCTCGCACATGTTACCTCTTGGCACAGGTACAATGGTCTATTACATCAGCATATATTACTTCTTGACACAGGTACAGTGGTAGATTACACTCGCACATCTTACCTCTTGGCACAGGTACAATGGTCTATTACATCAGCATATATTACTTCTTGACACAGGTACAGTGGTAGATTACACCCGCACATCTTACCTCTTGGCACATGTACACTAGTAGATTGCAACAGCACATATTACCTCTGGCACATGTACAATGGTAGATAACATCAGAATATATTACTTCTTAGAATAGATACACGCGTAGATCACACCAGCACATACAATACCAGACTACTAGTAGATTGCCCCAGCACATCTTACCTCTTGGCACAGACACAATGCCAGACACAAATTGGATCAGTTGTGCACTGGTGTTCACATTGCTGCAGTTTACGGCAACATCTGTCTAAAGTTCCACGTGGGGTAATAGGATCATCCGCGTCACTACTGAAACACCATGCATGTTTGTGCTGAAACAGAAATACAAACATGCCGATAATTCAACATAATACCCGTGTGTGTAATATAATTATATAACAGCGTAGTATTCATCGGGTGGTGAGCCAAATAAAGTAACGCTTTAAATTGAATTTTACACTATTGCATACACTAATCAACAATCTAGCAATTTTTTTAAAGGGGAATTTGCATTTTTTTGTGAACAAAATTGATACCATTCATGTCCGAGCAAACACAAAACATTTGTGTTTATAACATTTATAACATTTGCACATTTATTGGACCAACGTGGAAGACGTTGGTCCGGCGTTGTACAAATGTTATACAAATGTTTTGTGTTTGCTGGGGTGGCTGTTGATAACGCATCATTTGATCTAAAGTTTGAATGAACTTCTTCAGACTGCCTAACAATGTACTAAGTATCATTGGCGGATCCACCGACGCACCCCCACCCCCGTTCCGTATCATGAAAACAAAACTAAACACCATATTTATACCGGAATGTGCTCTTGAATGCATCATCATGAAGTCTTACATTTTTCGGAACCCTCTATCCCAGTAAACACAAAACATTTGTATGACATGTATACAACGTCGGCCCAACGTCTTCGACGTTGGTCCAGCATTGTATAAGGGTTATTGATGTGATGTGTATATAACTTGAAGATGTGTGTCGCAGTGGCGCAGCCTCCTTCTCAGGGCCACACTAGCACAGCTAGGTGGCCCTGCTACAGTGCTTTGATTTTCTCTTCTGTAATTGCTGCGTTCTGATTAGGGCATCAAAATCTGGTGTACCGTGACCCACACCTGACCCTGAAACTATGTCAAGTTCGAGGATTCCTTGCACCTATGAGAGACAAGTCTATATAATTATATCTCCCCTATACTGGGCTAAGGTTGTCATTATACGCCTAGTATTATTATGACCAGTACATGCGATCAACCTGTGTTGTATTATAGTTGGTCCATTCAATGACGGCTCAGCATAAAAGCAACATTGGATGTGCTTCTTTCACTTGTGTTGTTGTAGACTTGCTTTTGTGTAAGACAAAGATACCAGCAGAATGTCCGAAGTGATGTTAACACCACTCTTTGTTTAATGTTGGGACAGCATCTCAGATTGGATTACCATGAACCCAATGCTGGGTCATCGTTCTTACTGGTGTGCAGTCTCAGTCAGTACGACACACTGACCCAATATTAGTTTAATGTTAGTCCATCGTTTGCGACGCAGGCCCAACATTAAGAAAATATTGGGCCGGTGTAGACCTATCCTGCTTACATTGTAGGATTGACAATGCTGGATTGATGTATGCCAATTGTCTACGAGGCTGACCCAAAATTATCAACATGTATTCCTTCGCCTGACCATGTGATTTAGAAAGTCAAGGACACCATTTTTGTCAGGCATTGTCTTATTGGCCAGATACCAAATCAGGTCAAATTCATTAATACGTCTACAGAACACATTTTACAGTGCCATCAATCAGAGCCACTAGCTGACGCAAGTGGAAGGATAGTGGATCTGATGAATGAGAATGCGGTGGCGCGGCACATCTTAAAGTGGGTAAAAAGTGAAAAAATTCAAATTCTATAGGTTCGCGCTTTATTAATGATATTTATTATAGCACCCACTTTCAATCGATATTAAAATTTCCAACGATTATTATTGAAAAAAAAAAAATCAAAATGTACCATTAATAACACAAACACAGAATGTGTCGACGAGTTTAGATATTCAGGACTCATTATCATGCTGAATAAGCATTTAAATTGGAAAAAACGTAAGTAAAATAGCAATATAGACAGTGGCATCACAGAAGACAAAATACGTTACTTAATGCTGGATTAATGATGGGCCAGCGTGGGAGACGGTAGTCCAACGCTAACCCAGCATTCGATCAGTGTGTTGTGTTTCGTGGGATTGTCGAATATCATATTTAAAGAGTCTCATTTAAGTGAGGGCCCATTTCTGAAAATTCTAAAAAACGGAAAAAATGTTTTCACTTCATTATTTATAAGATATTGTCCTCATTTTTGATTAGATTTCCGCCTCACTTTTTACATTTATAATGGCTTAGGACAATTCAATAGGAAGTTTGTCATATAATGGAAGTACCGTTATAACATAATGATACATTTTATAAAAGAGCAATCAACACAATTATTTCTTTGAAACAGTTATATATAATATACTGACGTCGATATTCGTTTTTTATGGCTAGTACACTTCGTTTTTTACACGATATATACATTTTTTGCTTCGTTTTTTACCCTATACTTAGAAGCTGCAATCCTCGATCTTCGACCTCTAAGAACAGACGCTTCGCCGTTCGTTCGATTCGTTTTTAACTCATGTGCACCCTCCTATGTGATGAGTCTGCGACCATTAGAAATATTGTAAACCTTTAATTCCGGGACCGTCTTTATACGCTCAAATCTGACGCAGGCCTATAAGGACCGTCCTCGCGCTGAACGGGTTAGGATATTTTTGAGTAGAATATGTCATGCAGTTGTTTTCACACAGTTTGGGCGTGCTGTTTCCAAATATGGCCGAGCTTTATTTTTCCTTATACCTAGATATTTGATAAAATCACGTTTTATTATTCATCTCGACGTAATTAACACTATAATCGTTTCAAATGCGTTTTTATTCGCCGATCAAATCACTATTCGTGGGAATGGAATGAAGTTATGTTTGGGATTATGTTTGTATAAACTATAACTATTTTAATCCTTTCAGTACGGGGATCGACTTGATACTTACAGCTTCGCTGCAAATGTAAGCAGAGTATCCCACGGCGACGAGGGTCACCAACAAGGCTACTGCCAATAAGTACTTCATGATGGATTTGTATAGGATGGAATCACTGGCTGACGTGGTCTGGAATCAGTTTGTCGTCACTCCCTGATCTTCTCTGCTCGTCCCTCTCCTCTCTCTGGACATCTTATCCACAGGTACCGGTCAATCAGTCACAATGAATGCTCCCTGATCACCTGTTACTCCTCCCATTGTAACAAGGTACCCAGTGAACACAGAATATTTGTATACCGTTCGTAGAATGTTGGATCAACGTCGAAGATGACGTTGTACAATGTTATACAATTGTTTTGTGTTTGCTGGGTACCGGTGACTGGTACCTCAGAACACAACACAGTGGTTTAATTTTGGCTCAGAGTTGGGCCATACGCCAAACTCCGGCCCTACGTTGACCCAGCGTAACGTCAAGGTTGTGAATAAGATGTTTGCGATTAAATTATGGTACCTCCCACTACAGAGTCGTGTAAAGGCAAAAGTCATTAACTGCTTACTTAGAAAGTAAGCAGTTACTGTTTTTATTTTTATTTTGCACGGCAGTAGGCCCACCCTATAAATTATGATGCTGTCTTTGAAAATGTAACGCCGCTCAATTCCACTTATATATGTCTGCGACGCTGGCCCAAGATTAACCCGGTATTGGTTCAACTTGTGAGTAAAGGGGGTTGGGGAGAGAAGGAGAGGGGGACTTCTGGTACCCCAGGGTGACAATCTCCTCGGCCACGTCGCCCATGGACTAAGTGTCCGCCGCCGTTTTGTGTTTCTCTCAAACTGAGCGAAAATATCACATCCATAAATAAATTTAATAAAGCGAACTCAGAGAAAATATTATTTACATAACTCCCAGTATCATGAGTATGTAACAATCAATCACACGAAGCGTTGTGAATAATAGTTTAAAAATATATTACCATTGTCTGTCCAGAGGGAGATGTCGGATATCAACCTGATTGTTTAACAATTATTTTCATCATTATTTTTTCGAATAATCTTTGGGCTCTGTTGAGTATAACCGAGGACGTTGGTATAACTACGAAAGAATATTTCGGTCAAGTCTGAACGGATCACTTGTTAATAACAATTCAATTCGATTTTTAGTCACGTGAATATTGTTTGTGTCGCACTGCCGCCATCCACAATTTCAACTTACTGAAAAATTATGGAATTTGTGAAATTTACAAATACAGCGCGGGTGATCGACTTTAGTCGTCAGAATCTGACGTCTGTAGACGTCAGATTCTGACCCTGAGAGAGACATCAAATGACCCTTGAAAATGAAAAAATGGCATGGGTCACGAGTAAAGATTAAATATTGTGGGGAGCCTCCGTAATAATTAATCGTCAGTTGAAGTAGCACTATCAATATTTAACATTAAATATATGGAAAATAGAAACGAACAATAATGTTATTCAGCTGCAAATGACCAAACAATATTTTTCGTCATACAAGTAGAGAAATATAATTATTTGATTAACTGAAGGTAAGCGTGTATCCAAATAGTTCGTAATTATTGCAATTAGGTCGATAATTTCATTGTGCAGTTACAAACAAAAATGTAAGAAAAATTACCTCTCACAATAAAAGCCACACCGCTGAGTGTGTGATAAGGATAATATAAATATATATACTATACATCTCACAGTGAAAACCAGACCTCAGGAGTGTGATATGGACTGATAATAATATGTATATCACAATGAAAACTATGAAAAAAACATACATTAACATACAATGTTAGAGGTCCCTGGTCAAATCTCACCATATTCAGAATCTGTGAAAATGACACACAATTACAAATATATGCAAAGTTTACTACCATCGTCATTCTAGTTAACCATTTAACCGCCAAATAATTCAATTTGAATTTTCACTCACTTGAAGTTGTGTCTCGCTGACGCGATCCACAACTTCAAGTGAGTGAAAATTATTCAGATTTCACAAAATGGAGGTCAACTCGTTTCAAATCTTGCTGATTGATGTCACATTTAATCTTTAACATATTTAAAATGTGGTATTTAATGTGCTAATAAAAAATAAAAACCCGAATATATGCGGCACCGGTGATTAAAGGGTTAAGAGAAGTGAACATATATTAATTCTCCCTTCGTACTGCTAATGACTATGTGACATCGAGAACGGTCATAAAAATACAGTCAACTGCTGCATCAGCGCTTTCTTCCATAAATCAAATATATGGCCTATTGCGCTCTTTAAAAACAAGTGCCGAATTAGCCATTTCTGCAGTAAATCAACCCTGCATTTCCATGTTTTGACTTGACACTCCCAAACCTTCCCAAGATACACGATACATTGAAACCACGTTTGTTTAATGTTGGACCAGCTTCGGAGACGATGGGCAAACATTGAACAACATATGCGTACTATGTCTAAACATTTCGGATTGTAATATGCATATACTACAATCCACTTCTCGTTATATTATTGGTGTATATACATTTATTCCTATAATTTTTCTGTAACACCTCAGATGCCAGTTTGTTATTGAATTTGAAACATTTCTCAATCAGAAACATTACAGCATTCTCTGATAAAAAACCTACTAATTAATGTCGCAGGTCTCCGGAGTGATAATAATTTCAACATTACGTTTCACTCTTGTCTCATGTTACGTTTAGTGGTGCAACCCTTTCAATACCAATGCTGTAGTGACACACATGGTAGGCCTACATATTACCCATTGTCATGCTAGTAACCCATCCGTGAAACGTGTGGAATATTTTGAATAATATTCATACAAAATAAAACTGTTAAATCCATTAAAATCAGAAAAGACGGAGCTTTGATTTCATATGTAGTTTGGTATATTAAAAAAAAATCGTTCACAATGTAGTGACATTTCACAGTCTACAGTGAACAGGTGAATACAAATCTATAAATTCTCTATTCCCGTTATTTGAATACGTATGGTGTGTGTCTATGGCCATTGGAAATATTTTAATTATTTCAGTGCGAGTGACGTCTATAGATTCTGACGTCTTAAAACGGTCCCCGCGCTGAAAAGGATAAAAAGCTTGTAGTCTCGAATTAATTTTCTCTAGAAATGATGGTAATTTTGTTTTTCATATTTTATAACAAAAATGTCAAAAACCAGCATGGCAAGCCTTATATTCGGATTCTTCACACTCAAATCAGGGCCCATGTTCTCGTACAAGTTGCGATACATCGAGCTTCTGATCAGAAGCCTACGTTGTATCGTAACTTGTACGAGAATATGGGCCCAGGTGACTTCCTGTGCTGCTGAATTGTTTATTCATTTCCTACTTTTCATTAATTCGAAGCTGGTAGGGGGAGGCGGGGCTAAAATCACAAAAAATAGAAACGAGCTTATGGGGCCTATATATTTCATGTGTTTAATCAGAACCCATTTGGCAATGGCAAAGCATAGGGACATATCACAGCTATGCAACGTAAATTCCTTTGAAACGAACATTCAACGTGGTAAAAAAAACGTTGTTTGTCCTTGTTGGTGAGCTTGTGACATTTAACCCCAGTATGGGTTTTAATGTCACAGCATCGGGGCAAAACGTCACAGTGTATATGAAGGTACAGTGGGGCTAGATGTCACAAGGAATAAAGTAACTGGGGTAAAAAGTCACATTATTGACATCGACAAAAATAAATAGGACGTAGTAGTCCTATTGTGTCAAATTGCAAGTCAGCGTTATTGCTGTTTTGTCCTTTACAAACATTTATTGTGCATATCCAACTTTATTGTCAAGTATTGGACGGAAACATGTTTTTATAAATATATGTATTCATATAATACTGCTTTTCTGTTATCTTTATGCTACCCTGTAATCGCCTTAGCAACTTGCATATGACATCTTCTAATGAGTATCTGTACAGATATTTCGCCTCAATGAAAAGGAAGACAAAGATGTCTACTCTTGGGCTTAAAAGTCACAGCCTGCGACTTTTAGCCCTGTGGCTGTGACTTTTAACCCAATGGTGTGCTACGTAGTTCATGTTTAAAATCTCAGAATACCATTGTGTTTGCATATAAATCATTATGCGTGCGAATAAGTACAGTATATATGTAAACGTTAAGCTCCAACACGACCTTGAGATACTAACCTAAAATGTTGACAAAGTATTTTTACCAAATCTGAAATCCCGTTTCAACAGATAGCAAAATCACACCTCGTTACATCTGTCTTTATGTTTTTGATGAACACCGGGAATGATATGTATAGATTGGGAAATGATTTGTAAACTTGTCGGTGACGTCATATAGTGATATTTACCTATAAAGAAAAAGTAACAGTCAAGTGACTTTAACAGTTTAGGCCCCAGTGACTTTCAGCCCCACCCTCCCCCTATTGCTAACGGAAATTCCAGCTTCAAATGGCAAAAATTGTTATATTTAGGAAAAATGGACATCTACCAAATTGCTTTGTTTGATGAGCTGAGCATCTGCCTAATTTTTCCCCACTTGACGCGATCCACAACTTCAAGTGGGGGGAAATTTCAACTGATCAGTTTTGATCGCATGTTATTTGCTAAACCCATTTATAGTCCAGGCAATAAATGTTTTTAAACAGACAAAAATATTAACAAAGGGTTTTCAACGAAATTTGACTGGGTGTGGCTATGTAAAAACACCCATAAAACCACTGGAGAGTAAAATAGTGTGCTTTGATTGAATTATTAATTAAATATACACGTTTGCTGGCTAGGTAAACAGTGCAATGATCGGACTGCACATAATAGAAATCTCGTGTGATGCAACACTGTAAAACAAATCCGTCCTGGTGGAGGTGCTGGTCGAATACAGTACGAATTTACACATTCAACACGCTTGAAATCACTGGCAGTCCATCGCCGGATAATAATTCCTAAATAAAAACTTATTTTCATCAATATCAAAAAGGTTTGGTGAGATTGGGCAGCCGTTATACACACACATTTCGCCTGCTACACAATATTCCCCAGCCTATCAGAACAGCATTGGTCTTCAAGCACGTGACACACGGCCTCATGCAGACAGGATGGTGGCAAACCAACAGCTTTTGAAAATCATCTGCATCAAGAAATAAAATTGCCAAATTATGCACACCTTTTGCAGACAAAATTAGTTAGCTCTTTCCGATTCATTTGAATACCTACGGTATGGCTCTACAACTATTATAAATACAGACGTCAGAATCTGACAACTAAAGTCGATCCCCGCGCTGTGAGGGTTAAAGTACCTATTGCTTGATATTTCATTTTTCAAGCATTCTCAAGGCCTTGAATATTTTTTATCAAAATTCAAGCACTTTTAAACAAACGAACTCTGTAAAGTGACTAAAAATTAAACAAAAATTGAAGGTATGAAAATACGTTTATTATTTACATTTATGCCTGATAAGTTTTAATGCATATAGATTATTCTGGCCTGGATTCATGAATCACACGTGATTTAAATGTTTTTCATCAGTGGGCAAACCACACATTCCATTTGTGAATGTTATTATTACGAAGATAAATGAACGTCTAGTACACATACTAGATTTTGCTGTAATGATTTAACACCAGTCAGGTTTTTCTGTGCTATACTCATTTCATATGGATACAACAGTATACTGCACTGTAAAACAGTATACTGGGAAGATATGTAGGCACACACAGTTCAGTAAATGTAATAAACAGGGCCCATATTCTCATACAAGTTACAATATATCGCAGGCTTCTGATTGGTTGAGATGGCCATCTCGACCAATCAGAAGCCTACGATATATCATAACTTGTTTGCGAATACGGGCTAAGAGACCCATCATTAGTCAATCTGCACGGTTCTCTCAGTACTCAGGTATTCCTTTTTTTTTCATTCATTCAAGAATTGTGAATTGCTTCTGTTGCAATTCTCACCTCATGTTGAAGAAAAACTACACGTAAATGATTTTAAAAAGCACAATACTCATTTTCCTGAACAGTTGATTTTTAATTAATTTCATTCACAATATCAATCATAATCATGATAATTATTTTATATATTTAATTTGAGAGATTGTCCACACTAGTGATTTTTAATTAATTTCATTCAAAATATCAGTCATAATCATGATGAATATTTTATATATTTAATTTGAGAGATTGTCCACACTAGTGTCATTCATTTCATACAAAGTACAGCGTCAACTGAAAATGATATTTTGCTCCAATCCAAAACAGTGAGTGTTTTAGTGGGTAAAATACAGAGAACAATATTCCACTGGCATGAAACGATACATTGCGGTCACTAAAGGGTGTAAGTAATCGTTTCTGTAGAAATAACTTGTCAGATCATGGGCAGTCAGCTTCTTAAACCCTGAGATCGTGGACACATGGTTTTTTAAATCAAACTGAATATCTTTCACAGTAAGTTGTGTATTGCTCTTCTGATACACACCTTATAGCAAAGGATCTTTTACATTGCATAGTTGAAGGGACAATACTAATTGTGTAGTTAGTTGGAATCAAAGTGCCCAGCTAGAAAACCAACATTTCATTTAACCTTGAAAGCGCCAGGTTACAAAATTTAAATTTTTCCCCACTTGGAAGTTGTGTCTCCCCATTGCGACCCACAACTTCAAGTGGGGAAAATATACTCACAGATTAGTAGAATTTGAAGCAAAACATATGCTGGTCAAGCATCGCTCTTTTTTTATACTAATACTAATACTTCAAATTATTTTCTTTCCAGGGCAATTTAAAAAGCAGAAAGCAGCTATAGACCTGATTAGCGTTTAAGCCTTAAAAGGCTGAATTATTTATGAAAGCCTTGGAGGCCTAAAGGTTTTTTCAATTTGAAAGCATCATAACTGTCTTAGTTGGCTCCTTAGATTCATTTGAATACCTATGTTATAGGTCTATGGCCATTATAAATATTTTTACTCTTACAGTGCGGGGATCGACTTTAGTCTATCCCCGGGCTGTAATGGTTAATCCATCACCTACTCAAGAATTCAAAAATATATTTTCATTCAATGCTAGGTGTGCATTGCTTCTTCACAATTCACACCTCACAGTGAATTAAAATTAACCAATTAAATAAAATATCAGAGGGTGGATGATAGACCATATTAACCCTTAAAGCGGTGAAATATTTTTGTATAAACCATGGAGACCAAAGGGTCAATTTTAAATCATCATAGCTCTTTTCGCTTCATTTGAATATGTATTTTATGGTTCTACGCCCATTATAAATATGCTCACAGTGCTTTTACAATGAAATTTATTAAACAACATTACTTAGCGAGAGAAGGATTAAATATACCCCATGGTGCATATACGTGACACTAGGATGTAAATGGTTAATGATTTTATCTTGCTCGAAACTAGTGAGATAGCGAGCCGCACAAAAAGCAGATTATTCCTCTGTATCACAAATTGAAATCATACACATGAAATCATGATAACCAACTGAGGGATGATATCATTAAAACAGTGTTAAAAACAATCTAGATTCTACAATTAAATCTACTGTACAATTTATAACTACTTATATATATGTAAACTATGTACTCAAAACAAAACCTTGCCAGATAAGAAATTCAGTTTAAAAACAAAATTTCACAAGCTTTATACAATTTGTACCTTATTTCATTACGATTCACAAATTTATTCTGAATAGACAATAGTAGTTTAACAAAGTAATCAATTACGATGCAAACTGTAGTGGTAGAAGCCCTGTAAATCAAATATTATGGGTCAACCTGTTAATACCATTTTTTATATTACAATATTTTTCTTTCATTTGACCCTGAGTTGACAATTCCAGCTTCAAGTGAATGAAAACTACCGTAGCACTAATCGTTGTGCAGCAAAACAACTAAAAATGGTAAAGAGCAGTTCATGATTCAACCTGTTGTTTGTGCACATGCCAAGAGGTTGTTTTTTGTGCTAAAATATGCTGTGTCAATCTCGCAATTAGATTTGAGGTTTATCTGTGCAATATGGTTGCAAAATTCAGCCTTTAACATGTTTAAGTGCTAAGCAAAACTAAAGTCATTTTAAATTTGTCTTATTAGCATGTTAACCCATAGTTATTGGAAATGAACATCCCAATTTGCAAAAGTTTATATAATATGCTTATTCCGACATATCCACTTGGGCCATTGTACAGCTAATAAAATACTTAAAACACACAAACGTCACATATAGTTATGATAATCATACCACAACACTTCATTAAAGACCAATTAGTAGCAACAAAAACAATCAAACCATTTAATAAAACCACAAAGCTTGAGTCATAAACATCTGAAAAGGCAAATCAACCTGCAATATATATCTATTTTTTACAAGGATATCTCCAATCATTAGAAATATGGCTACTCTGCTTACATCAGAATGATGAACCTAGAAGTTAAAACACACTTGATGGTATACATATATGAACAACTACACAGCATTAAATGGCAGGAGTGTGCATTTTTGTGCGAGCTATCTGTGAAGTGAACGTATCAGTTTAAATTCTTGACAGGATTTCAATCAGTCCTATAATCAGAGTCCTATTATTACTTATCATAATTATATATCATAAACAATATCATAGTTATGGTTGAGCCTATGTCATATACATCATCATAGTGTAGATACAAATTATGCCCTGCTGACAAATTATGTGTTTGCTGCCTCTGTTCAATGATTAGCATAGTCATTATATGTATTTGATACATGGGTAACAAAATTGAATTATTTGCATGTGATAAAAAAGTGCTGCCTCTAAATATGTAAAATATATACAAATCAGAAACTATTTTATGAATAGCAGCTCAGTTGATTAGAAAGTCATCAAAAAATATTTGACCGATCAAAATAGGTTAGGCTTGATTTGTAGGTCAACCTTTTGTCTACATGATAAAAATAGCAACGTTGAAATCATATTATTACAGATGTAAGTCAGGGGAGCTGGAACTACAGAATTTGACTAAAACACATTGTCCACAGAAAACAACTAATGTCAATTAAAGTTAAACCTACGTAAAATATCTGAAAATACAGAAAACATAATTATGCTTGTTGAGTAGTGCCCCCAAAAGTACTGCCCAGAAACATTTGTATAACATTTATACAACGCCGGCCCAACGTCTCCGACGTTGGTCCAACATTGTATAAATGTTATACAAATAGTTTGTGTTTGCAGGGGGATTACAGAGTAACAGATTTACTTTGTGAATACAAAAGAGAAAGCAATGATAAAGAGGCAGAGGATAAGTACAGCAATGGATCTGTCTCCTTTGGTGACAGTGCCGACTGCTCCTGACAAAGCACCGGGACTAGCAGAAGACGTGCTCACTGTGCTCGTTCTCTTGGTTTGTGTTATGGTACGCTGCACTGATGGAGTGGTGGTCATGGTCTCCACTGTGTATCTCTGGCGCAGACTTCTCCTGCCAAGCTGTGGGCTGCTCTCACGATCAGATGTGTCAGACTAAAAACAATATAATACAATAATACATAATACCTAATTTTAATAACATATAAATTGTACCCCTGTACCACTTTTAACATTTTGTGTTATTGGCATTAACCCTTAAAGCAATGAAATGGAGACCAAAGGGGTTTTTTTTAATTTGAAGTATCATAAATGCAAGCTTCAAAGTCCATTTAGGTCAAACTATAGGGTTTTTTATAAGTTTATTTCATAAAAATATAGGTTTTTATAGGTTTATTTGACATAAAATTATAGGCTTTTATAGGTTTTCCAGTGATACTAATGTACCCACCATGTGAAAATTCATACTTTTTTACTATTCCAAAGTCATATCTACCGTATTTCAGGAAGTATACCGTATAGTACACTCACACCTCTGAATATACAGTATAATACATAGTGCCAAAAATGCATACTTTTTTTATACTGGTCTGTCCATCGTAATTTATCGGGTGATCAGCATTATGGATAAATACATGTAGTATGGTTTTACAAACTTCCATAGGCAACAAGACGAACTGCTCGCCTTAATAAAGCCATGTTCAATCAGAGGAGGGCTGGAGTGTTTGAATTGGACAAATTGTTTATTGCACTTATTAAATTCTTCACACAAGTTCAGCTATGGAGGTGAATATATATTATTTATAGAAAAAAATAAAGCTTTAATAATTATTTATTTCAGACTAATTTGAATAATTAAATTATATTTCAAGCATTTCTTTCTGAAACACAGGAAGTTATTTGACACAAACACATTCCCACAATTAAAATATAGTTCAACATAATGCTTTTGTTCAAGCAAAATCAAAATATAGGTTTTTATAGGTTATATAGGCTATTTTCAGAAAAATATAGGTTTTTAAAGGTTTATAGGTTTTACTTTGATGCCTGTAGATGTCTTAGTTAGCTTTTTCCGCTTCAATTGAATATCTATGTTATCGGTCTACGGCCATTATAAATATTTTACCTCATTCAGTTTCAGAATCTGACGTCAAAAGTCGATCACCGAGCTCTAAGGGTTAATAACAAGCAAACTTGTTTTCCA
Organism: Flabesymbios commensalis; assembly: GCA_964017125.1. NCBI lineage: Eukaryota > Metazoa > Annelida > Polychaeta > Terebellida > Flabelligeridae > Flabesymbios > Flabesymbios commensalis. The sequence continues at coordinate 20,552,550 of OZ024909.1, forward strand.
TAGCAAACAGCAAACTACGAGACACAATAATACAGGTTTTGTTTTTGTAAAATCCATGGAGACAAAAGGGTTTTTGACAATTTAAAATCATTATAAATATCTTACTTAGCTCTTTCCGCTTCATTTGAATACCTATGTTATGGATTTACGGCCATTATAAATATTTTTACTCTTACAGTGCAGGGAGCAACTTTACTAGTCAGAATTTGACGTCTACAGACGTCAGTTAATTCGATACCCGCGCTGAAAGTGTTAAGAAAAAAAAAGAGATGTTGATTACCTGGGAGTCTGCTGCCAGTGATTGAGCTACAAGTTCCTTGACATGAGCACTCCTGTCTCCCGCTCCTCGTTCCTCAGTCACATTAGTAACAGTTCTCACAGTTTTTGTTGTTGTTTTTGCAGATGCCCTTTTTTGAACTGTACTTCTCTTCTGCCGTGTTGAAGGTGTCTGCAAAAATTAGATTTTATACATTAGTAGGAATATCCCAATCGATGTTCAATTGGAATTGGTTGGTATTCAAAGGATTATCATAGTTAACTGGGTGAGTGAAATTTTCATGAGTTAGCCCTTTAACCAGGTCTCTTTAACCCTTACAACGCCGAATTAATTTTGCATAAATTAAGGAGACCGAAGGGTTTTAATCAATTCAAAATCATAATAAATGTCTTAGTCAGCTCTTTCTGATTCATTTGAATACCTATGGTATGGGATTACGACCATTAGAAATATTTTTACTCTTACAGTGCGGGGATCAACTTCAGTCGTCAGAATCTGAACTCTACAGACGTCAGATTCTGACAACTAAAGTCAATCCCATGGCTGTAAGGGTTAAACGGCTGGAATATTTTTATATAAACCATGAGACAAAAGTGTTATTTTACATTCGAAATTATTTGAATACCTACCGTATATCATGGGTCTACGGCCATTAAAAATACTCAATTGGCTCAGCGTGGGGACCGTTTTTAGACGTTAGAATCTGACGTCTATAGACGTCTGATTGAGAAGTCTGTACAAAGGTCTACGTCAGATTCTGAAGTTAAAGTCAATCCCCGTGCTTAAGTCTAAGCACCATGCAATTCTGCGCATAAATTTGCTAATGCAATTTAGATTTGATTAGTGGAATATTTATACATGAATGATAGGGCATCTACAGAGTGTCAAGTTTGAAGGGGAAGCTAATAAATAATTTTCAAACAAAATATTCTCTGACATATGTTACAGGGATCCAGATACAGTCCAAAACCCTGGTACAGTGGTAGCCATGTGGGCTCTACATTTTTGTAAAAAATATTATATTGTAGGCTTAGACTATAAGCTATGGTAGTCAATCCAGAGTGAAAACTTGTAAAGGGCTGGGACCTGGATTTTATGACAGATCTATGTTTGTATACAAGAGGTGATAGTAACTAGAATCCATCATTTACCATGTTCCAATTTTGAAAATGTACATTTAAAAAAAAAATCTTTTTCATCAAATTTATCTTTCTTTGTCATATATGGATTAGGGACAAGAAATTTTTTTCACTTCAGTTGATATATTAGACGCAAAGTTTTTAACTTCTGAAAAAGTCACTAGAAAATGACCCCACTCATGGATAGCCCTGTTCACTAGCGCTGCTGAACCCACGTGCTGCTTGCCGCGTGTCCAGACCGCGCACTGAGTCACTACTAGCTATACAGTTAGCTGTGACGCATCAATGGCGTCAGATCTGGGCCCAGATCTGGGCTTATTGTGTATACAGGACGGTGAGGACCATGTCTAGTACAAACAAAACTACAGTTATGACAGTAGATCTAGCGGTAGCGTTGGCTGTCAGTGCACAATTTTAAACCAGAATTCCTGTGTGGCATAAGGACTCTCTCTTGTAAAAATGAAAAGAGTCCTGCCCAACTTGGAAGAGTCCTATGGGTCACGCAAACAGCACAAACTTTTTTATATGCTATAGTTTAAGGTGTTTAATTGACAATTTTTTTAATTGAACAATTATTTTGCAATTAATATCGGGGATCTTGTGATTTAGATTGTCTTCACTTTCCTTTTTTATTATTATCTGTGCGTCATTTTCATGATTGAGATCAGGCTCACCTTATTGATTTTTACTTAGAAGAGCCAGTGTGGTCGCAGGCCACACTGGGGTGAATATTCAGCGTGTCCCACACCTTTAAAACCACGGCAGGCCACAAGGACTTGCCTCAAAATTGTGCACTGGCTGTACCCAGTCCCAGAAACCACGAGACACTCACACAAGGTTGGTTTATTGTTGGTCCACCATCTGCGACACTGGCCCAACATTGAACCAACCTTGTGTGAGTGTCTCGAGTTTGCTGGGAGGTCCCGCACTCCACGCACTGGCTGTCTTTAGGCCTAGTTCGAATCAACCCCTGCATTGCGCATCGCCCCTTCTTATCAGTAATTTAGGGCAGGTCAGCTCCTTGTCGCCAAGTGGGCTATAAGCGTTGGCAACGTTATTCCCCCACAACAGAAACTAGGGGCCAATGGCGAGTGGGAATCTGGATCCCTGTGTTATGGGTCTAAAGATGTCTGATTCTAATGGCTAAAGGCCTGTGGCACGAAAAGTGGTCAAATTCAATTAAATCGTGTTACGGATGCAATTATTCTAAATATATACATCAAACACAGACCAAAGCTGATTGAAAATGAACTTGGGCATACATTCGAGCTAAATGTCACTTTTTAGCGAATTTGAATCAGCGAAAAAAAGTGAAGATAGCAGATAAGTCACCAAAAATGGTCAAAAATGCACTGGTACAAGTTAGCATCCATTTTTTTTTTATATATATATCATTACCATATAAAAATTGTGCATTATTACATTAGACAGAAAATCCTATATAACACTACATAAAAATACCTTTAATTTAAGGTATACCATGTGCATCTAGTTCAATTATTTAGGTCAGTTTGATTTGAAATGTAAAACGATATCCTTGTAACGTTTTTTCAAGCATGTTGACTTATTTATTTATTTGATCACCTAAAATTATTAATTATCACATAATAGTTTAAATTTTGTTTATATGGCATAATATGTGTATATGACCAGCAGATATAAAAATATATGTATACAAATAAAGTTTTAGCTAGAAATTGGGGTGTCTAGACGACAAAATTCACAAAAAAATCTGTCACGTCTGTCCCCCCCCCTCCAGTGAAAATCAAAGAAGCAGAAATATTTGTCATTGACGATTTGGTGATTACGTAGTCTTAGGTGATATGTTAATTATAGCAACTTTGAATGGATAAATGTTAAAAAGATTTCTGGCAGATAGCACAAATATGGCTGTCACGTCCGTCCCCACCCTGTCACGTCCGTCTCCCATAATATGTATTTACACGTAAAATCTTGAATAAACTGTTATGATCATAGTGGAATAAAGCTGCAATGTAATCATTTATAATATATGCATATTTTAAAATGGTTTATATTATATTTAGAACTGTTTTTAACTCGGCAACAACAAAGTTAGTTTCCAGGGGGACAGACGTGACACGATTTTAGAAAGTCTAATCTACGCTCTTTATCAAGCACTGGTATTTGACAGATAATGTTTTGACCATTTATAAAGTATCCTAGCACCATGTGAAGCAATTTAGATTAATAAAATAGCAATATATCACAATTTTGGATTTTAACATATATTTGTGTTTTTCAAAACCTACATTTATATCAAATATCATAACGTGAATTTACAGTGTAAAAGGGTGATAAAAGACCATTTACTCGGGTTCAGATCACTTGGATCTTATATAGATATTCCTACCAAACTATGTAGCTGATCTGTAATGGCTGGGTAAGGAATACATATATTTATTCAAATACAGTAGATCCTGTCATCAACGACCCTGTCATCAACGACCTTTTGTCTCCAACGACTTTTTTTTCTTGCACGGAACATTTTTCTATAGTTAACGACCTGTGATCAACGACTTCCTGTCTAACGCGACTTGCGACCTCAAATAACTGGCAGAAGGTCATTATATTACTTGTGTCCAACGACCTCAACTTTTTTCGTCATAAGACTTTTGGACACATTGATGAGCAAACCACTGCATGTCAGATCTGACTGTGTTGATATCATGGTTAACAGAGAGGTATAACGCTGGAAGATCAGGCTGTTGTCGCAAGAGGCCTATCTGCCTCAGACGGTAGATGTTACTGCACAGCAATATCACCTCGCGCCGGTAGGAAGTCATCCAACCCTTCATGTCCAATGATCAACTAAAGATATGCCCTATGAATCAATGTAATGCTCACATTGGTCGAAACGTATATAATATTGTTTATTTTGCATAGCGCTTATTAAACATGTTTTAAAATACAATCGTATTAAATTGTTCAGGGAATGTAGTAAGAAGATACGCCATGATTAATTATACAAATAATATTGTCCATAGCACACTAAATGTCAACTGCTATTCAGTTGTGTGTTTGGCTGTAGACAGAGCCGCAGCGGCGTCGTCATAATTACGTTATACACAGTACACCCCTCTCCAGACATGAGACGCGTCTTCACTGACCAGCAAACACAATACGTTGACCCAATGTTGTTTTAATGTTGGCCCACTGTCTTCGACGTCGGCCCACATTAAAGCAACATTGGGTCAATGCCTCATGTTTACTGGGTGACTATACAGCTGGCACGAGACGTTGATGCAGGGTTGGCTAACATTAGAACAACAACGCGTCGGGACATAGCATGACAACTAATCCCACAGTCACTTTAACATGTTTAATACAATACACTGCCTTAATGGGCCGTCCACGTATTCACACATACCGAACGTCCTGTATCAGCGTGGTCCGGCCACATATACCCAGCTGACACAAGACGTTTAACGTTGGTCCAGCGTCGTAGACGGTGAACCAACGTTGAACCAACATTGATTCAACGTCTTGTCTGTTGGCGACGGTGTACGTCCGACCAAGTGTGACCAATTAACATAGCTGTAATAGGTCTTAGAAACATGCAAATATGACCACTATGATAATTTTTTATCGTAATATGATCAATTCTGTCATGTATAACACGATTCAATTATATCACAATTTGACTTATTTGAACCCCAACGATCGTGTAAAAACAATTTCAATATATTAGACCAAGTAAGCAGGTGTAACATGGCCACAACTGTGGCGCTCATAGGGCTACATTTCCTGTCCTGTAGTGACACATTTAATGTGAATCTACAACGCCTCATGCCTGTAAAGGGTCAGAAGATACCTGAGCTTATATAACGTGTGCTCTGTTAGCGTGATTAGCGTAGCTAGTGGCCATTCTGAAAAACACCGTCATAATCAGTGATATTAGAACAGGCATTGAAATGTTGCCGCAACCGCGTGCTTTGATACACAATGATCACCAGTCAATGGTGGGTGAATGTCGCCGTCATTAGCCCGACATTGAGCCAGGCGCCGCACTCGCAATTTTTACAGCAAAAACCCATTCCTGTGACCAGCGACTTTCTGCCACCAACGACTTTTTTTGTCTGGCAGAAGCAAGGTCGTTGGTGACAGGATCTACTGTACCTTCACATAGAGCTGTGTACAGAATATGCTGCATCTTACCTATCAAATAATATTTAGAGCTAGTTGACATTCCTTTAATCGACTGATAATTCCCTGTATCCGGCTGACTTTATAAGATTTTGTAACAAATGTGCGAACAAAGTTAAAATTTAGTATTAAATTTAATGGAACATCATTAAATAGACCATTTAAAAGCAGGTTTGTTTTTTCAGTAATAACATTTTTTTCCAGGTAAATTTCATATTGCTTTCAGGGAGATATCTTATGTGTCAGGTCTGTCCGCTAACTGACCATGTTGACTGATTTCAATGAGTTTGTATTTACACTGTAAGATAATACATTTTTAAGAATAGGCTACTGTCTATCACTGTATCAGTTGACATATGTGGCTTTATTTATGTAGATTTTGGGCTTTATCACAGATATATTTTTTTTAGATACAGATGCTAACCAATTTAACCACTTTTCGTGCACCAGGGGCCGTATTCTCGTGACCATTTACGGAGTTCCGCATCGTAGATTTTTGGAATTTCCTCAAATATTTCCGCATCTTTGGTTTTTTTCCGTAAGTGCTATTCTCGTTAATTTTACGATGCGGAACTCACCTAAGTTTTAGGTAAAAGTTACGGAAAGAATTTGGGTGACCTAAATCCTAGGAAAAAATGGCGTGTTTTGCATAAAAATTAGGATGCGGAACTCCGTAACTACAGTTTTCCGCAAATAGTTTGAGAATAGCGATTTACGGAATTCCGCAGTTACGGAGTTCCGCATTTTAAAGTTGCGGAAAAATCCTAAAGTTAGGTGATCTTCACGAGAATACGGCCCCAGGCCTAAAGTCAGTCCACAGATTCACACAATCAGTCCTGATTTTGAACGCTGCTAATTACAAACCTTAAGAGATTCTTCATATTTGTCAATCACACCAATAGAATGACGTAGATTTCTCTCTGGCTCCCATGAACTATCACCTTTCTCAAAACCTTTCCAAAGTACCAAGTATTCAGTGTTACGTCCACGCCCACGCTTGTCTATTACTTCTTCCACCTTAAGGATACAACAAAACACATTCGAGGGTTATCAGTCTGTCAAAGAATTCTACACAAGTGAAATCAGAATACTTCGATTAGATTTTTTAATGATCACCAAGCATGACCAGGGATTGATACCAACACTGGCCTGTTGTCCGGAGGCTAGTAAATATCATACTGGCCTTGGAGCCAATGAAAAAGAGTTGTTCGGAAACGAACACGAAAGCAGCCCTACGTTATCGCCAGTCAGCCATTTAAATTTGATTTAGATTAGCAAATTTGGTAAGCATTATTTTTCTACAGTCTGTCCGAGGGTGGTAGATGGTCCAAAATGAACTTGTTAGCTTTTTGGTATCCAGTCAGTCAATTCTCAAGCGATTGTCACGCAATTTTGCAACCATTATTATCAAGTAATTTGGCAATAACCCCTAGTATTTCAAAAGTTAGATCATTTGACATGTAACGGAGTTCTGAGAAAAAAACAGAATGAAATTTATGGATTTATACATGTTATAGGAGTGTCATAAATCAACATTTACTACATGTCAAATGGTCTAACATTTGAACTACCGTATTATCCCTAATAAACGCGCAGGGCGCCGAGACGAAGTCGGTGGCGCGTTTATTATGTGCACTAAAATGTTAATCTGTATTTCACGGCCGCATTCGGCTGCGGCACCATTATTTAGCCATGCGACATTAGTGAGAACTCACTGCACGTGCAAGCCCCCATTCACTCTCAAGCCCCCACTTATGCGCGCTGGCATCAGGTGTAACTGGTATGTTAACACAGCCTGACACCTTATGCAGCCACGGCCCGCTATATAGGCCGAGATGACGTGGTTACCATCACATTCATCACGACGATATCTAAATATCGTACTTGTTTTTAGATACATTAAGCCTACTACTGATTAGAATAATAGAAATGCGTCTGCAACATACTGTATGAATGCTTTAAAAAGACGTAGCCCTAACTGATTAAATTTACGTCCAATTTCACAGTGTGTAGGCCTCAGAATGTCTGCCACAGAAGACCGTCCCCGGCCTGATGACGTCATTTACTCTTGCCGACCTTAGCCTGCCATTTATCAAATGGTGGTGTATCATCTCTGCAGGGACGTCATGTGCTATAACATTGGTTCAAAGCAGCAGCAGCATTAATGGGCCAATGCCATGGTTGGATCGTCTGGGTTTAAGCACGTATCAAGGCCTGTGTCTCGGCGCTACTATAGTAGAACAAGACTACATAAGTCCAGGAGCTCCCGCTCCGAATTAGAATTTGATTTAAGCAATTTTGTATAGGGTTATTAATGTAGTCCTAGTCTAGGTCAAAAATCAAGACGCAAGACAACTAGGTCTGAGAAGCTCAGTCTAAGAGTAAGATAAGAACTAGACAGTCTGTCAGAGATTGCAAACCTCCATTGAAATTAATGATCCTAATCAGTATCCCAGTAATGGTCTACCTATCGGCACGGTTTACCCGATATCAGGCCAATCGATACCCGGCTAAGCCAAGCTACTCACATTGCGCGGAGCTCGGCCGCAGTGACTGCCATTTTTCCACATTTTTGCCTGTGTAAAAAAGACAGTGACTCCGTCTACCGATAAGATGGTAACGTTGTTGGCCCTAGTCAGCTAGCGCGCTCTGGTGATCACCGTAGAGCCATGCCCGCTAAAACATGGAGGTCAGTTTGTCAGAGCCTTGCGATGTCATCAGGGTAGCCACTCGAGTTAACTAATAGCTGATTTACGGTCATTTTGAATTCGATATAAATTAGTTAAAAACATAGGGTGCATTCTCCCCCGAAACCTCAAATTTTGTTTTATAGTAATGGACTAACATCTAACACAGTTTGCAAAATATTGGGCATGTGAAAGTAAATAATGGTTGATAGGGGGCTATTTTGAATTTGATCGAGTCAGAATTTTTCAAGATGCATCCTCAGCTGAAATCTCTCATTTCATTCTATAGTAATCGTCTAGCTATCTAGCACGGTTTACCAAATATCGCCCATGTGAAAGTGAATAATGGCCGATAGGAGGCCATTTTGAATTTGATCAAGTCAAAATTTTTCAAGATCATCCTCTCCTGAAATCTCACATTTTGTTTTATAGTAATGGTCTAGCCATCTAGTACGGTTACCAAAAACCAGCTATGTGAAAGTGAATAATGGCCGATAGGCGGCCATTTTGAATTTGATCGAGTCAATTTTTTTCAAGATGCATCCTCTCTTGTAATCTCACATTTTGTTTTATAGTAATGGTCCAGCTATCTAACACGGTTTACCAAATATCAGCAATGTGAAAGTAAATAGTGGCCGATAGGCGGCCATTTTGAATTCGATTGAGTCGAAAGTTTTTAAAATGCAGCCTCTCTCGAAACGTCACATTTTGTTTTATAGTAATGGTCTAGCTATCTAGCACGGTTTACCTGATATCAGGCCTATCGAGGTAAATAATGCTGATTGTCGGCCATTTTGAATTCGTAAGTTAAAAATCTTCAGGGTGCATCCTCCCCCGAAAACTCACACTTTGTTTTATAGTAATCAGGTAATGGTCTAGCCATCTAGCACGGTTTACCAAATATCAGCCATGTGAAAATGAATAATGGCCGAAAAGGCGGCCATTTTAAATTTGATCAAGTCAAATTTTTTCAAGATGCATCCTCATCTGAAATTTCACATTTTGTTTTACAGTAATGGTCTAGCCATCTAGCACGGTTGACCAAATAACGGCCATGTGAAAGTGAATAATGGCCAATAAGCGGCCATTTTGAATTTTATCGAGTCAACTTTTTTCAAGATGCATCCTCTCCTGAAATTTTGTTTTATAGACTTAATGGTCTAGCCATCTAGCACGGTTTACCAAATAACGGCCATGTGAAAGTGAATAATGGCCGATTGGCGGCCATTTTGAACTTGGACAAGTTGAATTTTTTCAAAATGCATCCTCTCCTGAAGCCTTACAATTTGTTTTATAGTAATGGTGTAGATATCTTGAGCGGTTTTCATGATATTCCACAATATCAGGCCTGTCGAGGTGAATAATGGCTGATAGGCGGCCATTTTGAATTTTATCAACTTCAAATTTTTCAAGATGCATCCTCTCCTGAAACCTTACAATTTATTTGATATTAATGGTGTAGCTATCTTGAGCGGTTTTCATGATATTCCGCAATATCAGGCCTGTCGAGGTGAATAATGGCCGATAGGCGGCCATTTTTAATGTTATCGACTTGAAATTTTTCAAGATGCATCCTCTCCTGAAACCTCACAATTTGTTTTATAGTAATGGTGTAGCTATCTGGAGCAGTTTTCATGATATTCCGCAAAATCTTTTAGTCGGATTTACCGATGTTATAAATTAGGTCAAAGTGCTGGGTCAACTTCAAGGTCAAGGTCCAAAAACATGAAAATGCACAACTAGGGACCTTAGAGAACAGGTCAAAGTTCAAATACCCCAAAAGGCACAGCTAGACCCCCTAGGGGTGTTGTGTGTAAAATTTGAAGACAATCGGACAAGTACTTTCAGAGATATGCTCCGGAAACGAATTGTTTACGGACGGCCCAACGGCCCAACACCGTAACATCATCATTTTCTCCTCTGCAACCTTGCGTATTGAATTCAGAATAAAAATATTTTAACCTGTCCATTAGCCACCTGGAAGTAACCCACATACCAAAAATTGTTATCCTAGCTTATTTTCTTACAAAGTTATAGGCAAAAAAAGAGGCCAAAAAAAAACGGAGGTAGAATCCATAGCTCCCTCCGTCTCACCTACGGTGACGGCGGGAGCTAACAAGATCCATAGGGCCTACCTCACATATTTGGATGACCATTGGACGACAACTGCTGACAGCCAAAACATGACAAAGCACGATAAACAGGGGCAGATGTTTTTCGTGTCATTAGAGGCTTCAAATCTTACTTAACATAAAGCCTACCGGTAGTCCCTATACATTGGCGTTGCATTAAAACGCCGGGAATTTTGGGCACTTGTAAATCTGTCTGACTCAATGATCACTGAGCTAGTGCAATGGACAGTTGTTAGGCTACTTTTGTTGTAAGCAAACCTGACACGCTGTCATTATTCTGACACAACTCAATGATTGATTACCTAACGCACACAGGTGTTATTCAATGCTGGTCCACCTGTACGATGTTGGCCGAGTGTTAAAACAACATGTACAACAACTAGGCTACATGTAACAGTAGCATACCGCGTTTACACCCACGCTCACAACACGCTTACCGTGGCTCAACCATGTTGACATGGCTACACGCAGAAGGCTGGTGTCCGGTAGATTTTTTCAAGCCAGCTGACTGGATATACAGGGTACATGAAAAAGGGGGGGGGGGGGGCGCGTTTATTAGGGGTGGTGCGTTTATTAGAGATAATACGGTATCCAATATTTTTTTACAAAATTTTCAGGATCGATGCCAAATGACTAGAAAATAGGGTTTACAAAAATTCATGAAAATCGCATGAGAATTGACTGACTGTATACCCATGATACCGAAAAACTAACTTTCATTTTGGACCATTATGTAGTTTAAAAGCTAGACCATTTGACATGTAGTAATATTGAATTATGACCCTTCTCAATAAGCCTATTAATTTTATTCAGCTTTAATCTCGAAAATTCTACTACATGTTAAATGGTCTAACTTTCGCAATACTTACTCAAATTTCACGAAATTTTCTGGGTAGGCGCCGAAATAGTTGCAAAGAGTGCTTGCAAAATTTCATGTAAATTGATCAAGAATTGAGTGAGAAATCGGCGAAAAACACCCAATGCTGGTTGAAGTTGACTGCAACTATAATCTGTATCCCGTGGCTACGGGCTTTCCAGACATCTCGCATCATTGCCACATCGCCCCCCTTTCACCAGAGGACGCTTCGCCGTCGCATTTGAATGAGACGTCTCGCATCATAGTCATTTCGCATCATAGTCATTTAAATGAGACATCTCGCATCATAGTCATTTCGCATCATAGTCATCTCGCTCCCGTCGCATTGTAGCAGTAATAACCTTCCCACAGCTACAAGCTTATGAACATAGCAGTTAGACCAAGGACGTTGTATAGGACGTTTTTGGTTAGACTGATCTTTCGCCGTCGCACCATAGTCATTTCGCATCATAGTCCCTTCCCTGTCGCATTATCACATGTTAAGTCTCCGCACAGGTATATTAAAATTAGTAAGAGCAGAGATATTTTATACTGGTGATAGGCCTAATGTTGACAAAGCACTCTCGTGTGGCAATATAAAGAATGAATTAACCAGAAGCACCAGATATAATTATATCGTTTATAGCTATGGAATAAGCCTGAGAATTTAGGCAACTTTAATAAAATAAACGTAAGAATGGTAATAATGTCCACATGTATGTCTGTAGGCGCATATGTCTGTCTATCTGTATGTCTGTCTGCTGGTCTGTGATAATTTGTTATTTACATCTCAGGATAACACAGCATTACTGACGGGAAATAATATTCAGTCATTTAAAAACAATACAAGATACAATATATAACTACAGCCTATGTGAGCCATGCATAGTGACAAAGGCAAATGGTGGTTACATGCACTATAGTAATGTGAATAAAACATGTAAAAATGTCTATAATGTGTATACATATCAAAACCATATCACCCAGTTCATTATTACCTACGTACCCAGCTAACACCCCACTGGGTACACGACGTTGTTGCGACGCTGAATCAACGTGAATAACATTGATTCATCGTTGATTTTGACTATGATGCGTGTTTCACCCCTCAAACTACTTATAATTTATGACATTGAACTGATGCGTGTTTCAGCCCATGAACTTATATTATATGAAATTGAACTGCCATGACATTTGAACCCGGCCCCACAAATAAATAATGTAACTATGTAAATACTAATTATTTAATAATTTTGTACAGTGAGATTCATGAATATTGGTTTAATATGTGATTATATCATAATAAAGTCTGTTGTGTCACCATAGGCCTACACCTCACTAGAGAGCAGCAAAATAAAAAATAAAATGAGATTGAAACAACTTTATCCCGGTTATGTGTTTGTTTTTTTACAGTAGCGGATTCGATATATAATCATGATGTTTCACCATGTTCACTGGAGTAGGCCTATAGCGAATATGATCTCTGCTAAATATATGTCTATGATGCGATAACAAGGCCTATAGAATGATAGGGTTTGGAATAAAATAGTGATGCATCAGTGTAGGCCTATTAATAGAATAACGACGGCGAAATGACTATGATGCGAGATGACTATGATGCGAAGCGTCCAATGACAGGGTGAAAAAATCGATCCCATAATCCGAAATAATGACGGCGAAATGACTATGATGCGAAATGACTATGATGCGAAACGTCCAACGACGGGGGCGAGATGACTATGATGCGAAGTGGCAATGATGCGAGATGTCAGCTACGGCCCTGATTGTCTAATAGAATTTAAAATTAAAGTCTAGGCCTACGGCAAAAGTTGATTGAAAATGAAAGCTGAAATAAACTATTTTTGTGCCACATGACTCATGTTTTTTATAGGGGGATCTAGTCTATGGGATAATAATAATAAACAGATACTGAGACCCTAAATCCTAATTAACATTATTATTATTTTATGACGCATGCCACTGCATTGCCAGGATTCCCTTTTTTCGCCCACCTGCCGTGACCTGACCTGTTCATCACGCTCTTCAGTTATGGTAGGGCAGCTATCTCAGTAATCTGCGCCTGGCGAGGTCTAACGTGTGGGCGATAAAAGGTCCACGTAAGTCTAGTATGGGATTGTAATTAGTTGTGTGGGACCTCGAAATGTTTTTGTTTGTGAAGATGTCGGACGGTTGCGCGCCGAAGCCGGCGATGAAGAAACGCAATCTCAAACAAAATGGGTTTTTTAACGTGGCTTTACTAAAGATTTTAAGATTGAACCGAAAATTCGCTATTATTAATGATATTCCTGGGTATTAGTTTTCATAATGCTTTGATAAAAAACATCTATGTTCAAAACAAATCACATAATAACAACAAAAACCTCAAAACTTTCGGCGTCACTTTCAGATCCGGAGCTCGCCATTTTGAAAATTGTGCCCTCCCATCATGCAGCGCGAAAATTATACTGGTTTGTTTGTTTGTTTGTTTGTTTGTTTGGGATAGCTAGCCCTCAAGTGGGGCTGCTCGGGCCTTCTGACTTTGTCAAACGCTCACTATCTCCCGACAAGGATCAATGTATCTCTTAGAACCCATGAGTGCCGAGCCGACTTCCTCACTTTACGAATCTGCCGACCAGCCACCCCCCTCATCATCTGCTTCTCCTCAGTGCACCTCCAGACTCAACTTCTAAGAGTCTCATATCGCTGTGGTGATGCTGATGATGCCGGGAAGCAGTGGTCTAACCAAGACGAGTGAGTGGGTGAGTGAGTGGAACGGAATCGAGGCTCAGGAACGGAATCGAGGCTCAACATCGTCAGACGCTTCCCGGCTGATTCACGAAATTTATCCTTTTTTCACCATTTGGAATCACTTGACTGTTGCTCCCTTGTTTAATCTAAATTATTAAACCTGTGTTGAAGCTATAAATTAACAAATTAGATTATTTTTTCGATCCTAAAGTTGTAAATTTTTGGTCTTTATTGAGACGTTTTCGCTAGCTCATTTACCTGTACACTGTCACATGACATCTTAAATCAAAATGGCGGCTCACTTTCAAAACAATCTGCGATGCTTCGCCGTCATCAAGCACTTTCTGGTTGTTTTAGCAGCCAGTTTAGTCCTCACTCGAATTGAGTCAGAGGACGTTAGAGGTGTGAATTACCCTCACGAAATCCCCTTTCATGATTACACTCTGTACAGGGAACATGATATACTTTTTACCTCACCGGCATTTTATTTCGGCCCGCCGGCAATACATGTTCATGTTTTTCTAAATTCTCGAATTTTTCTTGGGGTAAAACCGATTTTCAGGCTATGTCCTAGTTTTGTGTCAAGTCAGCCCAGCCCACCTAAATTAGATTTTGGTTCAGCCTTATTTTTAATTTTACTTTCTGGCCAGGTTGAATTAAATCCAGGTCCTCCCATGTCTGGAAGCCTAAATTTGTCATCGATCTTCCCATGTGGCTATTGCGAAGACCCGGTCACATGGGAGCAGCGTGGAATTTGCTGTGATAGTTGTGATATGTGGTTTCACAAAGATTGCGTTGACATGGGATCTTTCACCTTCCTAGCGTATTCCACAACTAACGTCTCGTGGATATGCTGTCGATGCGATCATTCAAATTTTGATAGAAATTTATTCCATTCGTTTGAAATCGAAACCACAAATAATTTTGACAATCTAAATTCTAGTGGCTCTGAGAACGTAGTCAATTCACCAAATTCAGATTTTGCTCCCAAACAGCACAGTAGTCCGATTCCCCCCTTTAGGCCTAAAAACCGTCAAAGAAACTGGCGTACTTTATTGATAAATTGTAGAAGCCTAAAGGGGAAAGTAGCAAAATTTTTTAGCATCTCTAAATTATTACCAACCTGATTGCATCCTCGGCACTGAATCTTGGCTTGACAAGGATACCACTACCAGCGAAATTTTCCCTCCTGAATACCAAGTTTTACGTAGAGATAGAAATTCAAAAGCCCGTGGAGGAGGAGTCTTTATTGCTGTCAAAAAACATTATGACATGACCCTCCTCCCTGATTTACAAACTAACTGCGAAATTTTATGGGCTAAAGTTCAGATATCGGCATCAAAATCATTAACCCTCGGTTGTTTTTATAGACCTCCTGACTCTAAAATTAGTACTTCAGAAGAACTTGTGAAATCTTTAGACCTGATGCCAAAAAATTCAAATCAGACCATTGTCCTGGGAGGTGATTTCAACCTACCTGGAATTGACTGGGACAATGGGGTAGTAAATCCTAAAGCGGCAAACAAATCCCAATGCAAGCTGCTTCTGTCAAGCCTAGATACACATGCCCTGGCCCAAATTCACAAAGAACCTACTAGAGAAGAAAATATTTTGGACCTCCTGATCACAAATAAACCTGGTTTAATTAAATCTTCTCATAGTGTACCTGGAATCTCGGATCACTGTGCTGTGGTGACCGAACTGGATATTGACCCGCCCTACCGCCGTACAAAACCCCGCCCAGTGCGTCAGTTCAAAAATGCTAATTGGGAAGCTATCAGGCAACAAATTAGGAGCTGCTGGACCTCCTTTTCAAAAAAAAGTCCTAGCCGATCTGTCAATGAAAATTGGTTGAAACTAAAATCCATCCTAAATCAATGCCTGGACAAATTTATACCGACCAAAATGACTTCCCCTCGGGAAAATCTACCTTGGCTATCCAAATCACTTCTCGCATCTATTCGGAAAAAAGCATCTCTATATAATAAAGCCAAGTGTACGAATAAAGCTGACCTTTGGGCAAAGTACAAATTATGTAAACGGCAGGCCCAGCGTGCCATCAGGTCTGCCAGGTGGTCTTTTTTGAAAAACAAACTTTCTGAATCTTTAGAACAAAAAAATTCAAAACCACTCTGGCGTTATATCAAATCGAAACGTCAGGATGGAAATGGTGTCTCTCCTTTGAAGGAAAACGGCCAGCTGCATTCAGATAGCAGACGTAAGGCCGAAATATTAAACAACCAATTTTGCTCAGTTTTTACCTCGGAAGACACCACAAATATACCTAAACTACCCGGACCACCGAATACTGAAATGCCTAAATTTGACATTACTGTTCAAGGTGTAACTAAATTACTAGAGGGTTTAAACGGCGGGAAGGCACCCGGACCAGACGAGCTCCCGAATCTGATTCTGAAGAATGCTGCCAACGAAATATCTCCCTTTATTAAAATTATTTTTGATCAATCTCTACAGACGGGCAAATTACCAGATGACTGGGTAGAGGCTAATGTTGCCCCAGTCTTCAAAAAAGGGGATCGGCACTCTCCGGCAAACTACAGGCCGATATCCCTCACATGTGTTTGTGCCAAATTACTCGAACACATCATTTGTAAACAAATTATGTCCCATTTTTCGGAAAACAAAATTTTAACACCTGTACAACATGGCTTTCGCTCAAAACACTCATGCGAAAGCCAGCTTTTGATTACAACTGATGAATTTATTCAAAATTTTGAAGGCAAGACACAAACAGATGTTGTTGTCTTAGATTTTAGTAAGGCCTTTGACGTTGTCCCCCATCAACGCCTCTTACACAAACTCGACCACTATGGAATTCGGGGAACAACTCTTAATTGGATTCAAAATTTCTTGACCAATAGAACCCAAAAAGTAGTAGTTGATGGCAGCTCTTCAGAATCAGCTCGTGTAAAGTCCGGTGTGCCCCAGGGTACTGTTCTCGGACCCCTACTATTCTTGACCTACATTAATGACCTCCCTTCTACGGTCTCTTCGCAGGTTCGTCTCTTTGCAGATGACTGTCTCCTGTATCGCCCGATAAAATGTCGGGCAGATCAGGAGAAACTGCAGAGAGACCTATCTGCGTTACAGGACTGGGCAGATCGATGGGGGATGTGCTTCAACCCCTCGAAATGCTCGGTCCTGAGGGTGTCCAGGCCGAAATCAAAAAACCTGGAATTCCAGTACACCCTGAAAGGTGAAACATTAGAAAATGTTTCATCAACACCATATCTTGGTGTTTGCCTCAGCGAGTCTCTGGAATGGGAGGCCCACATTACAAAAATTACAAGTAAAGCGAATTCCACCCTGGGCTTCCTTCGGAGGAACCTGAAGGCATGTCCCCCTAAATTAAGGGAGACTGCCTATTTCTCCCTGGTCAGATCATCCTTAGAATATTCTTCAGCAGTTTGGGACCCCTTTAGACAAAAAGCCATTGATAAATTAGAAAAAATTCAAAGAGCAGCAGCAAGATTTGTCACCCAAAATTATAGACAAACAGCCAGTGTGACATCTCTCATTCAGAACTTGGGCTGGACTGACTTGAAAACAAGACGAAAAAATTCTAGGCTTTTATGTATGTTCAAAATTTTAAATGAGTTAGTTGAAATTCCTATCAATGACCGTTTAATCCCAGCAGATAGAAGAACACGTGGTGGGCACAATCAGGCTTATAAACACATCAGAGCTAACACCACACTGGGACAAAATTCTTTTTGGCATCGAACTATCCCTGATTGGAATTCTCTTCCGGCAGCTGCCACAGAATCGAAAACTGTGGCAGCATTCAAGAGTCAGCTGGTCGACTAGATCTGCCAGCCTCTTTCCCCCCCTCCAGCCTGATACTCCACAATGGAGGACTGCTGGAGTATTAACTCAAAGTCAAAGTCAAAGTGACCGCGTCTTATCGCGCTCAACAAGCCCGCATTGATCCGCTGCCAAGCGGAGCAGCCCAATTATATCATATCGGCGACGGACTGTCTGTCTGTTTCAGACCCCTCGAGTCTGTTGCCAGACTCGGCCACGGTGGAACCGACTTTTGTTGATCTGTCATCACATCACTGATTGCGACAAAGGAGGTGAGTATCCGCATCCATGGTTTGCGACTGCCTCAGACTTGCTATGGTATGCTGCATGTTATGAAAACCCATACTCATCGCCCTATCCACAGTGTGACAGTGGTTTTGTCTGTTGCCAGACGGTCTGTTTGACTGTTGTAGAGTCTGCTCTGAGAAAATGACCGATGACAGAGCCACCCTTTATTTTGTCTGTTTCCAGACCGACTGCTTGTCTGTTGCCAGACGCTTTGTGTCTGTTGCCAGACTCGGCGATGGAGGAGCCAACCCTTTGTTTGTCTGTTGTTACTTGTCAAACTGATCACGAAAAGGGAGATGAATAACAGTGCCCATAGTTTGCGACTGCCTCGGACTTGCCATGGTATGCTGCATGTCACGGACACCCATACCCATCACCGTATCTACAGTGTGACAGTGGTCATGCCTCGCCCCCATGTTAAAATTTAAGCAGAGGGATTTGAAGGATGAGAGCCATATGTTCAAGTTGAAGGAAGGGGCTGAGGGACGAGAGCCATTATGAGTTTAAGGGAGGTGTTCGTGGGTCACGTTGACATTAAGGACTGGATAGGGGGATGAGAAACAAGAGCGTTGTTAAAATTCCTCTTGAGAGATTTAAAGAGCGAGAGTTAGGATCAAGTTGAAGGGAGTGGGCCTTGGGACAAGAGTAAATTTTCAGACCCTCAGTCATAGAGACTACTATGTGTTCAAAATGATCTCATCCTCTACTTTAAAGGGACTGGCCCAAGCTAAAATCATAAAAAAATCGGTGATTTTATTTTGGCTTCTTAATATGACCATATTCTATAGACTAGAACTGCTTAAGTTTTTTATTTTTTCTGCTGCGCATCAACCAGTTAGACTAGGCTAGATATAGAGAGGAAATTCCTGATTTCTAATTTTTGACAGCCATGTCAAAAATTAGAAATACCGGAATTTCGTCTCTATATCTAGTCTAACTGGTGAATGCGCAGCAGGAAAATTTAAAAACTTTAGCAGTTCTAGTCTATGGACATGTTTACATCATATGGTCATATTTAGACGGGGCACCTGTCTGGCACTTCGTTCCCAGACGGGGAGCTGGATGTTGTTTAAAGACTCCAGAAATTCAAACAAAATGGCCGCCTTTTATACTGTTCATACCAGCTCGATTCGAATTTTTAATTGTTTATATTTTCCTGACGCAACCTTGAAAACTTATTAACGGTAGCGGCCATACATTTTTTCAGCGTCACAAACTGATTGTACACCACTAGATTGTCAGATGAGGGTGTGCAGACATCACACTGGTGCCTCACCTGTTTTTTCAATAGGCAGCTTGTCAACCGGGGGCGGGACCGGTTGACAATGTTGACTAGGTCATATTAAGAAGCCAAAATAAAATCACCGATTTTTTTATGATTTTAGCCTGGGCCAGTCCCTTTAATTTTGTACATGTCACTATAATAAAAATATACAATACAGTACAACAAAGAATTTAATTTATTCGTTTTTTTCCCCCTTACAACATAATTATGTTTAAAACAAACAACCTCCATAAAAAAAGTTTATTCTGCGTCTGCCTTATAGGGACGCACCATTAGATATCTGAGGGAGGGGGGGGACTAGAATTTTTGTTGCTTGCAAACTTTTTTTTTTACCTAAGCTAGAAAACGTCCGACAATTTTTTTTTATGTTTCGTCGAAGAAATGAAATATATCTCTATTTTTTTCGTATGCTTTCCTTATTATGTACGTTAACATTTGGTGGTTTTTCTGGTCAACATATTTTTCATCAATTTCGACAACAAACTTTTTTTTTCTGCCCACATTTTTAACTTTTGTGGCGACAAACTATATTTATTTCAATTTTTTTCTAGCTTCCCCCCCCCCCCAGATATTAAATGGTGCGTCCCTTAGATCGAGACCACTTTTGATTCACAATAAATTCATCAACCAGGATTATTGAATTTTGCGGATTTCTCAGTCAATTCTCAACTAATTTTCATGAAATTTTACATACCCTAATCTATTTTCCATTCGTGACTACACTGAAAATTTCGCGAAGTTTTGATAAATATTTTTGAAGTTAGACCATTTGGGTAGTCACGATATGGGGGGGTGGTAGATCGATCGTGTTGCTGACATGAATATGTTGAAGTGTTAAGTACGTTCCACCATCTTCCATCAACTCCTCCCTCGGGACGACGGGATTAAACAATTCTCATTAAATCATTCTTCAGGTATTGCTCACTTTATTGAAGTCTATACATTCACACAATATACACAGTTCCCAAGCGGAGCGCGGCGATCGGTGCAATGCGGCTAAGCCCCTAAGCTCACGACAGGACGTCCCTCTGCTTCAGTGGCAACAAGTTAACTGGAGGTGCGCTTGGTAGCCCAGTGGATTTTGACTAAAGCGTGTTTCGCGGTATGGACGATGTTTTATGATTGATTCTGATACTATGGGGTGTCTCGAGCAGAAATCAGCCGGGTGCCACTTTGGCACCCTTGGGCGGAATTTTTAAGGGCAAAAACAAAATGGCCGCCAGATATTTCAAGGTCAAATATGTTTTTTTAAACAAATGAAGCCACGAACAAGTGTAATACCTTATTTTCATGTGATTTTGACTGGGCAATCCATTTCTTGTATTATTTTTATGATATAAGGTCATCTTCAAGGTCAAAACGTCAATTTCAAGGTCAAATAAGCAAAAATACCCTTTTTAACAAATAAAGCTAGGAACATGTGTAATACCTCTTTTTCGTTGGGTTTGTCTGAAAAATCTATTTATGGTATTATTTCGGTTATCCAAGGTCATCTTCAAGGCCGAAAGGGCATTGCCAAGGTCAAAAACAAAATAGACGCCAGATATCCTCAGGTCAACTATGATTGTTCAACAAATGAATCCAGGAACAAGTGTGATACCTCATTTTCGTGTGATTTTGACCGGGCAATCCATTTCTTGTATTATTTTCATGACTCGAGGTCATTTTTAAGGTCAAAAAGTCAATTTCAAGGTCAAATAAAATAAAAATAACCATTTTTAACAAGTCAAGCTAGGAACATGTGTAGAACCTCTTTTTCATGTGATTTTGTCTGAAAAATACATTTATGGTATTATTTTGTTGATCCAAGGTCATTTTCAAGGTCGAAAGGTCATTTCGAAGGTCAAAATGTAAAAATATGATCTTTTCGAAACAAAAGGAGAAGAAGTGTAATACGTCTTTTTGACGTGATTTCTGACTGAATAATCTATTCTTGATACTATTTTGATGATAAAAATCTTTAAGGTCAAAATGTCAATTTCACGGTCAAGTAAAGGAGAATATGATTTTCAACAAATACAGCTAGATCATGTGAAAAAAACTTTTTTCGTGGGATTTTGAGCGAAAAATGTCTTTTTCCTAATAGCCTACTTTGGTGATTTAAAGTCATCCTCAAGGTCAAATATATGTTTTAGCGTATAAGCTAGAAATTATAGCAATTCTAGGTTTATTTTGACTGAATAATCTAATTCTGTGGGGTTTAAATGATCAATCATGCTCAAGGTGAAGACATCGGCTCGAAGGCATTGAATGGCAATTAACAGAGATGTGCTAAGGAGTGATGGAAAAGTTCTAACGGTCGATGAGGAGGTATTAAGGAGCAAAGAGAAGGTGATAAAGGACAATAAATAGGCATTAAAGGGTAATGATGAGGCATATTAAAGAGTAATGAGGAGGCGTTAATGGGCCACAAGAGGCGTTACAGAGCAACCGAGGGCCTTATAAGGTGAGTGAGAGGCATTATGGGGCTATGGAGAGGCGCTAAAGGGAGACAATAATGCGTCTTCGTAGCTTTTAGTTTAATGCCTCTTCTTTGCAATTGAAGGCCTTTCTTTTGCCCTTTAACGCCTCTTCTTCGCCCTGAACGTCCTTTTAGTTTAACACCTCTTTATTGCAATTGAAGGCCTTTCTGTCGCCCTTTAATGCCTCTTCTTCACACTGAACGCTTCTCCATTGCTCTTTAATTTAACTCTCCGTCACATTTTAACGCTTTACCATCAATCTTTAACGCCTCCCCATGGTCTTTCGACGCCTCCCCATCGCCATTTATTGTCTCTCATTGCCCTTCAATGCTTTTTGTGTCTACCTTTAAATTTTTTCTTTGTCTTTTAACGCCTTTCCGTCACACTTTAATGCTTCTTTGGTAAAATTTAACGCCTCCTCATCGCCCTTTACTGGCTTCCCATTGCCATTTAATGCCTTTCCATCACCATTTACCGCCTCTTCATCGCCCTTTCACCCTTTAGCATCACCATTTAACGCATCTGCAGCACCTTTTTAACGCCTCTCCATCAACCTATTAGTGCATCTCCATCAACTTTTAACACTTTTTCTTGGCCCTTTACCGCCTTTCCGTCACTCTTTGACGTCTCTCCGTCATAATTTAATTTTTCTCAGTTGCCCTTTAGCGATTCCCCGTCATCTTTAACGCCTTCTTATTGCCCTAAAACACATATCCATCACCCTTTAGCACCACTGCATCACCTGTCATTTAATGCTTCCTCGTCACCCTCTAATGCCGTTCAATAGCCCTTTTATGCCACCCACCAACACATCCTGTCACCCTTAGCGCCTCTTCGTTGTCCTACAACGCCTCCTCATTGCCCATTTACGCCTTCCCATCGCCATTTAACGCATCTGCAGCGCCTGTTAGCGTCTCTCCATCACCCTTTAATGCATCTCCATCAACCTTTATTACTTTCCCGTTGCCCTTTGATGTCTCAGTCACCATTTAACGCTTCTCTGTCGCCCTTTAGCAATGCTCTGTTGTTTTTAACACTTTTCACTCACCCTCACACGCTTATCCAGCACACTTCAACTCCTCCCCATTGCCCTTCAGCGCTTTTCCATAGTCGTTTAACGTTTCATGGTCGCCCTTTAAGGACTCCTCATCACCCTTTACCGCCTTCCCATCGCCATTTAACACTTTCCCATCACTATTTAATGCCTCACCATCGCCCTTTAACACATTCGCATTGCCATTCAACGCATCTGTATCGCCTATTAGCGCCTCTCCATCAAACTTTAATGCATCTACATCACTTTTAGCACTTTTTTGGCCTTTACCGCCTTTCCATCGCTCTTCGACGTCTCTCTGTCACCATTTAACGCTTCTCCATTGCCCTTTAACGATTCTTTGTCTTTTTCAATGCCTTCTCATTGCACTTAGACACCTATCCATCAACCATTAGCACCGTCCCATCACCCGTTAACGTACTTCCTTGTCACCGTTCCATAGCCCTTGCATGCCACCCCGCCACCTTTTAATGCATCTTGTCGCTCTTTACCGCCACGTTTTTGCCCCTTAACGCCTCCTTGTTGCCATTCACCGCCTCCTCATTGCCCTTCAATGCCTCCTCATTGCCCTTTAATGACTACTCATTTTCTTTTAACCCTTCTTACTCGCTCTTTGGCGCCTCTGGGGCACCTTTTAGCAACTCGTCGACATCCTTTAATGCCTCCCCATTGTCTTTTACCGCCTCTCTGTCACCCTTTACCGCCTCTCCATTGATCTTTTATGCTTTTTCGTCGCTATTTGACGCCTCTCCGTGACCCTTTGATGCCTTCTAGTTGTCTGATCATTTCACTCTGATGATGTTTATTCATTTAAACCCTACTAGAATTATATTATCCAGTTAAAGATACACCAAGACAATTTATTATGTGTGCTCCAATATGTAGAATA
The DNA here is from genome assembly GCA_964017125.1 of Flabesymbios commensalis. Lineage (NCBI taxonomy): Eukaryota > Metazoa > Annelida > Polychaeta > Terebellida > Flabelligeridae > Flabesymbios > Flabesymbios commensalis. The sequence continues at coordinate 20,576,356 of OZ024909.1, forward strand.
CTACGTTAAAATAATATTTGACTTTGATATTTACATTTGACCTAGAGGATCACCTCAAATAACCAAAATCATACCAAAAAGATATTGTCATAGCTTTATTTGTTGAAAATCATATTTTCGCTTACCTGACCTTGAAATTGACACACTGACCTTGAAAATGACCTTTAATCATAAAAATAGTAGCAGAAATGGATTATTTGTCAAAATTACACTAAAAAGACGTACAACACTTTTTGCTATTTATGTTTGTTGATTGAATTTTGATGACCTTGAATTGAAATTGACCTTGAAGATAACCTTTAATCTCTCAAATAATACTAAAATTGGATTTGTCAGGCAAAATCCTATAAAAAGAGGTATTACACACATTCCTAGCTTTATTTGTTAAAAATGATATTTTCTCTTACTTCACCTTGAAATTGACCCCTTTGACCTTGAAGATGACCTTGAATAATCAAAATAATATCAGATATGGAATACCCAGTCAAAATTGCATGACAAAAGAGGTATTACACATGTTCCTAGCTTTATTTGTTAAAAACGGTAATTTTGCTTAATTGACCTTGATATTTGACCTTTTGACCTTGAAGATGACCTTGAATCATGCAAATAATACAAGAAATGAATTGCCCGGTCAAAATCACATGAAAATGAGGTATTACATTTGTTCCTAGCTTCATTTGTTGAAAAATCATATTTGACCTTGAAATATCTGGCGACCATTTTGTTTTTGACCTTGGAAAGGACTTTCGACCTTGAAGCTAACCTTGGATCATCAAAATAATACCATACATTCATTTTCAGATAAACACCCATGTAAAAGAGGTATTACACATGTTCCTATCTTCATTTGTTAAAAATGGTATTTTTGCTCCTTTGACCTTGAAATTGTCTTTTTGACCTTGAAGATGACCTTGAGTCATCAAAATAATACAAGAAATGGATTGCCCAGTCAAAATCACATGAAAATGAGGTATTACACTTGTTCCTGGCTTCATTTGTTGAAAAATCATATTTGACCTTGAAATATTTGGCGGCCATTTTGTTTTTGCCCTTAAAAAATCCCGCCCAAGGGTGCCAAAGTGGCACCCGGCTGATTCTTGCTCAGGACATCCCTTAAAACCAGAATCAATCATAAAACATCGTCCATACCGCGAAACATGCTTGAGTAAAAAAATGTTTTTTGACAACTGGACTATGGCTGCAGCTAGGCGCCCTCGATTCGTGGCGTGGGCTAATCAGAACAAGGCTTGGCAGTCCCTGGCCACTCGTCAGTGGTCGGGGAACGCTGAGCAGTCCCGATTGGTGAGACGCTAACCCCACAACGACATGAATCGGCAAAATTCATTCACCACGGTTAATGTGAATGTGACTATAATCAACATATTGTTGTCTCATATTTTGTAAAATAAGCTTTTACTGAAATCCGGAGCTCGAAATTCAGATTCTGCATAGGGGCCTACCCAGCAAACATGAGACGTTGGCCCGACGTTGCTTTCCTGTTGGGCCGACAACGTAGTTTGGAGAAAACTATCCAGAAAAGTGATTTTCATGCTGGAAATGGCCGCCATCTTGATAAACTTTCTGGAATATTGTTGTGAGCCTACATCATTCGAGCCGACTGTTTTCACCAAAATGTTTTTTACACTTACAGCTTCGGTGATTTTGTGAAATCAAGTAATCAGAAAATAGGTCACGAGCCACATTAGATGCTTTTTCTAACCATGCCAGACCCATAACATGGCCTTGACCTTTGACCTTGACCTCCAATTAATTATTCTAATGTCATAAATGTAGCCTACTTATGGCTTTTGGTTTGATGGAAATCGATTCCATTATCATCAAATTTGAACAAATATGCCATTTTTATATTTGAGTTTAGCCATTGGCGGCTACCTTGGAAATATACAAATTAAAAATTTGCCACTGGGTGAAAATTGGTACTCCCGGTGGAAATGATGACTCTTGCCTGACTACTCTGGATCTCATCACAATTATGTACAACAAGAAAAGTCGTTCTGTGAAAAAGGATTGTAGGCAGCAGCTATCAAACATTATATAAACTAATTTTGACTGAATGTTGCTAGTCATGATAATCCAATTATCAGATTATGAACGAAATATTTTCTACATCACATAAATTTTAAAATTTTCCAATAAAATTATACTGATACTGAATAAAAAAAATCAACCTGACACTTGAACTTTTTGAAGCAGCTGAAGAAAACTACGGTGATGAAAGATATTGAGAATTTCAATTTTTAGATCCATCAGGACACCCAATGAGTGCCCCACAATACAGCAAAAGTAGCAAATACCACATAGGCCTATATGCACATAACAATCAGACATTTGGGCAAAGCCTCTACCCCTCTTTGCCTATTGTTTTTTGTCCATGATCGATCGAGGGGGTCATCACTGGTCATAGAAGAGGACAAATTTTGATGTATTTTCATCCTTATGGCTAGGAAACTTCCATTTTCACCCTCGGTGTGCCCCACGAGGAAGCGTAGGACCGGCAAACAAAATTTCACCCAGGTTTTACCGTGGGAAAACTAGTACGGCCTAATTCCCCGTGTTCTTAGAGATTACCACATTGTTCTCTCAAAACGGCTTTAATGATGGCCTCCAGAAAAATTGAAGGCGAGAGCTGGCACAATTTTTTGTAATTGCAAGAAATCTAATGATGGAAACCCCCAGAACAGTTGATAAAAGTGTCATTCAAAACAGAGAACGCTTTTAATTCTACAATGATGGCTTCATTTCCACCAATAATAGTGAGTAAAAGGAACAAAATGCCTGTTATTGCGGTGTCTCACAAATTTACATAAACCTGAAAAAAAAACACGAAAAAAACATCAAAATGACTTTTTGTGATGTACCTACTACAATAGATAATGTATTCCTTACAGTTTTCTAAAAGAAACTGTAAATTTCGAAAGCTAGATAACGTTATTTACATAATAAAGCCTATATAGGGCCTACTTTTTGGAAATAATTTATTAATAGCACTGTACGTCTACCTGCTTCTATCGCTAGATTATTATTCGAACATCTGAAACGAGCCAGGCTGGATATACATTTCTAGTTTGACATTAACAGATCTCTTTCGGGGTCTAATTCATATTTGGATGGCATCATGCACTAGTGGGCTAACCCACATTAAAAAAAACAATACAACTATATGTTTTTGATAGCAACAACTTGATCATTATACGAGTTTCACATTCAGGGTTAGACCATTTGCATGGGCACTGATTTTGTTACCTTTTTGTATTAATTTGTTTTTATTCGCTTTATCCTGTACTTCATGTGGCAGCGCGATTTTTCTCAAAATCGTCAAAATGTGGGTTAGACCACTTGTGCATGAGGTCATCCATTTAAAAGTGTGATATAGGGCCTATTGCAAAATTATTGCTACCTTTGTATTATAGGCTACAAAGTTAAATCCGAGCATTTATAATAGAAGTTTCACAATATTTGCGCACATTTTCCTCCCATTTTCATCTAAATATGTCTTATAATATACAGAAGTGGTAATCTTTGTTGATTTTGACATGGATGAAAAATTAAACGAAAAAAACCTGGCATAGCCATGGCTTGGATGATTAATATAATATTTATTTTATTTCCAATTACTAAATATACCAAAATAAATGATTTTATATCACCCTCTCAACTTGACTTAACTGCAGGACCTCGAAATAAGCGGCGTTTGTTTGCGTTTCACTGGTATCACACAATAACGCAAGAACTGCTAGTCCAAATCACTTGTGATTTTGTATGTAGCAAATGCATTTATTTCCTGGTGGCAAAATTAGAATGGTTTGGTTGCAGTTTACGTTTTTCAAAATGATAATTTTTAATTTAAAAAATGGCGGCCATTTTAATTTTATTTAGTCCCGATAACCTTTAGTCCAGATCAGCTCTCACTTTGTACATAGGCACTTACCAGCTGGCTTGCCACAAAAGCAAAAGGTTTTGGTCGCCTCTCAATAATTTTGTTAAAAAGACAGACATTTAAAAAAATGAACCGTTTTTTTTTTATTTTTGTTGTATTTTGGGCAAGTTCGCCACGGCAAGTCTAAGCTTAAGCTTGGGGCAATTAGTTGGGCCATGTTCAACATGCCCCATGAAATTGGTCAAACTTGCCTCAACTACGCCATTTGCAAATATTAATTTATCCTGCAATTTAGAATTATGGGCTCATTATAACCTACATAGACTACCTGTATATGTTTCAAAATTGGTCTCAAGTTATATCTTGAAGTATTGAAAAATGATGAGCAAGAAATGCACATCAAAAATATTTTCAAAACTACTTAAAAAAAATATTTTATCCATAGTTCATATTGTATCATTGAAAAAGTTTCTTTCCAAATATCGTAAGTAAATAATGGAATTTATATTCACTTGACAGCGTTACGGTCAGGAAACGTTTATTGGTCCACCAACCTGTAGGTCGTAGGCATAGGGCCTATATTAACTGTACAAAGCTTTCTTTGCTGTTACACAAATCATTGGTTGTTAAATAAAACTTGAAAGTTGAAGAGGAGGAAGTTTGCATACATAGATATTTATTACTGGGAACACTTTCTATTCTTTCTTCTTCAAAATAAAATTTCTTATTATGTCTGACAAAAATCTCCTCTCCTGAATACAACGAATTTGGTAAAAAAAACTGTTCTTTATCATATTGACTAGAAGATGTAACATTTTACAATGTGTAAATAAAACATTTTGTTCTTTTTTGTAGCAGACCAACTGTATCACTACCGACACTAATATCATCGGCATATCACAAAATTATCCGGTTACTGAAATCTTCAAATATCGGCCTATATATATCCATTACAGTTTGTCTGCTTGTACCATATCAACTATTTCGCCTATACTATTATAAAACATGAGCAATGCCGGACTGAGAATACATCCTTGTCTGGTATTCATGCAGTAATCCTTCTGGCGTTCTGACACATGACTTATGTAACATTCTGCCCTGCATTCCACTTCTAATAAGTTTATGATGTGGAATAATCTCTTTGTAACCAGTTTGTTCCTCTTGAATCAGATTATATGAAGCAATTGGCTAAATCTCCCCAGCAATAGTTTCATAAACATTTTACTCAATACTGAAAGCAGCAAAATCCCTCTACAATTATCAGGATTGGTCGAACTTTTTTTGTGTAATGGGTAAATAATTGCTTTTGACCATTGTGTAAGATAATCCCCTGTGTTTAGAATATAATGATATAAAAATTATTATGTAAATACGCTGCCATAACAGCCACAAATTCAATTTATTTTCATGCAAGGCAACATGCATTCATCTTTCTAGTATAAACAAATAATATATAAAATACATAGCAAACATACAAAAACACACCCTTTCACTACTGACAGTAATGTTCCCCCAGTAGGCCTACTGGGCCCAAATGTATGACGTCGTATACTTATAGGCCGTCGTGGCGACGGCCCAAGAACTCCAGTGTACAGCATGTGGCTGAGGTCTATGGGTATTATTAATCACTAAAAAAGGAAATAATGTGGTGAGAAAATTGTATTTTTTAGGGATTGTTTAGGGAGGGGGTGCACGCACAAATAACTTCCAGTAGCCTATGGGACATTGCCTGGACGTTTTCTTTCCATTTATTCTGTGAAACTCAATGACCTCGACCTCCTTTATTTTCACCGAGCTGGCTAATACAATGAAGTATGGGGGAGGGTTCTTATATAACCTTGTTTTCACCGAGTGACGTCACTGCGTTCCACAGAATGAAGTATGGGGGAGGGGGCGTTATATAACCTTTTTTTCACCGAGTGACGTCACTGCGTTTCACAGAATAATGCACTATGTTTAAGTCGAAGAAACTGATCTTAGATTATCCGTATACTGGTTAGTGGGTTATTAATACTTACCCCACTATTATATGGGGTGGGGTGGTCACTTATAAGGCATCTACCAATATCTTTTCGACCTGATATTTTTTCAGTTTTACGTTTTAATTAATTATTGGTGTACTACATTGTTTTGACAAAGTTTTTTTTCTTATATTATGCTGCACATGGATTTAGTTACGTGGATTGTCCAATGACTTCTGAACGTGATCAGGTGTTATTTTTCATGTCGCTTTTTCACGCGTGCCACATATGGAGTTGTCGACGTGGAATGCTGGGACAATCTTGAAGTAGATTATACGGGGATCATATCAGGTGTTATTTACCAGTTGCCGTTTCTTCACGTGTTAAGTAAAACACGTGAATTATGTGACATGGAATGTTGGGTCAATCTTCAACAAAGATTTCAAGGGGATATAAGATGTTATTCCACGTGGTTCTCTTTCACATGCACCACCGTGAATTTGGTAATGTGTAATTTTGGGTGACTTTCTAACGTTGATACTTCAGGTAAACGAGATGTTATTGTTTACATGTATTTAGTCTCACTTGGACCACCCACGGGGATGTGGACGGTTGGATGACCCCTGCCTGCAACATTTTGTCCACCTGATCATCAAAAATGTTCCGCTTAGGTAGAGGTGCACGGTATGCCCGCTGCCGGATCGGTTGGTTTCCGTCGACATTGATGGTGAGGGGTATGAGATCACAGTGTCCGTGGCTGGCATTTTTAGCCCATCCCTCCCGTATGATACAGAAAATGTTCTGTAGCTGCATATATATGTGGTATGTAGCACTGGGAGCTCCACTGCTGTTATATTCAATTTCATTAAGTGCCGCAGACTAGGCTTGGTTTGATAATCCAGAAAATGTAGGCCCACTGTGGTTGCACATCTGTGTAGAATGAAGCATCGGGAGCCCATTAATGCTGTTGTATTCCGTTTCGTAACGTGCCCAGACTAGATTCGATGCTGCGATATCATTTAGTTAGATAAATCTCAATCCTGATCGCCCTGAAAATGGTGAAATGGTCAGCTAACTGCTTCATCGCTTGCAAACTCGACGAGAAAGATTGTTAACAGTTTTAGGCCAGCCGAATCTATAGACTCATAAATGGAGACCAGGGTTGGCAAAATTCATGATCAACTATCCCAATTTTAGGATCATAAACTTCAGTTAGCGGTCACAATAATTGTGCATAAAATTATTTATTTCATCAAAACAATTGTTGCCTTTCAAATGTTGAAATAATTAGGTAACCTACCTGCATCATCTCAGTCGGACCACTGGTCTGACCTTGACAACAGGTGTGCCTTACAGCTGTACGGAAGGGAGGGATGCGAACAACATGATTATTCATTATGACGTCACCGGTTCACTGACTGTGGAGGTCACACTCAGGTCGGATCGTCTGGGCTGTCTGAGTTGGCGAGGGAGGAGGGGGGGGGGGGGGGTTCTGTACCCATAGCACATATATGGTGATATAAAAGAGTCTGCCGATAGCAGACAACTGGATAGATGAAGATGAGCTACATGAGACGAGTTTTAAGAAGAGGACACCATTTTAACATAGGGCTACTTGCCAACCTTTTGAAACTGAAAAGAATTAGGGATTTTTAGAGAAGCTGTCAGCTATTTAGGGAGCCATAACTGATAATAAGTGGAATTTTGGCTAGAATTCAGGAAATGGCAACATGTTTTTTTCGAAAAATTGCCAGGACTCCCTGTGTTGATCCCAGTCGGCAGCACTATTAGGCCTACAGCTCCTCGTAAACAGCATGGCACAGCAAACATTCTGTATGTGCTTATTATATTAAGTGATGATTACACAATTCCACATCTTATGCAGGGCACCCATCGTAATTAGAGTAATCAAAATTATAGCAAACATGCTGCATCGGTCCATTAGGTGATAATCACAGAACACCACATCTTATGTCTGGGCACCCGCCCAGCCCTACTGACGTAGTTTAACGGGGAATATGATAAAAGATATATTATCTAAATGTAAAATAGTCCTACATTGTTTTAAAAATATACTATATATATAGGTACATGTATATGCGCTCGTCCATATATAATATATTCCTTTATATGTTTTGAACAGTCATGAACACCTTGTTATTATTATCAATATATAGTAAAGTGGCCTGCACAGGCTAGTAGAACACATAGATATGTATATTGATAGCGGTCGCTAGAGAGTCCCACCCAATTCGCGAAGTTACTCAGATATAATATAATGCATATTTATTGTGAATCCCTGGGATGTAATCCTGAATTCTAAGGCTCCTCCCAGAAGACACAAGACGTATAATCAATATTGGCTCAACGTTGATTCAGCATCGTAGACCAACGTTAAACCAACGTTGTTATTTCTCGAGGTCTTCTCTGCTCTCTACAAATAAACAGTTATTTTAGGAATGGCTGGTACTTACCTTTTTAAAAATTGCTCACGTTTATTATGTCCGTCTTTATTCCTCTAGTATTACTTATATATACTTACTATGCTGACAATCAGATTCAGATACTTCTCTCTGCCTGTAAATATGCCAATTACTATATGCCTCTCTTCGAAGTTAGATGGTGTTATTTTAGTTGTAAAATACAACAAGTGTTGGTGATATAAAACTGAGAAAGTGACCGTAAGATGAGAAATTCAGTATTACTAGTATACATTTCTGTTAAAACCTATCATGAATGGGTCTACAGTTGTAACAAGTCAGTCCTTGGACACATAACATTATTCTCACAATATGCATACCCAGCAAACACGAGGCGTTCAACCAGTGTTGGCTTGATGCTAAGTTTTATTATTGAAAGCAAAGTCACTGAGACTACTTTCAGTCGGAAATTAATGTTGTGGTAGACCTATGTTTTTTATTCCCAGCTGTGAATTGTAAATATTTATATTCGATATGGTAAATAGTGTATGGTGAAAGGAAAAAAGACAAGTCGTAAATAATAACATTAGTGTCTTTTATTTAAACATTTTGTAAATGACTCAGAAGAAACAACATGTCTATAGTTCTCGTAGTTATCAACTATAACATATTAAACTTAAGCCACATCTCACCATTTCGATCTTCACTAGACTAGATCTTCTCTAGATAAGCCCAGTGATCCTCTGGAGTGCCACGCTCGCCTAGAGAATATGGACTTTCGTTATGTCATAGACACTGTAACTTATGCAATGCTACAGTTGAATACACTTGTGAATTCTTAAAGAAATCAAGTTAAATTAAACGAGACATTTTGTTCACTTGACTTGTTTAATGAGCTTCAGTATTTTTACAATTTCCTAGTTATATGTTTACATTAAACAATATATTTGACAGGACATAAAAACTACTAAATTTTCATTTTGTTGCAGATCTGAGATGGCTTGAGCAAACGTATGATTATGTTTCCAAGCATCTATAACAATCATCTATTTGTAAACAAATTGCACTGAGAACTTTATAAATAAAATGTGGATAACATTTTCAGCCATCCAGATTTTATACTCACAAAATGAGCAGATACAAAACATGTCTGTCTGAAATTTCAACTTTGTTCTGGTCAGAAAATCTTATAGCGATTAGGCAGATATAATATTGACTTTTTTATACACAGCTGCATGTCGTATGCTCATTACAGTAGTTTATAATAAGTATTATGGAACATTCAGTAAGGTAAAAAAAGGCTACATAAGTAGATTGTGACTGACCTTTAAAACACAGCTCAGCTGCGTCAGAATAACTGGATTAAAATATTCCAAAATTGGCGTCAGCTGCTTTGTGAAATTGTAAAGCAAATAAAAAACACACAATAAATCGGCCATTAATGACTAACAAATGAGATGTACAACATAAAAGATATAGTAAACTATATATCGCTACAGAGACAGCTTAAAGGAGATAATCAAATTACCTGGATGTATACGGTAATGTTAATAGAAGATCAGCTAATGCCTCTTTTTAATTAATGTTTAGGCCCTACTAGTTTGTGAGGATAATGTATGTGAGTACACATTAAGTTCAAGATTTTCTCATGAATCAACGCTATGTCTCAACTAGAAACAGTGACTCCAAGTTTATCTCAGCGTAAAGTTCATCGCCTCCTACAAGTATATGTATTGACCAGATAGAAAACCTCACGTAATTATCATCTCCTAATAAACATTTAGACAAGGATGAAATATTTGAAATTAACAGTATTTTTGTTCATAGTAATAGTAATAAAGAGGGTCGCGAAAAATTATTACACATTCATTTGTTTCTTTACAGTTACAATCTCCCACTACACATTGTGAAGACAGACACATGGCCGGCATGGTGTCCTGTTCTAAACCCTTAAAGCGCTGAAATACTTTTGTACAAACCATGGTACGATACGATATGAAATCACCACAAATGTCTTAGTTAGCTCTTTCTGATTCATTTGAATACCTATGTTATGGGTCTACGGTCAATATAATTTTTTTTAATTATTTCAGTGCGGGGATTGTCTTTAGACGTCAGAATCTGACGTCAGATTCTGACGTATAAAGACGGTCCCAGGACTGTAAGGGTAAAAGTGCTAGTGCTAGTCCCTCTAAAAATTGTGAGAGATATGTGCATTCAATTTGAAAAAAATGTCACATTATGTTGATTTAAATTGTACAAATATGTGTCATATTTACTGAGAACTTTATATTTAAAATGTAAAATTTATATCAAGTGGGTAGCTTCAAGTTTACCCATTGGAAGTTGTGGATCGCTGTAGCGAGACAAACCTTCAAGTGGAGGCAACTTTAAGTTTTGTAATGGAGTGCTTTAAGTGGACAATTATTCCACTTACATTCTACAAGACACCACAAACTTAAGAAACATATCATAGAAATACGGACGATTTGAGACAGTTTACAGAGTTTTTAAACCATAGTTTTTGTCAATGTTCCCTCTTTTCTATGAGTATGCAATAATAGACCAAAAACAAGATGTTTTCTTTGGGTTCATTTTTTGTCATCAACGAAAGCTGGAATTAATGAGGCAATCCACATTATCGACAACAATTTCCAAATGTATAAAGAAAATAAGGGATAATTTAGAAATCAGGTAACAATATGTGATTCCCACATAGATGACCTCTATCTTGTCTGCTTTTAAATTTAACATAGTTTAATGATGAGAAGAACCTCTATACAATATATTGTAATGTTATGAAGAAAGAAAGTAGTCATAGTTTACCCCAGCAACCCAATGTTGGTCCACCGTCTACGACGCTGGCCCAACATTGGGTTGATGTATCGTATTTGCTGGGATAAGTAAACCATCTCTGAGACAACACTCTCATATGCTACAGTAAATGTGCTGGCTATGTAGTATTCAGTAATACAGTATGTGATATACACTTAACATGATAGCAATGTGGTAACAAATGAATGAACACTCAATTCTAGAATAATGGACATGCACAGTACATGCATAAGTTTAAACCATCATAAGTATACCCCACTCAGTGACACAGGGATGTGTGACCCCTAGAGTCACCTAGTGAGTCAAGTGCATACTGGGCCTCTACAGTAGGCATATATGCTGGATTTTCTCAAATATCTTCAGCAGTTAATACAGCCGTTTTGTTCTTTAAAACATTATTGGTAAATATAAATAATTATATAAAGAATTAATCAACTGCAACTGGTAGCACATATTATTTCCATAATTTAAAGTCTTCTAGTATTGAAGAGTTATTTTTAAAACTATTCTAGCTTAAGTGTATTGTACATTTTAAAATATGTCACTGTTGGCATAGAGTTTGTCAATCGAAATGGTTTTAAAATATCTCATCCATTCACATATCTACAGGTTTATATTATTTTAAAATTACATTCTGCACTCTACTAAAATTACATAACCAGTTTAATAGCAACGGGAAAATATAATTAATTACTCTGTCATAAAATCAAGGCGCTACCACATGTAATATCTCCAAAAACTCCTCGCATAATATCACAATAGCAGAAATCTGAATCTGGGTGCTCAAACGGATATAATGTCCTAGACGTTTGGCCACTGATTGGGTGCCCAGCATTAAACCAACATTGGGTCAACGCCCCGCTATTCAAGACTCTGGTCATAGGCTACTATACAACATGTTATGATCAGTACATTACTGTGCAAAGCTAAACAGTAAGCAGTTACTGGGCTTTATGTCCTTCGCTCAGGCTGTATGCCCAGAAAATACGAGACATTCACCCAAGGTTGGTTGAATCATCTACGACGCCGGTTCAACATTGAACCAGCCTTGGGTGAATGTCTCATGCGTGTCGTATAATGCCTCAAACTCTGATGTAGGCCTAATGGAAACATCATAATAACTGTGTATAAAGTAATATAATGCAATGTATTTGCACCAAAGTTACTTGCATATTCTCGCAAAAATATCAAATCTGTCGTCAGCATAAATAAAGCAATAAACGAATGTATTGTTCTATCAAATGAACCCGGTCACCACTGAATCAGTAAAATATGATTCGAATCTGTTCAAAATGTTACTCTCTAAGAATTTCAACAGTTTTTTAACCCTTAAAGCGCTGAAATATTTTTATATAAACCAAGAGAGTAAAGGTTTTTTCAATGCGAAATCGCATAAATGTCTTAGTCAGCTCTTTCCGCTTCATTTTAATATCTATATTATGGGTCTACGGCCATTCTAAATTCTTTCAGTGCGGGGATCAACTTACGTCTAAAGTCGGTCCCCACACTGACAGGATTAAACAGTTAGGATTAGTTCGATTCGCATAATATCATAATAACATTTACACCCTTTATCACATTTAGAATATTATGACTAGATAGTGTGGATTAAATCAATATGGGTAAAATCCATTAATGAAAAATACTGTGATACTTTGAAAAAGGTAATGCGAGAAAAAAGCTGGATTACACCCCCGAGTGAGTGCAAGATTTGACTGATTTTTATCAACAATTAAATACCGAAAATGATTTGTAATTACACAGCTCTGCACTGCTATCAAAGAAAACAGTTGTTGTTTATTGTAAATTAAGCATTTACTACTTCATCTTTTTGAGGGCAGTGTACATTTCAAATTACAGATCGATGTTCTGTCAGCAATCAGATATGCTAATTATAATATTACAAAGTAATGGGCACCTTTCGATGTTTATACATTCAGACTTGAAGCTTCTGGGAAATTAATACACCATATTTATGTGGCGATATTTTGATGCAACCTGCTCATATACTGTAAATCTGGTAATATTCATGAGGTTTTAATTTTCACAAATTTCGCGAGGAGAACAACTTCGCAAATTTGTGTAAAGTCCCAAAATAAAAAATTCGCAAAAATCTAAGCACGCAAAAGTTACCAGATCTACAGTATCACATAATTTTTTTTCTTTGTCATATTTTCATTTTTTACTTACTCGCTACACAATTCCCCATGTCGCATATATTTTCATAGTTTTCGCCTGGCTCGTGTCCCTTTCCATTCTACCAGAGAATGTTGAGTTATTTGCTCTACCCACACATATATCTGCTTTTCAGGACTAAGATTTTCAATGCTTTAGAAGCAGGACACGAAACATATTTCATCTGTTAAAGTCACTAGGGCTTTACGTCTAAGCTTGCGCAGAAGCTGACAACAATATGGCGCACAGGCACAAGTCACACCCAGCAGAAAGGGAGACATACGTGAGGCCACTTGAGTTGGCATGTCAAAGGACCAGTTAAAATTTTAGTCTGTGTGAACTCAAAAAGGTTTACTTCACATAGGAGACCGCCCAATGATGGTCTTCCTGGTCTTACTGGCATCGCAGACAGCAACTGCTGTGATGACCCCCTCTCCCCCGCCCAACGCTGCCTCAACTGTCTCAACGTTAATTTAACCCTTACAATGCTGAAATAATTTTGTATCTATAGACCATGGATACCAAAGGCTTTTTTCAATTTGAAATCATGAGATGTTAAAACAATGCTGTTTAAAAGTTAAGCCAGCGTCGCTGACGCTGGCTCAACTTTTAAACAACATTGTTTCAACGTCTTATATTTGCTGTCTGTGCCCTGTGAGTATCAGCTATAGCCACATGTAAGTAGATAAATGTTATGCCGCGCTGTTGCTGTTCTATAAGAGGTTGAGCGATAATGCACTAACATGAATAACTCGGAATAAATAAGGTGAGACAGACAGATCGACAGCTATGTACATGTATAACACTACAGTTTATTTGTAGACAGGCTTTAAGTCCAGGTGGAAGTTACGATGCACCTTTCTGCTGGGGATGTCTGGGAAGGGCATACGTTGTATTGCGTTGGGGGCGGAGGCTAGCGAGTGTCGGCTGCTGCGTATGATGCTCACTATCATCGCTTTACAGTCCTTACACACGCACATCATGGGGCCCTGTAGTACACGGGGTGGTGGTGCCGTGTTGTGGTAGGCTAGCGTGGCCGAGCGCTGCAGCTGTGCTCGGCGGCGGGCGGCCTGGTCACCCGCCGTCACGGAGCCCGGCACCCGCATGCTGGAGGATAACGGACTGTTCCTGAGTGCTGCCGGACGTAACGGAACACCGGGACGTGACGTCATATTATGTGCACCAGGTCCTAATGCTACACCCGGTCGTGACGGCATATCAGGTCGTGATGGGGCAGGCCGTGCTGTGTCAGGTTGTGACGTCACATCAGGCCGTGAAGTCACATCAGGTCGAGACGCAACTCCACTTTTGTTGTTATTAGAGGGATCCTGTGGCTGTGGTAAGTGTAGAGAGCGCCGCCTGGTCTCCGGTGAGTTAGGTGCTGAACCCGTCCTGAAAACAAGATGATCATTTATTGTTAAAAAAACGCTAACCCTTAGAACACTGATGTCGACTACAGTAGACAGTCGGTGTTTTTACTAGCACCTGTATAAGCAGTTGTTAAAAGTAAAATATGCTTCCGATCTTGAAACACTGATATATATATGTTGGGACATAAATTTCGCAAATCACACAAATTTTCAGTCACTTAAAGTTGTGTGTCGCGTTAGCGAGACACAACTTCAATTGACTGAAAATTTAAATGTCTCAGGTACTCTAGGGGTTAATGCACATAAGTATACATAACACCCTCAGCAAATACTAGATGTTGACTCAGTATTGTTTTATTGTTTGACCCTTCGTCAAAAATTAAAAGTGGGTTAGTTTTGAATAGTCTAAGATATCGTACATGTCCATTCTCACTAGGCTACACCATTCTGCATGCTTAACTGTGACCTCTCTTGTTCTGCTACAGTCAGCAAGCATCACCCAATCAGAGGCATGCAGCTATGACGTCACTCAATCGTTGGCCAATGAACATTCCGACTGCCACAGATCACGCCATACTGGACAAGTTCAGTGTGCATGATACAGTGATGTGCACAGAACATGCACATCTCGAATTCCCGCCTTCACAACAAGCTCACTTCAACTGTCATTGTTGTGGGTTTAATATATATTTGAGGGTTAATCAATGCTTATATCTATAACAACTGAAACACACGTCTGTCACAAGTCATAGCATGATTTATAAAAAAAAATGTGAATAATATGTTGCTTTCTTGTCGGAGAATAACGAAAGAAGGAAGTCCAAACGTTGTACTATCCTTATTATATGCATGAAAGGGTTCTCTATCGTGTACAGTGCCAGGACTTTGAACAGTTTTGGAGCACTGTACATGCACAACCACGACGACAGACATCCTGGCCGGGTGGGATTCGGTACCTTCCAGTTACGAGCCAAAGCCAAACAGAATGCAGGTAAGGGTTTCCACCCATTGAACACAAGACGACAATCCTGATAATATACCAGTCAAGCTACATGTATTTGTTTACACCGGATAATGTCTTAATGTTTTATACTCGCCTGCAGTAGTGTATCTTGAAAATGTCTGAAAAGTTATCTTATTTAAATTTTCAGTAACATATCCCGACAACGGTAGCCTACTCACCTGATCTGCGTGAACAGTTGTCGTTCGCTGTCTGGGGTCATTGGACTGGGGCTGAGTGTATACACAGGGATGTGCTCAAAATGTTCTGTGGGAATCCTCATCTGTAAAAATGAAAGGTTAAAGGGGATGGAAACGCTGGATAGACTAGATGGAAACGATAATTTGGTGTGTTCACGTTAAGGAGACCCCGCTATAACCTCATACAGTGCAAAGTTTCACTGCCCATCAGTTACACAGAACATCGCCGACCACCCTACGGCTGCAGTGCGCCATAGCAGATAACCCATTACGAAATGTTCAGCAAATTTCAGAAGTCAAAATAACAGTGTTTCATATAGCCATTGTGAGCGCATTGCCTTATATTTAGACTGCGCCATTTCAGTTCGAACTATCATCACTTCACTTTCACTACGACCAGGCCATTATGAGTGATAGTCAGTGCCCAGTCAATGGTGTTGTGCGTTCACACCTACATTGCTACATTGCTAATTGATACTCCCATGATACATATGATGTGATACTAATACATGTGATATTAGCTGGGGGGGGGGGGGGGAGGGGGATGCAAATGCCCAAATCCAGGTGCCGTCATGCATGATTATGTGACCCAAATGATATGTGGCGAAATGCCCCTTCAGAATCCTAGATGTCAGGGGTGGATCCAAGGGGGTGGTTAACACCCCCCTCAAAAAAATGTATAATCTTATAGGGGTTTCCTTATGAACTGGTTACACACTGAGGCACAAAAAGTACCTGATATGCCTCAGATTGCAGGAGAGCTTTTCAAAATAAAAAAAACCCCGGGACGGGCTTCCCGGACCCAGCGCTGCAGTGAATTATTCCTTTGTCAAGTTTTAAACCCCCCATCAGTGAAAAGCTAGATCCGTCCGTGGATGTAACACTGAAATAAGGCCATTTGGTAGAACAGCTATTCGCTGTACCAGTGCTCAATCCGGACAATAAACAGATCATTTATGTCTGCAAGCAAGTTCTAACCAAATCTAATCTAAAGTATAAAATTTAAACTATACCATTCTCAAAGAAAAAAAGTGCTGAGCCACAGCTATCTAGTAGTATAGTAAATTTACGCTTAACGTCACTTTTCGGACAGGTTGGATAGTCCCCAGTGTTACAATAGTTGAAGGTAACCGTGGTAACTGCATTCATCTCACGTGAGAAACCTAATGTCAAACACTTTATTGCCGGTAGTTGAAAGCCCCCACCATGGCCAACATCAGTGCCTGCACGGATGTGGGAGCTGCATAGGCACCGCTGTTGAGCGGAGGAACCAAGTGACGCTGCTGACAATCCGCCCAACGATTATAGCCAGACACGTGGAGGCTGCAGCTTCCCTTGGATGATTGTTGTAGGCTAGTGTGTCTGTACCCTGCAGTACTGCATGCAACAGACGGAACAGATCCCTAATGACCTATATTAGCAGTCAGATAGGTCAGATCACAGAGATTTCTGAAGAACAGCTCATGCGATATCGTTCGTATGTAATTAACTTATCTAATCAATAGATTATGATAAGATAAATCTGTAGAGCAGATCGACAAACCCATCAGCAAAATTGAACAGACATAAATTTAATTTATATCACAAGTGGTTTATAAAGAAGATGCAGAAGAAACATCGATTATCTAATTGACCATTATTCTTTATAAGGTGAGGAATTATATTATTGAATTCACTTAGAAAAATCAGATCAATATCATGTATAGAGGTACAGAGCTATAGGTGAAACCAAAAGCAAATGATAGTTGAAATCAAACACAAGTTATTGGCCAAGTGAAGTTAAGTACCAACCTTACTGCTGCAGCGTGCACATACATTCCTCTTACAGAAACGACACTTTGTACTCCACTGTCCGAAAATGGAAAAACGTGTTTTCTTGCAAGTAAAACATACCTGGAAACAATAGAAGCGACACAGATTTTCCATCACAGTTTTAAAGTATTTGGTAGTATTTGGTAAAATCAACTAGTTTTTTATCATAATCTTTCCCATATAGAGATGCATCACAAGACTACCCATCTGATATGACCCAGTGCTGGTAGGCCTATATAGTTGAGCCATCGTCTGCGGGTACAGTTTATTAAGCAAGTGTCGCAGGAGGCGGGCTGCTTATTGTATTCAACACGGTCCACCCTGCAGCTATTTGATTTCTAAGTAGCAATAAAGCTATGAACTCGTGATTTTTTATATTCCACAGAACCATTATATAACACTGGGAAATTGTATACTGATATTTTGATCCCCCAAAAATAGCAAACCTTAATTACTAGGGCGACAAATGAATCAATGTTCGTTAGCGCATTTGTGGAAAAACTTTAATTGTTTTTAATTCACTACATAATTTCATATGTATTTTTTTACTTCTTTGTATACATATGTAGTTCAATTTATTAATTTTATTGTAGCTGCAGTGCATCCTGTAATATAGTTTTCTGCAATCATTTTTATTTCTACCTAACCAAATATTTGTGTAGTTGTTTGCACATCGCTATACCCACCTTGCCCTTATCGAGCAGCATGTGTAGTTCTGGGTCGACCACATGACACTCCAGCTCGGCCTTTGTCAGCACACCACGTATGTGCATCACCTCTTCTATGGTGAGCGACAGGCACTCCAAGGAGGTCTGCAAGCTACGCTGTAACACCGCCAAAAATAGTGTACTCAACCCTTAGAACACTTATGTAGACTACAGTAGATATACTGTGTTTTGCTAACAGCTGTATAATCAGTTGTTAAAAGTAAAATATAATTTCAATCTTGAAACACCGGCATATGTCGGGACTTAAATTACGCAAATCACAAAAAAATTCAGTCACTTGAAGTTGTGAATCGCGGTAGCGAGACACAACTTCAAGTGATTGAAAATTTAAATTGAATATCTCAGTGGCCTAGGGGTTAACAACTATAGCCAGCTTTCCAAGGTATGGCTTTTCACAAGGATCAGAGACCGAGAGGCCATTGGAAAATAAAACGGCTAGCCCAATGTAGTTGGAGCCCACTGGGAGCACAAGATAAACATTGCAAGTACGGACAGATACTTTTGACGTCGAAATCTGACGTCAAAAGGCTGCACCGAGCGCATTTATGATATTTTTCAAGTGAATAACTTTCGGACGTAATATGATTATTCAAACTATTTCACAAAGGCTTAATAGCTTTACAAGGGGGGCTTTACTTGGGTTAATGGCTTTAACAAATGGCCTTTACAGATTTTATTTTACAAAAATGACAATTTACTGTGTATTTTGAATACTAATCTTACCACGTCAAATATGTAAATGTTTATAAATATGTATTTTCATCATAAATTGACGCCTTGTTGCTCATTTAATTCTGATTATCTAGATACTAAAATACATACCATATTTCATAACAATATCGCTTATAGTACACTTGTCCACCACAACAATAACACGAGATAACAAAATAACGCAGGAGGCAGGAGAGTTATTCCCAGTGAACAGGCCATGCTCAGCCAAGGATGGGTCAATATTGGGCCAGTTTCGCAGACCGTGGCCCAACATTAATCCAGCATTGTTTAAACGTATCCAATGTACTGAGTAGCTATTATAAATATGATATAATTATCTATGTTATCCTTTAAATAACATTGAAGGATGTAGGTCACAGATTGAAAATATTTCTTGGAAACTAAGGATGTACTTAACATTTATCAATTACTTTACACTGGCATGGGTAAAAAGAAGGTTTTGTATATATAACTAGTGACAAACTACCACTTCACTAGCTCACACAAACACATAATTAAGTTTAAGGAATTAGTGATTATTTAAACTCTACGTCGCACATTAAACATACAGCAGAAAATTTAATCACAATGACATATAACATGTATAATACGGTATGTGAAGCTATAACTTCCTCACTAATGAATGCCATAGGCGTTTCTACACATGGCTCACATCATCTGATATATGAATGAATATGGTATGCCATTTTAACTAATAGGTAGTTCGAAAAATAAGATATATGTACTTATAAAAGTGTGTACAACAAGTTAGACAACAAAAAATGCAACAAAAAAACCAGTTAAATGATAGTAAGGAAGAATACAAAAATCAAGTAAAACTATCACATAAAACAGTTCATGCAACAGAAACCACCACAACCCAGCAAACATGAGACGTTGTCCCAACGTTAGTTTACTGTTGGCCCACCGTCTACGACGGCCCACCGTCTACGACGTTGGTCCAACAGCAAACCAACGTTGGCCCAACGTCTCATGTTTGCTGGGAAAACAGAGCCACAAGATGAAAGGAGAGTGTAGTGTGGTGAGTGAAGTGAGCGCGAAGGTGACACACATACTTACAGGTCGAGAATCATATTTGGGAAGAGTAAGAGACTCAAAAGCATCATCATCCCCCTCCTCCTCCTCTTGCTCCTTTGCCTTCTGTGTCTTCCCCTCGGCCCGTTCCCCAGGTGCAGGGAGCGAGGAGCCGGGCGAGGTAGGAGTTTCACAGACGGCGATGCTATTTCTGTGACCTGAAGGAGATCGCGCCATGCTGCTACTTCTACCTGACCTTGACGCTGAAAGATAGCATAAGGAAGCGTCTGCTTTAACTGGTCACATGGCCCAATCATGTCTGCTTATCTTGACCACGTGACAGCATGTTGAAGGTCTGCTAGGTTCAGGCTCCATGGATCATATAGATATTGGGCATATCAAGGGTAGGCCTAGTCCAAGCCTGACCACTAGCTACAAGTTTATGGAAGGGGATGAAGGTGTATTGAAAAAAGCGACATATTTGACACTTCATAAACGTGGCAGATGCATCCCTTAAACTCTCTGGCAGCAATATCATAATGGACAAGGGTTCTGCTATCTAGACGCCATAGTGATGGCTGAAGCGTGTAAAGCTGTGAAGGGGATGAAGGGAGTGAAGGATTAACTAAAACGGGAACAAGACCGTACATGACAAGTATCAGACAGACAGAAGACACAGCTCGGAAAACAGGCGACATTCATCCGGAGATGATTAAAACTCGTGCCAGCGTCGCAGCCAGACGGTGAACCTAAATTGAGCCAACACAGGATCATCTATTATAGATAGACGTACAGTCAAAGACATAAAGTAATATGCGGATCGCTAGCACTAATGGTTGTAATCATATATCCTTCATTTTGACGCTTTCATTTCACTTCGGAATAATCAGAAAATTCCCGGCTATATACAACAATAAAAAAAGTATTATAAAACAATTTGTGTGAGATTTAAAATTGCCCGGTGTGCTACTTTGAATTCCACTTCAGCTGCAATGCGGCGCTATGCATGTAACTTGACTGATTACCAGTGAGAAAACTTTTCTAATTACTTGCTCATGAAATACCAACACCATTACCCTTCAGTCCTAGTTGGTTCCTACCATTCAATGACCATCAAAACGCCCACGTACATCAAGCTTTAATTTTAAATATTGAGTCACACAACTTGGCTTCTCCATGCTCCGGTTTGTGGGATTTCCATCATGGTGGTTTCAACTACTGAACGACGATGTAAGCTAAATGCTTCATGCATTACTATATGATGATCAATGGATGACTCAGGAATAAGTTCTTGAAAAAACTTTTCTCCATCATCCGTAAATGTCAAATATAGGCCTACACTAGGTTTTGATTATCGCTCACGATGAATATATGATAATCAGTCATGCTAGCAAACGAGTTCCTGCTAGATAAATACTAAAGCTATAATATCAATGACTATGATTATCTAAACTCTAAACGCAGCAAACACAAGACGTGCGAACCAATGCTAGTTTAATGTTGGCCCACCGTCTACGACGCTGGACCAACATTAAACCAGCATTGGTTTAACGTCATATGTTTGCTGGGGATACGTATGAAGGTCAGCTAGATAAGACATGCTTCAAACAAAAATGGCGTCGTATTCGCGGTTATTGATGAAATACTTCGATCATCTCAAATTATGGTTCTAAATGATTCGTCTGCTCATCACAAGTGATCGAAATCTCATTAGAAGAACTCATTTTTTGCTACAACTCTAGAGATCACGTTTCAGCAAAGGTAAGTGGCGAATTTCGCTGCAGTCTCAATTATAATATGGATTAGTCATCTACCGTGCCCCCATTATAATCTAGCCACACACACTAGGTGGTGCTGCCAAGCCACAAGGGGTATTTTGGTATTCTATTCCGCGGAGAATTTAGGGTGAATAAATACCAAAATATCGGCCCCTGTGGCATTGTAGGCAGGACGACTACAAATGAAAAAGCAAACACGTGAAAACATAAATATAAGTGAAGATGTTGGGGAACCCCATGCTCGGGACGGATATCAACCTGCATGCGTTCTCCACCGATCATAAGTCTGACTACCACTGGTATAGTCAGTAGGGGGCGTTACCTTCGCATTTGGGGTTGTGGGGGTTTCGCAGACTGTGATACTGTGGCGCCGCTCTACGGCGAAATCGTGGGAGTCAAATCTGACCAGCTCACGGACAACTGAAAATACAGCTAGTTAGAATCTGAAAAAACCCTCTCAGTGAAAATACAAATTAACTTTAAGTTGTGGATCGCGGTCATTTGAGACCAAACATTTGCAAATATTGATGTTTAAACACATAAAATTATTTCTTTCTCAATAACCATGATAACAGTGATTTATTTGGCTAATAAAAATGCTTAACGCCGACTATAGTCGTGCTTATTGCTCTAAGGTAGGTGTAGTCAACTGTCAAAATTCGCGGAACAAGGGTCCCCCAGAAAGCAATAGTGCCAGTGGGTAGGCCAAGGCCCTATTCCATAATAATACTAAATATGCGTTTCATACCCAAAGCCTCATTAAGAGCAAGTTCTCAAATCACAGCAAGTTCATATATACTTCATATATACTTCAAGTTCATATATAGCGACATCTATGAGTTAATAATTCAAAGCCCTTGGCATTTGCCCCTACTTAGTCCCCTACTTGCAAACAAACTGACTGTATTACTGCGGGGATTTGGAAACTGCTTGACCCCCAAGCTTGTATTGTCACACAGTAAACACAAAACATTTGTATGACTTTATGCAATGTTGGACCAACGTCAAAGACGTTGGGCCGACATTGTATAAATGTTATACAAATGTCTTGTGTTTGCTGGGCAGAAGGTATTTCTCTGAAACATTGTACATTTATCTAATGTTGGTTCAATGTTGGGCCAGCGTCGCAGACGTTGGCCTAACATTAAAACAGCCTTGGATCAATGTCTCGTTTGAGTAGTATCTTGTAATCAGTTCAGTGGCTATATTAATGCCGTCAATCTGTACTAAATAGGCTACTGTTGGCCTACACTTGACCGTCCCAGGCATGCGCGTTTTGCAGCTGGATGATTCTTTAACGTGGGTGGGCGTACAATTGTAATTATTCAAATCACGCTGAGTAGGGTGAAATAGGAGGAATTGAAAACTAAAGTTACAATAATCAAAATTAAGGAAATTTTCGCGTTTTGCTACACTTGAAATTTGCAGATGTTAACATAATTAATCAAGGAGATTATTGACTCAACAAGATTCTGTTCGTCTCGCGATGAGGTCTTACATATATAATCAGTGAAAAATAACATCGTATCAATTACTGTCCAGACTTTGCATCTCAATATAAATTCAATTTAAAGCATGTTGTCGTCAATTATAATGTTTATAGCTAACTGTATTACTGTATATCCACGTTTTAAAGTTGACCATAAGCTCTTTGTTTTAAGATTCGTAACGAAGGTAAACATTTAACCCTTCTCCTGCTAAGTCAATTTATTTGAATTTTCAACCACTGAAGTGGCTGAAAACTACTCATATTTGTTTAGTTGGAGCACAAATATTTGCAAATCTTGATGTTTAGACACACATTTCATTCCCAATAACAGGGTTTTGTTTGACAAATAAAACAAATTAAAAACGACAATAGTCGTGATCAGCAGGATAAGGGTTAAGGCGGCACTTTAATATACTTCACTTGGAAAAAATAATGTTTATGTTATAAAGCAACGAGATAAATCTAAGTTATCCACGATGACGTATAGCAGTATAATGTACATGGCGGGTGGAGGTCATCTAACGATTATCTGGGTGATCTAGAGGGGCTATACAATCAGTGAAAAAAGGCAACATCGTATTATAGTGTATACATGTCATATATACTACTTTTTATGTACAGAGAATAGTCCTTTAAAAAAGCCCAACAAACACAAAACATTTGTATAGCATTTGTACAATGTTGGACAAACGTCGAAGACGTTTGGCAGACGTTGTACAAAATGTTATTCAAATGTTTTGTGTTTGCTGGGAGGAGCTACATGATAATGCTTATATTCTAATCCATTATTTTGAAAGGATAGTGTACACATGTTTCATTTTATTAAGTTAAAAAATTGACATTTTCAGTGATATATCTGAAATTTATCCACATCTTTTCTCAATATTTTTTATAATTATTATTATAAGATATGTTATTTCGACTTGTGTATCGTTCAACTGCACAACAACGAAACTCATTACAGTGTATATGCCTACCAGATCAATGACACTTTTTTTACCGTGCAAAACCAAAAGGCAGTATCTGCTAACTTTACAAGTAAGCAGAAACTGCATTTTGACTTAGCAGAGCAGCCTTATAATGTATATGCCCACCAGATAAATCAAACTTGGTATAGTGTATTATGCCTACCCGATCGTTTCCAGGTTCCTGTGGGTGTTTTAGGAGACAGGGGTGTGAGGCTCCCTATGGGGGAAGGTGTCACTTTCCGTCTGTCTTCATAATCATCATCGAAGTCCTCATCACTTTCCTCCTGAAAAACACAACGTCAAACATAAGGCCAAGAGTAAATATATCATGGTTCTCCCCTTGGGGATAAGAATGAAAAATGGCGACATTTGAAGTTGCATTAACCCTTTCGGAGCTGAAATATTTTTATAAAAACCAAGAGATCAAATAGGTTATTTTCAATTTGAAATCATCATAAATGTCTTAGTTAGCTCTTTCTGCTTCATTTGAATACATGATAGGTTATGAGTCTACGACCAATATAAATATTTTACTCTGTCACAGTCAGTGTTGGGATCGACTTTAGACGTCAGAATCTGACGACTAAAGTCGGTCCCCGCACTGAAACTGTTAACCTTTTCCACGCTAAGCGCGGCCATATTTGTTTTTGAAGAACGAAATGAGTGTTTAAACATCAATATATGCAAACGTTTGATCCAAATTAAACAAATACGAGTAATTTTCACTTACCTGAAGTTGTGGGTCGCGGTAGCGAGACACAACTTCAAGTGGGTGAAAATTTAAATAAGGTAACTTAACGTGTACCATTTGAATTCTATAACGTGTTTCAAGAGAAAAACAGCTTAAACAAAAAGTAGACTGTTTGTTACCTCGCTGTCAAAATTAAGGGTGAAGTCAGCCTTGATGACCTTGCGTAAGGGCATTGGTGACGACTCGTCATCCGGGTTCAAGCGTGCACGTGACGTCTCCACTGAAACAAAATGGCCGACAGCGTTATGTTCCGTAGTCAAATATACTCAATCTAAATATGTATACTAATTGTGAAATAAATAAGAATATGGATGTTTCCTCCGTTTTATATTTGGTTGCATACCAAATAAAATAGTTTACAGAATAAAAATAAGATAAAGATAAAGATAATCATAATATAAGAATTATCACAATTATCACAATTATTCAAAAATAGTTACTTCAACCTAAATCAGAGTTATGTACGAAAAATATTGAAAAGGGAATAGTCTAAAACAATAATTATTTTCAATTTGGGTTGAAAAAACTGACTTGATGTGGGATGAGGTGTTCTGAATATGAAATCTTCCAATTAGAAAACAATAATAATTATGTTTCCTTGAGACTGAATTTTGCAAAATACATTCACTTATTATTTAGATACAGAATAATTATCACTCAATTCAAATTGTGTCTCGCTACCGCAAGCCACAGCTTAAACCTTATCCTGATAAATTAAATAATTTAAATTTTCAGCAACTTCAATTTGTGTCTCGCTACCGCAACCCACAACTTTAAGTGGCTGAAAATTACTGTTATTTGTTTAATTTCACACCAAACATTTGAAAATCTCGACGTTTAAACACTCATGTCATTCCCAATAACTGTGATTTATTCGGCTAATGAAACATATTAAAAACGACAATAGTCGTGATCAGCAGGCAAAGGGTTAATGTGAACATGAGAATACTTTTTCTCACCTATATTTCCTGGTGTTGGTCTCAGATTATGATCAGATCGGATGTCATTCATTAGTCGGTCTCTAACATTACACTCTAGAGTCTCGTTCTCAAGAGGGGGAAGCTTACGGTTCTTTACCTGTAAGACACACAACACACACTATAAGTTATCGTCGCAATACCACAGGCTCTGAGGTCCAAAGGATGCTCAGTGAGCACTCTTTGGACCCCAGAGCCTGTGCTCGATACAAGGTTTTCGTCAAATAAGTAAATACTGCTTACGTTGAAATGCAACTCATTTCGTGGGTGTGGATAAATTAGTGGTAAATTAGGAAAAAATACATTTTTTAAAACACGCAGGCTAGGATTTAGCTTAACAGGTATTTTTTAATTCTTTGAAATTATGTGATTCTGTTTCACCGGAAACCTTTTTGAATGGCTACTTGGTGAAAAGAATGTTACACAAGTCCCCCTCCCCTATACTTCATTGTATTAGATTGCCACTGAGTTGAAAATTGCAGGTCAAAGCTAAATTGAGTTTCACAGAATAGATATTGATTCAGTAAAGACGAAAACTAAATATTCTCTAGAGGGGGCTCATGTGCCAGAGGTACTGAATCAACAGATGCCTCTGCTTCCATGTACTCTTTGGTATGCGAAAGAGTACATAGAAACAGAAACCTGATAGAATGATTTTACGCCGTGGCCTACAGTGTACCCACAGATATTCAGACATAAAATTCCCTGTATTTCTCCTGATTTTTCACTGCCTATAATTATATTTGCCCTCAATAAGCGTCTTCCACCAACCTCTTTAGTCGCCCCGATGCACCCTATTGTCGAGTTGGATATAACGAAGGCTCTACATGCAAAAAAATCAGTGACTAAGAATGAGTAAAAAATTCAACAATAATTATTGTCAACAACTTTGTGTTTCGCAATAGCATTCTCAGTCACGACATTTTCTACAACAACGTGTTTCCCTGTATTTCACAAAATCATAGAACTCCTTGTGTCATTCAATGCAGGGACATTTTAAAACAATTTTCCCTGTTTTTCTCCTCTGTCCGTGGGTACCGTGTCCTGCCAGCAGAAAATATATCCCCGCTGTCTAAATCTCAGCAAACGAGACGCCTTGACACGATGTCGAACTAATGCTGACCACGGTCTATGGCGTCTGGTCAGCATTGGTCAGACACTGGTCTACGTCTCGTGATGTTTCCTGGGATACATTGGTGAAAAAACGTTTGTCCAACGTCCAAGATCTGGAGCAAAGATTATTTTTCAGCGGACAAAAAACGTGCTACTTTATCATCCTAGCAGAGACACCCTTATCACTAAATCCATCAGATTGTTTTAACCCTCTACCCGCTACGTTATCTTATTTAAATTTTAACCCACTTGAAATTGTGTCTCGCTACCGCGACCCACAACTTCAATTGGGTGAAAAGTACTCATATTAAATATGAGTGATTTTCACACACTTGAATTAAACAAATGGTGTTTAATTTGAGACTAAACATTTTCAAATCTTGATGTTGAAACACTCATTTATTTCCCCATTCCAGTGATTTCATCGGATAATATAACAAATTAAAAACGACTATACCCTAGAAACACACAAAAAATTGTAGAACATTTATACAACGTCGGCCCAACGTCTTGGACGTCGGACCAACATTGTATAAATGTTATGCAAATGTTTTGTGTTTGCTGGGTAGTCGTGATTAGCGATAAGAGGGGTTGAAGCTATGTTTACGATGTTAGCCGTCAAAATATAAGGCTGCCTTCTTACTGCCTGCTTCATGCTCTGGTGATAGCATCTGCACCATAAACTGGACAGAACCAGCAGGATCCCGCCGTATTTCGTCCCCTTATATATGTCAGGGATGTATCTGCCACTTTGTAAAGTGACAGATACACCCTTTCATATCCAAGGGTACGGTATACTGCAGTGCAAAAACAGACAGCAGTAACTGCTCACTCTACAAGTAAGCAGTTACAGTACAGTACACATACAAGTGCAAAACAGGCCGAAACAATTATGTCCAAGTTATTATTCCCTTACACGACCTAAATATCAATTTGCAGGCACGGACAAGTGAATATGGATTTTACATCATACAAGTATCAGACGCACGACGCAGACAATGTTGAATAGAATAGCACCACTATACTGCTCTACAAAGGCAAAAGGCAGTGTCTCCTTACTTGTAAAGTATTCAGATACTGCCTTTTGGCTTTGCACGGCAGTATATATAGCCCTAAAAAATCGACCTCTTCAAACGATAAGCTGTCATCCATATACAGTATTAGGAGTCGAAATCTTGAAATGAGCATTACAAAGAGCGTCTGGGAGTATGCTGATTTGAGTAGGCCTACTGCATTGTTGCTCATCTCATTCATTTTACTTCACTACTTTTTTATGATGCTCATTCACTTCGTTTTATTATACGCAACATGTATGTATTTATAGGCCTAGTATAAAAAGTTAATGTATGATTTGTAATATTATATTATGTAGTAAATAATTTTGTATAATTTATGTATTACTTATGGATTAATTTAATAAGTATGAATGTCTGATTTTATGCACTGATTTATTGTCTCTCATAACCCAGTCATAGGTGACCCGTCTTATACTGGGTGAGACTGAATGAATAAATGTGTTACCACTACTACTACTACTACTGCTGAAGGTTTTCAAGGTGTGACTAAATAATAATGCAGCGCTGGTAGACGCGTCGAATACTCGAACACGGATCTTGGTGGCTAAAAAACACGTCACCTAGGCCTTTCCCCTTTCTATAAATAATAATGTCGACCGGATGTGTCCGCAATCTTTGTTCCTGGAAAGTTTAGATAAAAGGTCTCATTGTTTGCGAGATGTCGTCAGCTTTATGGATTTATTTCCGTTTGGCTGCGACATTTTAGACCGTGCTGCCAGAACGGTGACTTTTCTGTGACAAACAAGAGAGACCGGCACAAGGGAGTATTTTAGTTGGGACAACGTCGCAGACGTTGGCGCAACATAAATACCGCCTTGTGATGACGGGAGATGGAGAGTTTTTACTGGACTGAATATCAGAGGTGAAGAGGGCATCACGTGGCAATCCAGACAAATATTAATACAATACCCCCTTTCAGCGCATAGCAATTTGTAAATCTCGCTACCACACCCCGATCCATTCACAAACGGGATGACTTCACAAACAGAAAGGCAAAAAAATCATACCCACGTTAGAGCTCCGACGGTTGTTTTTTTCCCCGGACAATATAATTTCATTTATTGGCCAAGTCAAATTGTGTATATGTCTCAGTAGACGCGTGTATATTGATTTCCCTGTGTTATTGTCGGCTCGGGGCTCCGGCTGAATATTCACGAGGATCCAGTGTTGGCTTCTTGCCGGGCCAGCGTCTGCGACGCTGGCCCGGCAATAAACCAACACAGGAGCAGTGTCTCCCGTAGGTTGGCATACCTCTGTCAATGGGAGATTACCCAATGGACAAAATAGGCACAATGCCATTCCCAGAATTACAAGCATGGTTAACCTGTTAAGCACCATGGTAGAGTATTTGTAGTAATGTACAGTGATATAAAACCCTACAATGCTGAAACATTTTTGTACAAACCATGGAGACAGAAGAGTTTTAACAATTGAAAATCATCATATTAATAGCTTTATATACATGATAAACATGTAGCTAGCTATTTCCGCTTCATTTAAATACCTATGGTATGGGTCTACGACCATTATACATATTTTACTCTTTTAGTACGGAGATCGACTTTAGACGTCAAAATCGGTCCCCGCGCTGACAACAACAATAGAAAATTGTATACATGTATTTCATTAAAAATGAGGACACTCTGTCTGTGATTTCATTTCATATTATTTTGTTTAGAATCAAGACATTTTCATTCAACTTGTCCCATGTACTCAGTCGGCTTTGTCAGTAAAAAGTGTAGAAATAGTACAAAAAAAAAAATAATATTGACACGCTCAGCTTTGTAACTCAGTGAATGACTTATATTTATATGAATTAAATATATAATTTTTTGTATTTTTCACTAACTTATAATTATAGTTTTTCGCGGCAGATAACACCAATTCAATGACAAACACTGTTTCACTTCGGCTATTCCCTTTCTACAATTCAGTATATTCCGATAAATACTGATGTTATACATTTTAAAGTTATTATAGCAGGATTGCAACTGAATTGTTCTGCTTGTCCCTCTTGCTTCTACAGCTAAAATTTAATTAGAAATCACCATAAATGTCTTTTTAAATGTCTTTAGCTCTTTCCGCTTCATTTGAATACATATGTTATGGGTCTACAGCCATTGTGTAGAATTACTGGTGAAGCGTAATTGTAAGTAATTATGGCCCGGTATGTATCCCCCTCTACAGCCTCCGAGCTGCGCGACCGACATACATGACAGGCCGCGCATCTCGGATGCTAACAGCTTTCATCCTCTCTTATATACATGGATTTGCATATTACGACATGCCCTGCATGCTCACCCCGCCGCAGCCATGCGGACATCGTGACTGACCGGACACCGTTCTGATTGGGTCAGCCTACACCCCCTGTGTACCTCGTGGCTCCACGTGCGGGATACACACTTCACTTTTGTGTCAGGCTGTGCCCAGTGCAGTTCCGTGTCCAGCTTTTCTCATTTTTCGTTATCTTTTGTCTTAAACTGTTAACTCCACAAACACGGAGTAACATATGTATGCAACGAAAACAGCATCAGTGTAGTAGTTGCAACCGAACTCTCAAAGGGCACCGATATCCCTGGGGAAAGAACTGCAGCACACATACAATGGCGGAATCTGGACCAAGCATCACCTTGCCAGTTTGCATCTCCATGGCGGCATGCAGGACGACTAGCACAGTGTCCACCTGCAATATCATCTATACAACCGCCAACGCATATGGATTCAATGCCGGGATCGCAAACACCACAAGCGTGGCCAGCGTGAGATTGAGTTCAGCCTACACCAAGTCCACCCCATCAGCTGCAGTCTCGCAAATGGACCAGGATCAGTTGATCAGGATACAACAGGAGCAGATCAATAGGATGGAGCAGCAGCTGCAAGAACAACACGAGCGACAACAACAACAACACAAGCATCCACAAGTGCAGCCACAACAGGACACCATCACAGAGGTACTGACGCAACTTCAAAGACAACAGTCACAGATTGACAAACTGATACAACATCAGCTCCATCGTACAGACGTCAATACGGGTGACGCCCAGCACACGGCACCTGTCACCGGTACTACAACATATGCCGAAAGCAACGTCAGACAGGATGTCATCAACGTTATGCCCACTGCGGACCCTTCTAGAGTACCTGGTACTTCACACTCCGGTGCCGAGCATCCTCCACCGATAGTCGCTACACCACATCAGCAACACGCTGGACACACATTGCCCAGTCTTACAGACATACGACAGGGCAACCTGCAGCTGGGCTTCACACCAAGTCATGGACCAACAGCCAGTGCCACGTCCTCTACCGAGCACCAGTACACTTCATCACCCAGAGGTAAGCCTAATAGCAATCTGTTATGGCCGAATGAGTTCATTCATCGGGCTGGCACGGCTGAAGTCCCTTTTGACAGGTTGTCTCTACCTGAAGTAGTCTGCGGCACAATGCGCATCGTATCGTCTTCTGATGTGAGGCAAGAAGAGAAGGATGCCCGCATAAGGCACATGACAGACCTTATGATAATGGCAGAACAATATAAATGGGAAAGTGTGCGATCTCTGTATCAGGAAGCCCTGTTCCTGGTACAGAATGGTCGCAGTACATGGCGAACGTCCATTAAAGAACTCAAAGAGGAGATGTTACGTCCATGGGACCAACTACCACCCCCCAGAACCAGGTTCACAAACTCCGGCAGGAATACCCCTACATTCACGGATGGGAATGCCTCAGATGCGCCCATATGTAACCAGTGGAATTACAGTAAGAATGGCTGTCCCAGGAAAGAGTGTGGTCTGCGCCATGTATGCAAGGAATGCAACAACATTGGAGTGTCCGACGATGAACATAGGGCAAAGGAATGTCCGCTGAAAAACTAATACATGGCGTCAAGTGCGACCTGACGGCTAGGTGGCCGGGCAGGTTATACTTTTGTATAGATTTATTTCTTCAAAAAGCCAGCCTTTTAGACAAAGCCCCCCCCCCCCCCCCCCCTCACATTCTATTAATCCCACCAACAGAAACTGATATATGGCAGGCTTGAATTCAACTAGTGCTCCCTTCCTGTCGGCATAAATAATTTGCGAATCATAATTATATGTGCATATATACTTGATTTAACCAACCAAACCAATACCTCATTATTGAGCCGTGGCATGACAATAAAGTTCAGGCTGTTTTGTTACGAGGTGGTCATATCATCCAAGCAAGCTGTTATATACGAGTCGGGCACTAAGATAATAATTTGGTATAATTTGTACAAACTATTGATGCCGAGGACTATCCCCGCTTCAAACCTGCCAGAAATAACTTCACTTATTTTCACTTTGACTGTGCATTACTATCGTGTTTTTAAATTATTTCAAATGTCAACACTTTAATGTATTACAGCAGTGTACGGCTATTTACCGACGATACTGTATGGTCCTAGTCATTTAAAACCTTGGCTATTTTGACCTCTTAAAATTTTACTTGTATGAATGAAAGTTATCGCATGAACGCATTAAAAGACTATTACATTATTATTGATTAAGCACTATAATAATTAGTCTTTGTAATGGTTGTATTTTTATTGTTTTCAAGTGAACGGTTAGCTTTCTAATATATTACATTTGCCTAATATTATACTCACTCAGCTGCCTTATTGGTGTCTCAATATGCGCAGTTACATAACTGATTATATCGTGGTTTTAAACCACGCCAGAAACATTTGGGTTACACACCCCTCATTTTATCCATCACCCCCTCGATACTGCTTAGGGTGTTCTCCCTTGACTTTGTTTGTCCCTCTGTGTTCCGTACTGTGGTGTGCTTTTATTATCGCTTTTTTTTGCGTTTCTACGTGATTTATATTTTGTACTCCACTCTAACACAGGTTTTGATCCCGTCATGTACTTAGTACTTTGATCTATTTAACGCATGGTCTGTTGTTTTCACTTCACAGGTTCAAGACCGTTTAGCGCCGTACAAACAACTCGCCAGTCACCAGGTGAACGCTATTCCGGGATTCCTTTGGATCCTGTAGTATCTAGCAGCCATTGATCATATGTATCAGTTCTATTAGCGCCCTTCCCCCCCCCCCGCTCCAGCTTTCTCTTACGCCACAGGTTCAGGTTTGACCTCTGACCCCGCGAACCTTACTTCACGTATGGCAAGTTATATCAGACTTGACCCGCTTTCTTACGCAGGTCATTCCTTCCGGAGGGGGGCTGCACAGCAGCTTTTATGGCAGGCGTCTTAGAGCTGTTACAGGCTGACCAATGCACGGTGATTGGCACGCAGCGGCATTCTGTGCTACTTAACTCACTACCTCTCACATTCTACTCGTTTTACTTTTATTTTATTTATTTTTTCTCCCCAGGGTTTGGCCGGTAACTGCATTTCATCCAGTTAACCGCTGACTATTTCATACGTCTCCATTGGCCGCCTTCGGCGATTCTGGGACTCGCAATTTAAACATTATGGTTAAACTAACACATTGAATGCTAGCGTCTGTTTAAATTGTGTGTTCTTTTGTAACATTTATATGATGATCACTGATGATGTATCAATAAATTGTTCACCGGCCAAACCCTCCTTTTCTGTCTTCTATTCATGTGTGTTTCTTTTAGTTATACATGTAGGTGCCATAATTGTGTAGAATTACTGGTGAAGCGTAATTGTAAGTAATTATGGCCCGGTATGTATCCCCCTCTACAGCCTCCGAGCTGCGCGACCGACATACATGACAGGCCGCGCATCTCGGATGCTAACAGCTTTCATCCTCTCTTATATACATGGATTTGCATATTACGACATGCCCTGCATGCTCACCCCGCCGCAGCCATGCGGACATCGTGACTGACCGGACACCGTTCAGATTGGGTCAGCCTACACCCCCTGTGTACCTCGTGGCTCCACGTGCGGGATACACACTTCACTTTTGTGTCAGGCTGTGCCCAGTGCAGTTCCGTGTCCAGCTTTTCTCATTTTCCATCACCCACCCACCCATTTCAAAGTCTTGAATCAAATCACTTGTGGTATTACATGTTTTACTATTATTTACTATTGTTTTACTATACCTTAGTTAGTTCATGTGGCCGCCTTCGGCGATTCTGGGACTCGCAATTTAAACATTATGGTTAAACTAACACATTGAATGCTAGCGTCTGTTTAAATTGTCTGTTCTTTTGTAACATTTATATGATGATCACTGATGATGTATCAATAAATTGTTCACCGGCCAAACCCTCCTTTTCTGTCTTCTATTCATGTGTGTTTCTTTTAGTTATACATGTAGGTGCCATAATTATAAATGTTTTTTACTCTTTCACTCCGCGAATCGACTTTAGACGTCAGATTCAAATCGGTCCCCGCACTGAAAGGATTAATGTTGGGTCAACGTCGGAGACGGTGGACCGCCATTTACCCAGCATTGAATCAGCGTCTCGTGCCTGTTTGGAAAAGTAAATTTGAAAACCAATATTTAGAGCATTTTTTTTCAACTCAAATTATGCTTAACTTTAATTGGGTAAACTTTCAAGTATAACATGCATAACGCCAGCATAAACTATTTACGTTTGTCAAATTGGCGGCCAAGTATTTTTTTTAAATTTCAATGATATAAGATACATACCGCTTTGAAATAAGCAAGAAGGACTTTATAGACGTCAGATTCTTACATCCAAAGCTCGCAATGAAATAATAGAATATTTATAATGGCCATAGACCCATAACATAGGTATTAAAATGAAGCGGAAAGAGGTAAGTAAGACATTTTTGATGACTTCAAATTTACACAACCTTTTGTTCTCTATGGTTTATTAAAAAAAACAGCGTTTTAAGGTTTAATACCGGCCTACTTGACATATATTTGCATGTATGGGGCGTACGGTTGATCACGAGCAGGCTGCCATACGGATTTATAGGGATCAATGATCCCGGTGTAGCACTATACAGGCTGACAGGGAAAACTGTAAGCACGGAAACCAGCATTCGTTGAGCTGGGGGATAATTTTAACCGTTAAACAGCTGATCACGACTATAGTGGTTTTTAATCTACCGGTATTTTATTAGCTGTTTAAATCACAATTATTCAGAATGAATTGAGTGTTCAAACATCCAAGATTTGCAAATGTATGGTTTCAAATTAAAAAAATATTAGTATTTTCACCCACTGGAAGTTGTGAGTCGCGGCAGCGAGACACAACTTGAAGTGATTGGAAATTGAAATGATTTATTTTAGCGCTTCAAGGGTCAAAGGTGAAACGAGTGTTCAATCATCGATATCTGAAAGAAGGCTGAATTGTCTTCCAAACAAGGGTTAAATAATTATATATACAACGTTGAACATATTATGAAGCCGTAGGATACAGTGGGCAGGCAGTGGGTGTTGTTGACAAGACTAGTAACATCGACCCTGTGGCTTTTTTATAGTCAGGTGTAGAGTGGCAGGCTGAAGCCCGCCAGGTATCCCGCCACTATGCCAAAACGGACTCAGAAACACGGGGCATTCACCCAATGTTGGGCCAGCGTCGAAGACAGTGGACCAACAATGAAACAGCATTGGGTGAATGTCACGTGTTTGCTGTTATCAGCCTACTGCTGGGTCAATGCCACATTGACCTTCCAGCAGACGCAAGACGTTGAATCAGTGTTGGTTTAACGTTGTTCCAGCGTCGTGGACGGTGGACCAACGTTAAACTAACATTGATTAAACGTCTTGCCTCTGCTGGGCTAGCACCGGAACACCGCTGAGGGAAGACATGGGGCTCAACATGACTACTTGTCGGGCACTCCTGTAGAGCAAGATAATTGTGTTTTTCTCTCTCTCTTTCCATCAGATGTTTTATAGGTGCAGAACAGACAGGGGGAAACCCTTGGTTCTTCTAAAGATATAGAGGCTACCACATAATAATTAATATCCGCTATAAATCGTTAACCTTAAAACAATTTCGAAATGACATTGATTTTGTTTTATTTATCTTAGAACTTTTATCGTCAGTATACAATAGACAATAATACACAGATAAAAGGGAATGAGCACTTCTGTTTGTGGTCTGTATTTTGTCCTCGTGGGGAAGAGAGTGATCATGACTATGTGGTAACACACAGGGCTCCATGCAGGCAGTCATGCACGCACCTATAATTTGACGATGTGATCTATTTTGCTGTGACCTCCTCATTTTGCCTTCTGGCTGCCCTGGACAACCTAGACCACTGGATATAAAACGAATAATGTCCAATTGAATCTCAACCGTAATAAAGCGCTAAATAAAAAACCAAAAACACCTACTTCCAGTTGTGTCTCGCTGCCGAGACACACAACTTTCAAAATCTACGAATCTATCGAATTTCGTTCTTTCTCCTTGACATAAATGCAAGACGAGGGCCGTGTGAGAAAGTGTACGCAAGCCAAAGTGGTGAAGTCTACTTCTGGCAAATTTACACAAGTACATACCAACCCTATGATACAATCAGGTAATCCCCACGCTGATGCTTCTATTTGGATGCAAATCTTAGCCCTTACATAGCTAAGCACGACAATACTGCCGTGCGAAGCCAAAAGGCAGTATCTGCCTTTTGGCTTTGCAGAGCAGAATAGTCGTTTTTAATGTTTTATTGGCCGATTTCATCCCTGTTATTGGGTGTGAAATATGTGTTTAAACATCAAGATTCGCAAAATGTTTATCTCAAATTTAACAGTAATTTTCACCCACTTGAAGTTGTGGGTCGCGGTAGCTAGACACAACTTCAAGTGGGTGGAAATTGTTTTTTATAATGTGGGGCTCTAAGGGTTAGGCTTTAGAAAGAACAGTGACGGATCGAAGTGTTTAAAGCGCCCGGAAAACAGAAACACGCTGCGTCTATGATGGCGTAATGTCAAAGACGGTGGCCCAACATTAAACTAGCATGGGGGTATTTTTTCCTGTTTGATTGATGAATGATACTGAGGTTGTTTTGTATGCTGTCAGACTAAACTTTAGACCATGTCTGACACCGGGAACTGCTGGACTGAATATCAATGTACATCAGCCCATCCTGGGGGCTTGGAAGACACATTACGCTGGCATAATGTACAGCAGACCATCCTGGGCCTCGCAGACACATTGCGCTGACATAATGTACATCAGCCCATGGGCCTGGCAGACACATTGCACTGACATAATGTACATCAGCCCATGGGCCTGGCAGACACATTGCGCTGACATAATGTACAGCAGACCATCCTGGGCCTCGCAGACACATTGCGCTGACATAATGTACATCAGCCCATGGGCCTGGCAGACCCATTGCGCTGACATAATGTACATCAGCCCATGGGCCTGGCAGACACATTGCGTTGACATAATGTACATCAGCCCATGGGCCTGGCAGACACATTGCGCTGACATAATGTACATCAGCCCATTCTGGGCCTGGCAGACACATTGCACTGACATAATGTACATCAGCCCATGGGCCTGGCAGACACATTGCGCTGACATAATGTACATCAGCCCATAGGCCTGGCAGACACATTGCGCTGACATAATGTACAGCAGCCCATGGGCCTGGCAGACACATTGCGCTGACATAATGTACAGCAGCCCATGGGCCTGGCAGACACATTGCGCTGACATAATGTACATCAGCCCATTCTGGGACTGACAGACACATTGCGCTGACATAATGTACATCAGCCCATTCTGGGACTGACAGACACATTGCGCTGACATAATGTACAGCAGCCCATTCTGGGACTGGCAGACACATCACCTAGCACTGACATAATGTACAGCAGCCAGGGTTAGGCAAAAACCCAGGTAATATTAATATTACCAGGCACAGTGGGCAATAATGGGTAATATGGATAAATACGAGTTTTAGAGGACAATGAATAGACAATATTACCCGGTGTTTTCAATATTGGCATCAGTATTTTGCTGAGGTGGCCAGTATTTTGTCGAGGCCGGAGGCCGAGGCAAAAATACGGCCACTGAGACAAAATAATAGGGCCAATACTGAAAAGACAAGGGTAATGTTGTATTTATTATATACCTTGTAATTCTGTTTTGTCACCTGAATAGGCTTTCCTAATTTTTCTTCTATAACGTAGGCCTACTCC
Organism: Flabesymbios commensalis; assembly: GCA_964017125.1. Classification (NCBI taxonomy): domain Eukaryota; kingdom Metazoa; phylum Annelida; class Polychaeta; order Terebellida; family Flabelligeridae; genus Flabesymbios; species Flabesymbios commensalis. The sequence continues at coordinate 20,614,737 of OZ024909.1, forward strand.
ACCATTCGTCCCACTGGTGACCATTGATCTGTTGATCTCTGGTCGGGTCAACTCGCTCTTGCGGGGCCTCAGGAACCGGGCTATTCTATACATCCTCACATAATCTAAAGACTAAATCTCTAACGTTAGGCATGGCCACCAGGCCTACTGATAGTTTTAAACTCATGATAGGCCTATAGGCTAGGTTATGTAGGCCCTACCTGTAGCTTACCGATGACAGGTATGAATTTATAATAATAATACATGATAAAGGCCTAGGGAAGACTACAGGCCTAGGCCCCTACACCATGTAGGCTACACCTGACAACATGTTTGTAGCCCGTGACTAGCACCCGCATATCTGATAGCAGTGAGCAGGGGGTGTACGCCTGAATGTACGCTTATAACGCACACGTCGCGTGTCTACAGGCTTCACAGTGTTAACGGACCGTTATCAACTGGCCTACTAGCTGGCTGATGTAGGGCTAGACATTGTGTTCTACTGGTTAACACATGGCTAACTAAGCATAGACTAGATACACAAGCAGAAGCCTAAAATGTGTTTTCATTGAAAGATTACATCATAGAAAATAACATAACATAAACCTTGAATAAATCGGAATACAAATCACCACGTTATTAATAGTTTCAAATCGTAAGTAGGCGCGGAATCAACATGGCGGCGAATGAAATGTCCACTGTCCCTGATCCTGAATGAGGTCAATACGAACGCTAAACAGTCAATAACAACGCCAAACTAGGGCAAATACGAAAAACCCAGTCAAATAAGTATAATTTCAGTATTTGCCCTAATTGTCTATGGATAATGATAAATAGTAGAAACTAGTCAATACGACGCCAGCCAAAATAACTGTTATTGCACAGGGCAGAAAATATGTTATTAGGGCAAATAACAGCATAGGTATATAATAACTGGCAATATTGAGCTATCTGCCTGTATTGCTATACTCTCCATTGAAATACAATTTTTAAGTGAAACACCGTGATCATTTCAGTTTAATTAGTGTACATAAAATTGGCATAATTTTTATATTTATAATTGAAATTAACAACAACGTATTTTATGGACCTTTAATTTATATGTGGGTGAAAATATAAGTGGTTTATGGCATGCATTAACTCCACAATATGAAGTTTTCGTGTGTACACATAAGCTGTAGCTGATCAACCGTTTGCGGCTGGTATGTTCGGTTATTATAGTTATTTTCATAACTAATTTAATTTTGTTCTAGATATAGAAATAATCTGCCACTAATAAATCATTCAGGCAAATTTAACTTTGAAAAAGTACATTATTTATTATAAACTGATGGAGTATCGAATACAACTTTACTACAGACTTTTAAATAATATAAATACAAACCCTGGGACCCAAACACATATTTCTCCGTTTCACATAGAGCCAGTGATTTTTCATTTAAAAAATACTCTTTTCCATTTCGGCTAACACTGAATTCCGTGTCATCTCCGTTTCGGCTTACACTGATGAAAACTTACTGTAGAATGGCTTAGAGCTCAAGACACATTTAATGAAGTCATGTGAATAGCAACTACAGACTCATGCAACGTACTGTATTTATTGTACTTAATTAGTTAATAAGATTACTCCCTGAGGTTAAAAGAAATAAATTAGTTAATTAGATTACTCCCTGGGGCGTTAATTAGATTAATCCTTGATATTACAGGGACAAGGGCGCTTATTAGCTAGTAGTTTTCATGATCAATTATTCTGGTCCGCCAAATTGGCGTGTGAAATACTACAGGTGATATTATATAACACAGATATTCGAACCAGTACCCTGGAACGACTTTGTTAGCGTGCATTGCATATAGGCCTACACTATCTTATATTTCCGCAATCGAATCTTAAGTTATATTCACTAATTGATAAATGTTTTATTCTAGCCAAAAAATATTTATTTTTGTATAGTTTTATTATTGCCCATTATTGCCCATTTCGGTTAAACAAGTATTATTGTGCACCAGGTTAAATATTTAAATTTAATGAATGCAATGAGCAATGAGATGATAATCATAAGTTATATTTACTTATTGACAAATATTTTACTCTAAGACATCGGGTATATATTTTTTCTAATTGTTAGTATTGTTCAAATTTAATGGATCGAATGAACAATGAGATCAGAATTTTAAGTTATATTTACTTATTGTCTGAATATTGAAAAAAAGTTTGATTGTAGTAAAATCTATAAATTGAAAAAAAATATTATTGCCCATTATTGCCCACTTGGGCTGAAAAAAACATCATTGGCCAGCTCGGGCTTTCCCAGGTTTTCTTACCCTAGGAAAACCCGGGTCGGGTAATATTGTCAACCCTGACAGCAGCCCAGTCTGGGCCGGGAAGACACATCACGCTGACATATTTTACAGCAGCCCATTCTGGGCCTGGCAGACCCATTGCGCTGACATAATGTACAGCAACCCATTCTGGGCCTCGCAGGAGACTAGAAAACACGTTGACACAATTTCGGTTTAGGCCTAAAGACACAACAAGTATAGCCCCCCAAACCAACGTACTACCAATGCCAGTGATTCCATAGACGGGATTCGAACCACGTCCTGGCTAAAACCCGATCCGTTTGTTACAGAGGCTACCTCTGACACTGGAAACAAAAATAAAACACAACGGGAAAGACATTGTCTCACAATAAAATAACACAAGACACCCAATGATAAATTTATGTAGCGTACTTACTGGATGAAGAGGGGGTCTGGAGCGAATAAAATCCAGGATTATATCGTGTGCGTCTTTCTTTGTGCTGGGAGGCAAATTCCCGTCAACCTGTCAACAAGGTGAACAACACTATGATGCGGTGCAAAGTCAAAAGGCAGCATCTGCTTACTTGTAAGCAGATACTACCTTTTGGCTTTGTACTATTTGGAATAGTAATAGCATATACTTTCAATAAAAATAGTGAATTTTTTTAAGTTTAACTGAAAAATGCCGACCAGTATACTGCCGTGCAAAGCCAAGAGGCAGTATCTGCTTACTTTACAAGTAGGCAGATACTGCCAGGCCTTTTGGCTTTCCAGAACAGTATATTCAACATATTAACCATTATGCTATTGCATTAAATTGTAAATTAAGACCAACTTTCCTAGGTGAACATGCCCTATTCTATGAATCTGAACATGATCAGTGACATTATGATGAGTATCCTTCACCTCACCATGTTATGTGCTCATCATGTCTATTACCTCCTCACTGTGGTTTCATTGGGTGAGTGAGACTGCATAGTGACCCTGAACTCACTATGACTTTATCGAGTGTATAGTGTATCATGACCTTGAACTCACCATGACTTGATTGAGTGTATAGTGCATAATGACTTCGTACTCACCATGACTTTATTGAGCGTGTAGTGTATAATGACCTTGTACTCACCATGACTTGATTGAGTGTATAGTGCTTAATGACCTCGTACTCACCATGACTTGAGTGTATAGTGCATAATGACTTCGTACTCACCATGACTTTATTGAGCGTGTAGTGTATAATGACCTTGTACTCACCATGACTTTATTGAGTGTATAGTGCATAATGACTTCGTACTTACCATGACTTTATTGAGCGTGTAGTGTATAATGACCTTGTACTCACCATGACTTGATTGAGTGTATAGTGCATAATGACCTCGTACTCACCATGACTTGATTGAGTGTATAGTGCATAATGACTTCGTACTCACCATGACTTTATTGCGCGTGTAGTGTATAATGACCTTGTACTCACCATGACTTGATTGAGTGCATAGTGCATAATGACCTCGTACTCACCATGACTTGATTGAGTGTATAGTGTATCATGACCTTGTACTCACCATGACTTGATTGAGTGTATAATGACCTTGTACTCACCATGACTTGATTGAGTGTATAGTGTATCATGACCTTGTGCTCACCATGACTTGATTGAGTGTATAGTACATCATGACCTGGGCCTGGTAGACACATTGCTACTGACATAAAGTACCATGCCTTTATTGGGTGTATAGTGCATAATGACTTGGTATTCACCATGACTTAATTGAGTGTATAGTGTATCATGACCTTGGTACTCACCATGACTTTATTAAGTGTATACCTCCGTGACCTGATGTCCTTCATCATCATCTCGTAGGGGGTGAGGGCGTAGTGCGTGTGCTGGAGGTCATCCAGGTTGTCAGAAGCCTTCAGCTGTACGCCGTGTCTCAGCTGCTTCATCACCTGGATCCACAGCCGAGCCTGAAGAAATACACATTATTAGCACTTAACAGGGCGATACAGGTAGAATATTGCTACTTTATGTGGAAGTAATTATAATGCAGAGGAGCGGCACATACTGAAAAAAATAGGCCTAAATAAAGAATTTAATCCACCCATCTTGCAGAAAGCTACATTAGGAGCGGACATGGTGGATCTCGCAGTAGTAACTCTTCGTAGTCATTGTGGTAATAAATGTAAATATAATTTTTATAAATTTAATTTTCACCCACTTGAAGTTGGTGAAAAATACCTACAGAATATGCACAATTTGAATCAAATCATTTGCCAATCTAGCTAATTTAGTGCTCATTGGTCTTTTAATTTTAAGAGTAACAAGCTGTTTAGAGTTTGAAATTCACATGTATGTAATGTTGAAATTATCCAGAATAAATTATATACTTTACAAAAATACTTTTAAACAGGTGTAAATTAGAGGACCATGACTTCTGTTCATTTTTTGTATTTGCAATTTTCAATAAATGTGCCTAACATAATGAAGACCCCTACGGTTGTGACAACACAGTCAACTAACATGAAGCAATGCTCGTAAATAAATATAGTGTCACGCAAGGTGTGTGAAGCCTATATCAGAGCGTGCGACTATCAGCTCTGCAGAACACAAAGGCAGTATCTGCTTACTTGTAAAGTAAGCAGATACTGCCTTTTGGCTTTGAGTGGCGGTATTCTAATGAGCGCTGCTTGCGATGTCTGACACAATAACGACCGTGAGTTTCTTACTCCGGGTGGACATGCAGCCGATGGGGAGGGAGTGATGTGACAAACTTAGCAACTGTGAGAAGCTAATGAAGCTTCAGGGTGAACCACTTTGTCATAAAAATGACACAACGGAGAATGACCAACGCTGGGCTAAATTAACGTCCGAATTTTTAATGTTAACCCTTGCCCTGCTAAGAAAATTTATTGAAATTTTCACCCACTTGAAGTTGTGTCTCGCTACCGCGATCCACAACTTCAACTGGGTAAAAATTACTCATATTTGTTTAGTTTTAGTTATATCCTTTGCAAATATTGATGTTTAAACACACATTTTGTTCTCAATATTAGTGATTTAATCGACCAAAATAAAACAGGTTAAAAACGACAATAGTCGTGATCGGCAGGATAGGGGTTAACCCTTACAGCGCGGGGATCGACTTTAGACGTCAGAATCTGACGTCTACAGACGTCAGATTCTGACGTCTAAAGTAGATCCCCGCACTGTAAGAGTAATACAGTTATAATGACATCAGACCCATATAACATAGGTATTCGAATGAATCAGAAAGAGCTAAATAAGACATTTATGATGATTTCAAATTGTGAAAACCCTTTGGTCTCTATGGTTTATACGAAAGTATTTTAGCGCTTAAAGGGTTAATGGAAATGAGAGAAAGTGAAGATAATCAATCATTAGATTTTAAGCAAGGTGAACCTCTGCGCACCTGTGTGTTGACAGGTGCGCACATGATGGCCGCTGTACAGATGTGCGCATGCTCATAACCTGACCGTCACATGATGGGAGTCCATCGTGTGAACAGTCACTGGTTCACTGTCACAGATGGCGACTCACAACCAGCGTAAAACGACTCATTGACGACACTTGCGGTAAAATGTGCGAGCAGATATCTACTGATGTTAACGACGCAGGTGTGGGCATATTCTAACGACCTATCATTGTCATACAAATTACATTACTTTGTCAAGTGGTTTTAGGATGATACATTCTTAAACCTGAGAAAGTTATACGTGTGTTTGCATGTATACCTTAATGACGTCTTAAGTAAGAAATTTGCGGAAAAATACTTGCTATCAAATTGTCTTTAAATAAAGTATAGGTCTATATATTGCAATGACAATTCAGTTTGAATCCCTCAGAGAATAATGTATTATTTGACGACTCTCTTACTACGGCTTGAAGAGTGAGTGAACATCGCTTTCTGCACAATCATGGCAATGTCGCGACAGAAGGAAGACCGAAGTCGGGACTGTGCCCTACTGTTACTGAATGATTTCAAGGGTAATTTTCTACGGCTTAGACACTTTTGCAGGTTCCTATTGTCTTGCTATACACATGTCATCAACTGAGTAAAATAACAAACGTATCAACATTTTAAGAACAAAATAGTCGTAGAAAGTGCGTGTCATATGTAATTTCAGAATTTATTGATAACAAAACTGATGTGCACAATGAAATAAGGTTGTCGCGTACATGTATAAGCGTCACTTTGTGAAGTGTATATTACTTTTGATTTCCAGGGTTAAAACGGTTAAAACGCGGCTTGATTGTTAGATTGCTAGATTGTTAGAACACTCACCCAATCTGCACGTTGCAGGTCGTCTAACGTAGCACCGTCAACATGGTCATCCTCAGGGCACGAGAACTTTAACCTCTGATAAAACAATTGATAGAATTTGAAAAAAAAATGAATGAGATTGAATAATTGATTAATTAACAAGCGAACAAACTAACGAGCGAACGAACGAACGAAACACAAATAAATGAATGAATGAATGAATGATTGAATGAATGAATGAATCAATCAATCAATAAATTAATGAATCAATAAATAAATTAATTAATGAGATTAAAATTAAAGGAAAAATGTTTGCATAAGTTGATATAAAATATACTTTGATATCCGCTTAAAGATGTTAAGCACAAATTCACATATATATTAACATATTTCTCATCAGGGGGTGCCGCAATAGTTAGCAATGTTCCAAGATACGAACACGGTTTGCATTGGTACCGTAGGTGGATGGTTGACTGCCCTTTTTACATTGACGTTTCGTGATTTTTGATTGTGCTATTATATATAAAAATGCTGATTTTTTTTTTAATTCTTATATGTAGGCCTACATTTGTGAGAACATCAGCTAGAGATATCTAAGTAGGTTTCCAATTTTGTATCAGAAACAGAATGGGTCTCCTACCGAATTTATCATGTCCCGTCCTTTCGTATTCAGGTATTAGGGGGGGGGGGGCGTATGTGTGGTCTAATCCACACATCCACCTGTACTGTGTTTGTATTTTAGACCATTGCAGACTTCAGCGACGGTCACATGCCCATATGGCCTAACCTTTAACCCTTTAAGCCCTCACGATGCATTAAAGCATCATTTTACATCCCTGAAAACAGACTTTTTATTCCTACAACTAAGGGTTTTACAATGAAAATTTCCATGAAATTGTTTTATTAATACATGACAATTTTCTATAACTGTTAAACCACATCAAATCATCTTCATCCACTGCAAGTCGAGAATTGCGATACCAATTCGCGGCTTGTAGTGGATGAAGATGACAATGGTAAATTCAGGCTTGAAAGGGTTAAAACTCCGAGTTATACATTTAATTTTTCACCCACCTAAAGCTGCGTCCCGCTGCTACGACCAACATCTTCCAAATGGGTGAAAAATACTTTCAAAAGATGGAAACAGATATAGACTGAGAAGAGATTATCACTTTACGATTTAACTAGCTATATAGTCTGTATTCTAACTTAGTAATCTCTCAGATAACCACGATAACGTACCTCTTTTTCTGTGGATATTTTCTCCAAGAAGGTAGTTAATTCGGAGGCCTCTGTCACCAGAGCTCTACACACTGCCTTGTAATGCTGAGGAGCCTCCCTGGGGTTCTGGACGTGCATACAACAAGCCTGCAACGATAACAACAAGCACAATGACAGACACAAAATATTAAAAAAAACTAGAAATCAGACAGTTTTTATTAGTTTGGAATCATCATAAATGTCTTAGTTAGCTCTTCCCGCTTCATTTGAATACCTATATGTTATGGGTGTACGGCTATTGGGAATATTTTACTCTTACAGTGAAGGGATCGACTTTATTAGAGACGTCAGAATCTGCCGTCTAAAAGGGTTGATATTATATATCACATATTTCTACTTGTAATGAGAGGACTGAATGATGATTTCAAAAGAAACATTAGGAATAACGGTCATGTTTTCAATCATGGTTTCAAACTCTCCCACGTTAGAGAACTCACTTGTTGTAAATGTGTGAGTGAGTTCGACAACTGACTCACCCACGCACAAAATCAATGAGCTGTTATTATACACTTCTCATAAACTAATCACATGGAGCATCCGGAAAATTCTACCGACATTATATAAGAAACAATTGCTCAGACACAACACGCATTACACTGGGCTATTTCGAGCTCACTCAGAGTATAAAAGCTATTATTATACACAATTCATAACCCAATCACAGGTAGCATCCGGCAAATTCTAACGACATTATATATGTTATATAAGAATAAATTGCGCAGACACGAGATACATTAAACTAGGCTATTTCTAGCAGAGCAGTTTCGGGTAGTTCTACAAAATCTGCTTACTCAAAAGTCTATAAGCTATTATTATACACAATTCATAGCCCAATCACAGGCAGCATCCGGCAAATTCTAACGACATAATACATGTTATATAAGAAACAATTGCGCAGACATGAGATGCATCAAACTGGGCTATTTCTGACAGAGTAGTTTCGGTTAGCTCTACAGAATCTGCTCACTCAAAGTCTATATAAAGCTATTATTATACACAATTCATAACCCAATCACAGGCATCATTCGGCAAAATCTAACGTCATTATACATGTTATATATATAAGAAGACACGAGATGCATTAAAATGGGCCATTTCAAACAGAGCAGTTTCCGGCTATAGTTCTACACAATGTGCTGCCGCTCGGAATTCAATTATACGAGCAGTAAACACGGTAAATGACCCGAGTCTATGGAAAATCAGGGCAGGCATTCCTGCCTCCAGTGACTGCTGTGTCATTAACCCTCAAAGCCCTACAGTATACAATTAAAATTTTCACCCATTGGAAGTTGTGCGTCGCTACCGCGATCCACAACTTCAAGTGGGCGAAAATTACTTATATATATGTTTAATTTGAGACCAAACATTTGCAAATGTTGATGTTTGAACATACATTTCGTTCCCGGTTACAGTGAGTTAATCAGCTAATAAAACGGATTGAAAACGATTACAGTCATGCATAGCGGGCAAAGGGTTAGCCCTAGTAATCAATACTAATCTGATCTGGATCCGCTGAATCCCAAGGCTCATATATCATCAAATAATCATACAACCGAACACCTATTGTCATGTTCTGATGTCGATAACTATCTATATGACAAGTTTGACGTTGAATAAGGTCGATCCCCACTGGAACTATAAGTATGCATGGAACGCTGGGTTAACTGATATGAGATTATAAATGGATGGTTACAAATTATCCATGAAAGATTAAATTTGGCTTTAACATCACTTTCAATTAAATCAATTAAAAAAAGCAATTTTGCAATTGACCGCACCGCCCTTTTCGTGTGGCGGGTCACATATAAATTTGCACTTTATAAGGGTCTGAAACGCTAGTAGTGGGCCAAATAAAAACAGATGACTAATTTAGAATGTCTGTGCACGCACCGTTTGGTGAGCAGACGGCCTTGGCTTGATTTTCGCCCACTTGTACATATTGTTCTGGTACATCGGCTTTTGGCATTACCGTGGCGCGGTCTTTGCCGGCGGCTGAATCGATACAGCAGTTAGCATTCAGAGTGCAGTAGAATGGTAACGGTGGATCCGCATGAAATACTCCCCACGCTAAGTATTAAATCTTTCAGTGCGGGGAACGTCTTTGTACGTCAGAATCTGCCGTCTGTATCGGCAGATTCTGACGTACAAAGACGGTCCCCGCACTGAAAGATTTAAAATAGTTCTAACCGTGCCATAACATAGGTAGGCCTATTCAAATGAAGCGGGAAGAGTAAACTAAGACATTTATGATGATTTAAAATCAAACAAAGCCCTTTAGTTTCCATTATTTAAAAATAATTAAGCGTTGTAAGAGTTAAGTGCTGTAGATTGCTGATATAGACGTGACTCGTGGACAGGGCAAGCTTTTGAAGGGGGGGGGGATTCGATTAAATAATGTTCAGCCACCCGATGAAAAAATTAAAATGGTGATGTCAAGCAATCATAATGTCAGATAAATACTGTAGATCTGGTAATTTTTGTGTGTTTAGATTTTCGCGAATTAGTGACTTTTCGTGAAGTGTAGAATTCGCGAATTTTCCATTTCGGTGTTAGTAGCGCTATTATAATAATTCTTAAATTCGCGAATTTGTCCTCCTTGCGAAATTCGCGAAAATCAAAACATCGCGAATATTATAGATCTACGGTATATGGTATAGATTGAAACCCAAAATTTACTAGGATAGTGCCTCAACAATCGATATATTGGCAATTTTGGTCGATTTAGTTTTGAAAAAGAGGGATCAAGACCCCTCTGGATCCACCACTTATGTCTAAGTGTGAGATCAATATTATTATACACACTGGTCCTGGATCTCGCTATCTTGATTTAAGTTCGCAAACCCGTCGCAAACCACACGGATTTTTTTGTGTAAAATTACTTGGTTAAAAAATAAGGAAATTCTCAGCTTTCATTTGAGATATTATGGGTGTTTCATAAAATCAGGACATTTTTGAATCATCTCGAAGTAGTAATTGCGGTCAAAGTGAATCAAACGCGATTGTTATGTTATTGTTAATCCTTGACCAACAGAACCGAATATATTCGTTTTCTTTAATTTAAAGCACATTAATTAGCAGCTTTTGAACAACATGTTCAAGGATAAGACGTGACATCAATCAACAATATTTCAAAATCGTTTAACTTCACTTTGTCAAATCTGAATAATTTGTACTCACTTGAAGTACTTCGAGTAGGGGAAAATTCCAATTAAATAATTTGGCGGATTAGGGTTTAACAAATTTATTATGATTAGCGAAAAAATGTTTTTTTTAAATTTATTTCACAAGTTGCCCCCCCCCCCAAGATTACTGAAAACGGCGTGTTGCACTCAGTCCCATGTCCCCCTAGGGTAGGGGCATTGCACCAATCGAGCCCCAGTTAGGCAGAGAGTAAAATTTATCTTGTATAAACCGTAAAACAGGGTGTCATAAGCATTGTTGAACACCGCTCGGGTGCATTGGATGGCAATCGGAAGATACACAATTGTACGTAGCTCAAAATAAATAGGGGTCTACGTCCCAGGGCCGTACAAATTACGATATATCGTAACTTTTACGAGAATACGGGGCCTGTACGACACCTCTGCGCCAACAAAATGGCTAAGCTGGGCCAGGAGAACCACCAGAAGAAAGTGAGATGAATGAGATGACACTGCCCTCCAGACACAGAATTCGAAACTCGAGCCCTGGCGGTCTGAAGCCGAGCACGTTACCTTACGGTCACGGAGACTCCCCACAATATTATATATCTTCACTTATCTTATATATCTTCATAAATGAACGGGAAAGAAAAATATTGTTTCTTTGAAACTTAAAGGCCAGAGTGGTGTTCGTCAACTCAAACAGAAATTGTGGAGAGTACAAGAGAATATTTGGAGAAAATATGTTTTTCTACACACGACTACACTGGGCGACAGGAAACGTTACAGAAAGACGAAAGCATAAAGTATTAACACCGTGAGTGCTAAGCACGACTAGAATCGTTTTTAATTTGTTTCACTGTGCAACTCTCAAGGCATACATATACTGTAAGCCTGATACTTTTTATTTTAAAGTCTAAAAATACAAGACCAGACTTTTATTATATTCATCAGCACCTGATCAACAAAGTACAAAACGACATGCATGAACTTGTCTAGGAATTGCCTTCGGCGTACCATTTTGCCCTGGGATGATCCATAATAAGTTCTACCTATCATGCCATAAAGACAAACCACCCCATCAATAACTAGCCACCAGCAAAGAGGCTGTATTAACCATTTCAGTGCAGGGATCGTCTCTGACGTCTATAGACGTCACATTCTGACGTCTAAAGACGGTCCATGCACTGAAATAATTAAATATTTATAATGGTCGTAGACCCATAACATAGGTATTCAAATGAAGCACAAAGAGCTAACTAAGACATTTATGGTGATTTTAAATTGAAAAAACCCTTTGGTCTCCAGGGTTGACATAAAAATATTTCAGCGTTGTAAGGGTTAATCTAGGCCCAGCATTAACTCAGCAAAAAATTAGATGTTCACCCTATGCTGGTTTAATGTTGGGTCGGCGTCGGAGACGCCGGCCCAACATTAAGCGAGCATTGGGAGATTGTTGCCGGGGAGACACTAGTTGCGTGGAGTTTGCAACCCTCGCTCTAGCTGGTGATATACGGTGCTAAATAAGGTGGTAATCGCGTTTATTGGCCCGCTTATCACCCCCGGGCTCGTTAATATTCATGAGCTACTTATCTGGAGATAGATGTGAAGACAGAGCCTGTGATGCCCAGACTAGAGGATCCTCGGGCCTTCCATGCACCGGACGACCCTGATTTACAAACTGTTCACACCCACTCCTGTCGAGGATGTCGTGCTTAGTTTTTTTCAAAATAGAATGAGCACCCAATGAGTTTCGTAGAGCTCGAATTACACCTTTCTAATATCTTTAATACAAATATTTATGGCAAATGTATTTAAAGCTATAAACCACTCTATGTATCTTTCTGGTTGTATTTGTACCCCCAGTTGCCTTTATCTCTGTAATCAACGCGGTGCTTTCTGGGTACAGTTGTGTCCCACTGTTCGTACACAGCGGACTACTAATTTAAACACGGACCGTTTATCCTGAACACATTGACACTCTAGATCTGTCCAAAGACAATATATCTAAAATATTTTACCATATTTTTGTTTTAAAAACAAATATAATTTTAACAACAAAATATAACCGTGTTAATTTTCTATGGTTTGCAACTACACATTACAAATAAAGTATTAATGACCCACTTAACAGGTGGGTATCTTAACATTTAGGGCGCCCAGAGTATAAAATTTAATTTTCAAATAAAATTAATGAAGCGCCTCAAGGGTTAAAGTGCTAATCGCGTACATGGCCATTTTTAGTCATTTATTTAATCCTTAAACAAGACAATTGGAAGAAAAAGAGCATTAATCCTTTAAACGCCAAATTATTCAATCTGAATTTTCACCCACTTGAAGTTGTGTCTCGCTGACGCGATCCACAACTTCAAGTGAGTGAAAATTATTCAGATTTGACAAAATGGATGTCAACTGTTTTCAAATATTGGTGAATGATGTCACATTTCATCTTTAACATGTTTAAAGGTGGTACTTAATGTGCTAATAAAGAATGAAAACCAGAATATATGCGGCACCGGCGGTTAAAGGGTTGCCATGTTTTAGATTAGCCTATATTTGGATTGAAATTCTACAAATATGAGTAATTTTCACCCACTCGAAGTTGTGGGTCGCGGTAGCGAGACACAACTTCAAGTGGGTGAAAATTTCAGTTTGATAATGTGGCGCTTGGGGCAAAATATGTCGTGTGTTGTATAAATAAGACAGGGGAGCCTCAAGTGTTATCACGCCATTAAGACAAAAATACCCCATCAACAACAAGCCATCAGTAAAGCTAGGCCCTGCATTAGCTCAGCAAACAAAAGATGTTTACGCCGGCCCACATCATGTGTTTTTTAGCATCATAGAGAGGTAGATTTGAGTGTAAATGTGAGGAATAATGGCGAGCGACGACGTAGCCCTTTCAGTTATTTCTGTAACCTTTTAAACAATGGTACCCGGTATGACTGGGCCGCCTAACTCATTTACTGCGCGAGGCCCAGTCACACTGACCGCCATCTTGTTTCCACAGCCAGCTGTGTAAAAACGACACTCGCGCTGCCTACCAAAAAAGTCGGATGCCATGAAATTGAGACGAATATTTCAAGTGCTTACGAAAATTTGGCCATTTTCAGCAAGCGTAAACTTTTGATCGTATTAGAACTATTACATTTTAAAATGGAGGTCACTGTGTCATGAGTCTTGCGATGTCATCAGGGTAAAACAATGATAACTGGGTAAGTAAACCCTGATAATCTCCAAGCGGCCAGGCGTATCAGGCAGGAAATTGACAATAACTGTTTCCCGGACGCGAATTTGTAGAGTACGATATCCAGATAAGCCTGATAACTATATTAAACTGTATACTAAAACATACGTAAATATGACCTTCTCAGGCACATATATGCCTACATCGTCCTATCTTCTAAAATGTTGTATACATTACTGCCCTGCAAAGCCAAATGGCAGTAACTGCTTACATTACAGGTAAGCAGTTACTGCCTTTTAGCTTTGCATATCACTCAAAAGAGTGTCATATATATACTATATTTTTCAATGCAAGGAGACCACGGAGATGATGTGATGATAGCTTGCATTGACAAATAATCAATTAATTTGAAATACACTCCCAACATTTTTGAGTTTGTTTAAATCCCGTTCTATTTTAATCATAACGCGATTGATCAAACGTGCATAGAAAAATGTATTGTTTCAAGAACAACTATATGTACGGTGGTCTATATACATGATACCGTCAATCCTTGAAGTGTTATTTTTTCTTAACGAAAACGTCTTCACTCAGTGAATGGCGGTCACTTGTAAATACGCATCTTTAACAACACACATTTTGTGCTATATACATGATATAGGCATACCGGTACTATACTAAAAGCTCAGGCATTGTGATTCAGTAAAAAAAGACACTTTGTATTAAGCACCAATGCACGTCAAGTCAACCCGGGAAAAATAAAACTGTCAAAAACTGGAGCCATATTTTGGCAGGATTGCAGATTCTGGCGGCTCTCCTGATGCAAGAAAAAAACCTGATTCTTTCACATTTTTGCACATATCTTGTCTAACTACAGACCTCTAATGCAGTTCATCTCTAGTTGGAACAAATAGTTGTTAGAATGGTCTGACCTTTTAAAAAATATGTGTACGTGACTGCCTGGGGAGCTCGGGGATAACCATCTTCCCTACAGTAAGGCTAGGCTTCTCCCGAGAGATGAGGGATAACAGACTTAGATCAGACTATTATGCTCTCACGTACGTGAAAATTATCTTCATCCCTGACTAGACATTCCTTCTGGCTCCCAGATAGGGGTACAGAGACAGTGAGACAAGGATCCTGAGACAGTGAGACAAGGATCCTGAGACATTCGGAGGCGTAGAGGGCATTGATTTGCATCGGGTAGACATAATGGATACCTCCCAGAAAATGGTATTTTTAGCAGCATTTCAAACGATGTAAATATTATTACTGAATGACAGAAAAGTTCAAATTCGTTGTAACCCTTATCCCGCTACTGATTTATTTAAATTTTCACCCACTTCAAATGGGTCAAAATTACTCACATTTGTTTAATTTGTGACCAAAAATCTTGATTTTTAAACACGCATTTTCATTACCAATACCAGTGATTTAATGGGCTAAAAAAGTGAATTAAAAACGGCCATGATAGCCGTGCTTAGCGATGACCACCTGATCATAGACTACCAATAGATGCTCCTGATCTACATTTGTAGACCTCCTAAGAGATTATTTAATAGACGTGGAATTTATGACTGAATTGCTAACTAATTTAGTGGGGTCTAAACTGAAAAAATCACACAAATTATAATGGCCGCAGCTCCAAAACATACGTATTCAAATGAAGCGGAAACAGCTAAATAAGACATTTATGATGATTTCAAATTGAAAAACCCTTTGATCTCAATGGTTTATATCAACATATTTCAGAGCTTTAAGGGTTAACAGGGTTCCCAATCAAAACTGAAAACAAAATTCGAAGATTTTTCCATGATCATGATGATACCAGGTTATTTTTCTAGGAAATAAATATTGCCCAATTCCGTTTTGGCTGCATGTGTAATTTGCCTAAATTGTTATAATTCGCCTTGCCAAATTGTTTTTACGTCAAAAGATTTGGGCACATGCAACCACCAGTAGTCAAATATCAGGCTAAGAAACAAACACAAGTGACAAGGAATAAATTCTGCAACATTTTTTCTAATATTGAAAAAAAATGCGGATAACTGACACAAAATTCTATAATTTTTCCATGTAAATTTCCTTTTTTGAAATTCCAAGATTTTTCCAAGCATGGATTTTTTTCAGGCCAAATTCCAAGTGTTTTCCAGGTGAGTGGGAACCCTGGGTTAACTCATAAGATCCTAGACTGGATATTTAACCCTGGCAACATGGACACAGCTAACCACCACCGTAGTCGTGTTTAATCTGTTCTGTTAGCATGATTAGCAGATTAAATCATTGTCATTGGGAATTAAATTAAATTGGTGTTCAAACATGAAGATTTAGAAATATTGGGTCTCCAATTAAACAAATACGACTAATTTTCACCCACTTGAAGTTGTGAGTCGCGTTCTTCAAGTGAGTGAAAAGTCAGGTTGTGGTGATAGAAAACACATATCTTGTCAAACGATGCAGGCTTAAACACCAGACTAGAAATATAATGTGAAAAATTTAATATTTCTGCCTTCCAGACAAGCACAACTTGCAGGGGCGAATCCAGGATCTGAAGAAAGACAGGCCGGGGGTTCGCCCCCAAGATTTTTGGGCATATTTAGGTCAATTTAGAATTTGGAAAAAACATAGTGGCCGGGCGGGTCTTTCCCTTCTCAAATCTGCCACTGTCTTGGACAATACTTCTTAGCTGACCTCAGCTTTTATCTGTGTCAGAATAAACATGTAAAAGGGAGGGGGGTCAGCCGTGGGCTCATCTTGCATACTGACGTCCATTTAAACAGAGGAGGCTTTCTGGCGGTGTAACCTCGTGAATGAGTAAATATACAAACACAGAGAATGGTTTTAGCGAAGACCTCATACAATCTGCCATCATGTCAAAGATACGAATATATATAATTATTAGTTTGAATAATCTTTAAAACGCTTGAAATATTGTTCATAAACCATGGAGACCAAATGATTTTTTTTCATTTTGAAATCATCATAAATGTCTCAGTCAGCTCTTTCCGATCTATTAGAACACATAGATGTTATGGTTCTGCGGCCATTATAAATGTTTTACTCTTTCGTCTTAAGATTCTGATGTCTATACGTCTAAAGACGGTCCCCGCGCGGAAAGGGTAAAGAGTTTAATTCATTGAATCCCTAATGGTGTGTATTAGACGAACAGTAAGATATCCGCGTGTAAAGCGGCAAAGATCAGCTCACAGGATTTTATGCCGTGGGTGCTGTTTTATTCTGGAACAATTTTCTTCGACTGGAAAATGAGATTAATTATGTAATTATCAACTATAAATAGATCAAAATTACATTTGTACATAAAAAGCCTGATTACCAGTCGTTGAAAAACCTGCGCGGTGACGTCAGACACCGCAGGTTTTCCAGCTGATTTCCACGAACCCTTTAACCCTTGGAGCACTGATGTCAACAGTCGATTTTAGCATTGTTTTCTTGTGTTTACTGGCCTTAGACAGCTAGCTTTTAAAAAATAAATATGTATCGAATTGAGCAAATTCGACTAATTTTTAGCCACTTGGAAGTTGTGGATCGCGGTAGCGAGGCACAACTTCAAGTGACTGAAAACATTAATTTATTACCTCCGACCTCTAAGGGTTGAACGACAAGCACTACTATCTATTATAAATTGTTATATTAATATACACTGTGAACACAACGGTTCTTGTGAGTGTAAATTATGTTTATTCGGGAAGAAAAGCTAAAGTTTGGTCCCAAAATAAACAAGCATGAGTAATCTACACCCACTTGATGTTGTGGATCGCGCTATAGCGAGACACTACTTGCGGATGATGCCTTGCGAGGGAAGATGGCTAGCATTTAATGATGCATTTATATCTTTAATGTGTCGTAAATGTATTAAATGTATCTTGAGTATCAAAAAAATCTACATCTTCGACCATTGTAATTGACAGCAATATGATTTTAAATGAATGTTTATCCTGACCATCTTATATTCTGCTTATCATGCTTACTGCTGTGCTTTAAACTCTTCGCCGAATGGACAATTGTTAATCTTTGTATAATCTGCTTGAAAGAGGACATGTTGGGAGGGAATTTGTAGTTATCCGGAAACAAACAAATGCTCAAGTTTGGTCCCAGATTAAACAAATAGGAGCCGTTTTCACCCAGCAGGAGGGTGAAAATCATGTGAGCTTTTAAGTTGGCACTCAACGGGTTAAAACCAGCCCTAGCGATAAAAGTGTTAAGAATACGTGACTTGGTTATGATTATTTTCATAGTAGACGACGTGATACTGTCTGGCACATGGCGACATATGGCTGAATGGCATTAAAGAAAATGAGGTGCTTCCCGGAAAGCCGACAATAAGAAAAGTACTGCATGACTACGTGGCAGACCGGCGACTTTTCATTGCTGACAATGTGGACAGGCGAATGCAGCCTCTGCAGTGCAAAGGCAAAAAGCAGTATCTGCCAACTTTACAAGTAAGCAGATACTGCCTTTTGACTTTGCAGAACAGTGTTGGTGGTGACCATGCAGAAGACAAGAATGGGGGCAGACACCCGACAAAGAAACACAGCTCCAAGGGTGTTATTGCTCAGGACAAGGAAATGTCGTACCTGTCAGTGGCTAGCAGGTTATCACTAGCACTATGTCCAGATTAATTCCACATTTCCACTACATGTAAATCATATAGAAGACAAAGCCATCTACAGTGTGTTTAATTCTTTACTCCCCATGCAGTCCATGTGATTTTTTTTTTTTAAATCACAGAGCTCTGTTTTTTAATATCAGTGTAGCGATAGCTGGGCAGAGCTGATATTAAAAGAACTAATGTATCATTTTGCAGATTAGAAGTTTTCTTAAGAAAATGCAATGTAGTGCAGGACAGAAGCAGAGAAGGAGATGGCATAGCAGGGCAGGTCAGAGAAGGGCGAGGACAGGGCAGGGCAGAGCAAGAGTGTGTGGAACCATCATCTGCACGTGTCACAGTCAGGATAGTAACATGTTTTCACTGGACACATATGGCTCGTTGTGGAAAAATGTTGACATAGTTTAAAATTGTGTGGATATTACATGCTTGCAACATTACTTTTAATCATCACCCATAGCTTATAATTCTCATTTAGTTTATATAGGCCTACGGATACAAATGCACGACAACAGGGAAATACACGAGAAAAGGGTTTGGGCATTTTCACTCTGCTATGTGATTTGCGGCACGCAATCGCTCGGCGTGAATTGAGACTGGACTGGTGCAGATGGGTTTGGGGTAAACTCGATTATCGTTTCAGTGCGGGCCACACCAGGTGTTATTAACTATTATCCTGCTAAGTTAATTTATTCAAATTTTCAACCACTTGAGGGCCTCAAGTTGAGGCTGTGTCTTGCTACCGCGACCCACAGCCTCAAACGGTTGAAAATTACTCATATTTATTTAATTTGAGACCAAACATTTACAAATCTTGATATTTAAACAGTCATTTTATTCCCAAGAATTGTGATAAATCTGCTAATAAAACAGATTAAAAACGACTATTGTCGTGATTAGCAGGCAAAGGGTGAACTTTTTTTTGAATTTTGACTAAAATTCATCAAATGTGAAACCTCCAGTATTGAAACAACGTTAAGATATCGTCACACATAAATTTTCTGACATGGTGATTAATGAGGGAAAACGCCCCATGACAGGTGTGTAGTTATACAGCCTCCAACACGACAAGAAACCCAGAAAACACAAAACATTTGTACAATGTTGAACCAACGTCGAAGACGTTGGTCCGACGTTGTACAAATGTTACTATACAAATGTTTGCTGGGAATGCGGTATTCTGTGTCCAACACAGGGAGAGTAAAATTACATTTTGTCAGATAACCTAATATGTGCGGCAAAATTAATCTAAAAACGATGCACACCCAGTAAAGACAAAACATTTGTATAACATTTTTACAATGTTGGACCAACGTCGAAGACGTTGAGCCGACTTTGTATAAATGTTATATACAATTTTTTGTGTTTACTGGGAATCTATCATATATAATTAGGATATTGACTGTCACGGTATAGAATGGAAATGTGAGAACACATGCTAAACGTGTGTGTTTTTATGGTAACAGAAACAAAATCCTGGCCCTAATGAGCTCGCCCACCATGAAACAAGTGTTTCTGCACTCGAATTTTTATTTACGGAATAAACGTGTCAAATAAGGATAGAGAAAGGAGAGAGGAGAAAAAAGAGAGACAGGAATTGGAGGGAGCAGTATATTATAGTTTCCAAGAAACTAGATGTCTATTTGCGGGACAGATATTATATCCCCCACGTTCCACAATTAAACGCGCAGTATTGAAGGATATAGTTGAGGCAGTATCGTTGGAAGGAACCAGTCATCTTGGATATGGAATTTAGCAAATTTTTTCACATAACCAGTATTATGTTACAGAATCCACAGAAAAAGTAGTGAAGATTTCTGTTCAATATTGGCGAGTTCAGAGCGTTTACGTCGCTTTGTAATGAAGAGCCGAGGCGGCCATCTTGGATATGCAAATAACCATTAAAGTGCTAATCGCGTCAATCGCCGTTTTCCATCTTTTTATTTATCCCTCAAACAATAAAATTAGAGGGAAAATTAGTATTTTAAGAATTTTCAGAGAATTTAAAAAATGGTGGCCTTACTTCACATATTTGTTGCGATCAGATGTTGTTTGAAATATCCACACACGCCAGCCAGATATATTACCTGTATTACAGGATCGTTGTTAACCCGATTAGCTTGCTGGCTTTTGCTGTCTGCTTCATGTTATACGTAATGGGATAAGTAGCTACGATAAGCAGAACCGATGCAGATCCGCTGATCAAATCAGGAAAACCCTTTTTGTGGATTTCCTGTTACAATTATGGCTGGGAAGAAGCCATCTGCAAACTATAACATGTATAAGGCCAATTTGACAATACCATAGTCATACTTCCCATATTCCCCTGTCTGTTGAGCCTGTTGACTTGGTACATTGTGTCGTAAACTAATACAAGATCGAATCTAATATAAGGATTACAAGACAATATTTTTGAATAAACCATGGAGACCAGAGGGTTTTTTCAATTTGATTATAAATGTCTTAGCTACCTATTTCCGCTTCATTTAAATACCAATGTTATATGTCCACGGCCATTACAAATATGTTTACTCATTCAGTGCGGGGATCGACTTTAGACGTCAGAATCTGACGTCTATAGACGTCAGATTCTGACGTCTAAAGTCGATCCCGCGCTGCAAGGGTTGAATATGTTAAATAACATAACTGTGTATAGTCGTCATATCCAAGGAAAACATCCAAAACTGACCTGTATGACATCGCCTAGTGATATTTTATCTCTGGGGTCTGGGATTTCCTCATCTTCAGCGTCGTGTTCGATTCCTTCGTCGTCGTCATGCCGATCGTCTTCATTTTGGTTGTCATGATCACTCTCTGCCCCTGTCATACGGTCCAGTAGGCCCTCTAGTGCCGGGCTGATAGTCTGCTCCTCTGACTCGCCCAGCCCGTAATCTAAAGCCTGGAACACCACCACGCCAAGCGACTGCACGAGCTGAAACACAAAGATGGAACATTAACACTACGTCGAGCGACTGGACGAGCTGAAACATATAAATTAACATGAACACCACGCCGAGCGACTGTAGAGCTGAAACACAGAAATAGAAGAATAGGCCTATTAACATTAACATTATGGAACATTAACACCACGCCGAGCGACTGGGCGAGCTAAAACACAAAGATAGAACATTAACACCACGCCGAGTGACTGGACGAGCTGAAACACAAAAATGTAAGCATAATAACACCACGTCGAGCAACTGTACAAACTAAAACACAAATGTAGAGCGACTGCATGAGCTGAAACATAAATATAGTACATTACCACTTACAGCGCTGAAATATTTCTATATAAACCAAGAGAAAAAAAGGTTTTTTTCAATTAGAAATCATCATAAATGTCTTGGTTAGCTCTTTCTGCTTCATTTGAATACCTATGAATACCAGTGCGGGGATAGACTTTAGACTTCAGAATCTTCAGATTCTCAAGTCTAAAGTCGAGTGACTGTACGAGCTGAAACATACATATGTAATATTAACCCTCAAAGCGAAATATTTTGTATACAAATCTAAAGACCAAAGGGGTTATTTTTCAATTCGAAATCATCATAAATGTCTTAGTTCGCGCTTTCCGCTTCATTTGAATACCTGTGTTATGGTTCTACGGCAATTATAAATATTTTACCGTCAGAATCTGACGTCAATAGACGTCAGATTCTGAAGTCAATCTCCGCGCTGTAAGGGTTAACACCACGCCGAGAGATTGTACGAGCTGAAACACAAAGATAGAATATCAACACCACGCCGACGAGTTGAAACACAAATGTAGAATATTAACACCACGCCGAGCGACTGGACTAGCTGAAACACAAAGATGGAACATTAACACCACGCCGAGTGTCATTACGAGCTGAAAAAACAAAGATATAACATTAACACCACGTCGGGCGACCCATGAGCTGAAACACAAAGATAGAACCCAGTGACTGTACCAACTCAAACATACGAGATAAAACATCAAAGACTTCAATGTCCAGGTGAGCATGTGAGGCATGCAGATGTTATGGACAGGTTATGGACATGAATATATATAATCAATCATACTTAGATGTTGTCATCAACATACATGAATAGCTAAAATGCTCATATATACCCGGTACTACATGTATTAGTATTATACATTTGGTTTCAAGTCCTATCGCGTCAAATGCACATCATGATATAGAATATATTGTATGAAACCATCGTGCTTTTTATTCAAAATTGGGTTTAATTATATAGAAAGAGTGTCAACATAAATGATTGTATCCAAAATATTAGTTTGAATACCATGCTGGACTGCTAAACCCAATTAATGTGGCTCTTAAACGAAAGACAATATCATTCGGCGGCTATCTAATGTACCAAAGGGTGATACAAAGCAAAGTGTATTGAAAACAAGACTACATAAGTCCAGGAGCTCACGCTCCGAATTAAAATTTGATTTAAGCGTAGGGTTATTAATGTAGTCCTAGGCCAGGTCAAAAATCAAGACGCAAGACAACTAGGTCTAAGAGGCTCAGTCTAAGAGTAAGATAAGAACTAGACAGTCTGTCAGATCCCAGTAATGGTCTACCTATCTGGCACGGTTTACCTGATATCAGGCCAATCGAGGTAAATAATAGCTGATTTACGGTCATTTTGAATTCTATATGAACTAGGTAAAAAATCCTCCCCCAAAACCTCACATTTTGTTTTATAGTAATGGACTAGCATCTAACACAGTTAACAAAATATTGGGCATGTGAAAGTAAATAATGGCCGATAGGGGGCATTTTGAATTTGATCGAGTCGGAATTTTTCAAGATGCATTCTCAGCTGAAATCTCACATTTCAATCTATAGTAATGGTCTAGCCATCTAGCACGGTTTACCAAATATCAATATGTGAAAGTGAATAATGGCCAATAGGCGGCCATTCTGAATTTGATCGAGTCTAAATTTTTGAAGATGCATCCTCTTCTGAAATCTCACATTTGTTTTTTAGTAATGGTCTAGCCATCTAGCACGGATTACCAAATAACGGCCATGTGAAAGTGAATAATGGCCTAGATGCGGCCATTTTGAATTTGATGAAGTCGAAATTTTTCAAGATTCATCCTCAGTTGAAATCTCACATTTCGTTCTATAGTGATGGTCTAGCCATCTAGCACGGTTAACCAAATATTGGCCATGTGAAAGTGAATAATGGCCGATAGGCGGCCATTTTAAATTTGATCAAAATTTGTGAAGATGCATCCTCTCCTGAAATCTCACATTTTGTTTTATAGTAATGGTTTAGCCCTTTAGTGCGGTTTACCAAATAACGGCTATGTGAAAGTGAATAATGGCCGATAGGCGGCTATTTTGAATTCGATTGAGTCGAAAGTTTTTAAAAGGCATCCTCTCCCGAAACGTCACATTTTGTTTTATAGTAATGGTTCTAGCTATCTAGCACGGTTTACCAGATATTAGGCCTATCGAGGTAAATAATGCTGATTGTCGGACATTTTGAATTCGTAAGTTAAAAATTTTCAGGGTGCATCCTCCCCCGAAAACTCACATTTTGTTTTAGAGTAATGGTCTAGCCATAGAGCACGGCTTACCAAATATCGGCCATGTGAGAATGAATAATGGCCGATTGGCAGCCATTTTGAACTAGATCGAGTTGAAATTTTTCAAAATGCATCCTCTCCTGAAACCTTACAACTTGTTTTATAGTAATGGTGTAGCTATCTTGAGCGGTTTTCATGATATTCCGCAATATTAGGCCTATCGAGGTGAATAATGGCCGATAGGCGGCCATTTTGAATTTTATCAACTTAAATTTTTTCAAGATGCATCCTCTCCTGAAACCTTACAATTTGTTTAATAGTAATGGTGTAGCTATCTTGAGCGGTTTTCAAGATATTCCGCAATATCAGGCCTGCCGAGGTGAATAATGGCTGATAGGCGGCCATTTTTAATTTTATCGAATTGAAATTTTTCAAGATGCATTCTCTCCTAAAACCTCACAATTTGTTTTATGGTAATGGTGTGCGTCAAAACGTCTAAATAGGTCATAGTTCTGAACTAAAAGTAGGCCAAAGTTCAACTAGACCCCCTAGAGGTGTTGTGTGTAAAATTTGAAGACAATCGGACAAATACTTTCAAAGATATGCTCCGGAAACGAATTGTTCACGGACGGCCCAACGGCCCAACGCCGTAACATCATCATTTTCTCCTCTGCGACCTTGCGTATTGAATTCAGATCAAAAATATTTTAACCTGTCCATTATCCACCTGGAAGTAGCCCACATAACAAAAATTGTTATCCTAGCTTATTTTCTTACAAAGTTATAGGCAAAAGAAGAGGTAAAAACAGAACGGGGGCGGAATCCATAGCTCCCTCCGTCTCACCTACGGTGACGGCGGGATGGGTTTGTAGTATCATTGGTCTACCATAACATATTATGTGAAACTCAATAGCCTTGACCTGCAATGTTTTCACCTGGCAATCCAATACAATGAAGTATGGGAGAAGGGGACTTACATAACATTGTTTTCACGTAGTAGCAATTCAAAAGGGTTTCCGGTAACGCAAATGCGTTTCTATTTAACCGCCAAATTATTCAATTGGAATTTTCACCCACTTGAAGTTGTGTCTCGCTGACGCGATCCAAAACTTCAAGTGAGTGAAAATTATTCAGATTTTACAAAATGGAGGTCAACTGTTTTCAAATCTCACTGATTTATGTCACGTTTTATCTTCAAAATGTTTAAAAGCTGATATGCCATGTGCTAATAAAAACTATAAAAAACGAATATAATCGGTTGACGGGTTACCTATCCATCATACACAGATCTGATACACAGAACCAGTAGAGAAAACGTCGGCACTGGCTGGTTGGCTACTATTGGTGATAGGGGGGGGGGGAGTGGGGCGCAGAATTCGATCAATAAGCGGGTACTGCTTGTTACCATGCTGACGGACACGCAGTCTCAGCAGCCGGGCTGCATAGACGCCAACCCAGAGACGTCAACAAGTAAAACAGGTCTATTTTTAAATGCGTTTATGAAAAAATGGTCGCCGATTTAGGCCGGCTTAGTCTACACACCTAAGTTACTGTTGTGGTGCGATTTTCTTATGTCCGTTTGTTTTAATATATTATATTATACTATTACACAAACGTCTGTCACTGTGATTACTGTGTACTAATCGTACAAAGTCAATCTGGTTTTCCCAGAAAATTAACTGTACAAATTTTCATCGACATTGGTACCAGATTATCCTCGCGGTTTTATGCTGAGCCAGCAATAACTTAATTTGGATCAACATCTCTTGTCTGATGTAAAAGCTCCCCCCCCCCCCCCCCCATGATTCAGGAGTGATGAAAAACAGCGACCCA
Source organism: Flabesymbios commensalis (assembly GCA_964017125.1). NCBI lineage: Eukaryota > Metazoa > Annelida > Polychaeta > Terebellida > Flabelligeridae > Flabesymbios > Flabesymbios commensalis. The sequence continues at coordinate 20,640,877 of OZ024909.1, forward strand.
GAGACGTCAACAAGTAAAACAGGTCTATTTTTAATAAGTTTATGAAAAAATGGTCGCCGATTTAGGCTGGCTTAGTCTACACACCTAAGTGACTGTTGTGTTGCGATTTTCTTATGTCCGTTTGTTTTATTATATTATATTATACTATTACACAAACGTCTGTCACTGTGATTACTGTGTACTAATCGTACAAAGTCAATCTGGTTTTCCCAGAAAATTAACTGTACAAATTTTCATCGACATTGGTACCAGATTATCCTCGCGGTTTTATGCTGAGCCAGCAATAACTTAATTTAGATCAACATCTCTTGTCTGATGTAAAAGCTCCCCCCCCCCCCATGATTCAGGAGTGATTAAAAACAGCGACAATAATAGTCATATGTTTAAAGCGACTCAATCAGGCTAAAATCATCAAAAAATCGGTAATTTTATTCTGGCTTCTTAGTATGACCATATGATGTAAACATGTCTATAGACAAAAACTGCATTTTTTTTCTGCGCATAAACCAGTTAAGAGAGATATAGAGACAAAATTCACGTATTTCTTATTTTGGACATGCATGTCCGAAAAAAGGAATCGGGAATTTCGTCTTTATATCTCGCTTAACTGGTGAATGCACAGCACAAGAATTTAAAAACTTTTACAGTTCTAGTTTATGGACATGTTTACATCATATGGTCATATTAAGTGGCTTTAACCAACACATACGGCCACTATCAACCCTCAAACCACCAAGCACAACAGCCATTTTCAATCTGTTTTACTGGCACTAATGGCTGTCATTAGGTTTCTCAAGGGAAAATGTGTATTTAACACTCGTGTTGCTAAGACTGTATGTGAATACGTGTTTAAGTAAATTTCAGACTAAACCAAAAACAATAACATTTTTAACATATCGTGTGGTAGATGATGGTCAGTTAATCAAGTACTTCAATTTGGGGCATGTTTATTTTTCATAAATAATATTATTTTTCCTTCATTTGAAGCTGGCAATTGCGTCAGCAATTCCAGCTTCAAATGAATGGAAAAATTATCACAAACAATCCAGCAGCACTAGTTAGGGGGTTAAAAGGGAAAGTGGGCCTAATACAATTAATGTCATCCGTCTTCAGCCACACCAATCACTTAATTCGGATACCAATTAGTGACTGAATCTCTATTTGGCCATGCAGTATTGTTCCATAATCACTTGGCGTGATCCCAGAGTGCATCATAGGTCAAAGTATTTTAGAATAGCGACTGAGCACTCGCAATAAAATTATATTTTTTATCATTAGTATTGCTGGTTCATCCATCGTCGCACTTGGACGTCTCGTGTTTGCTCCCACGCAATTTTTCGTATTTTGACTTCACGTATACGATACAGACTAAGTGTTTCCACCCACGTGTCATTACATAGTAATGGCACCGTGTAATTTCTTAGTAACGGCGCCGTGTCATCACATAGTAATGGCGCCGTGTCATGACCATCACATAGTAGTAATTAATCAGGTAATGGCGCAGTGACGTTACATACAATAACATAGTAGTGGCGTAATGACGTGGTGGACAGAGGCACCCTAGCAAACACGAGACACTGAACCAATGTCTCCGACTCTGGGCCAACATTAAATCAACATTGGTTCAGCGTCTCATGTTTGCTGGGACAACACGAGGCTGTCACGTGTATGACGGACATGGCTCACGAGAACTACTGAGGGACTAGGCCCTATATTATACTGGAGAGAGAAGTGTAGACACTTGTTCTTTACGACACAACAAATTGCTCAAACAAATGCACTAAGAGAGGAACATGGCGCAATGGTTAGAGCGTGGAGCTTTGTCAATGTCGCTGCCTGTCGTGCGGTTTCGAATACAGTTTCGTGCAGAATTTTCAGAGAAATATCATGCTTCTCCCCTCTCAATCTTAGGGACATTATCTCGATGTTGTGTCCTTGGACAAGGCACTTCACCCTCAAATGCTTCACTTCGAGTACCTGGTAGGACAGAGATGGCTGCAGGACTGTATGCTCTCAGTGGAGTTGAAATGGCACACAAATGAACAGGTCCAGTGAACAGGCCAGGGGGGTAAATGTAAAGTCGGATGATAGGTCTTCAGACTTGATAGTAGATTATAAACCTGCACCTTTACTTTTAACATGTTTCAGCAAAGATACAGAGCAGATGGAAAAGGTATACATGTATTCTATGAATGAATGGAAGAATAAAGGAACAAGCGAACAAACGAACGAATGAACAAGCGAACGAACGAACGAGCTAGCTAGCTAGGAAGCGAGCGAGCGAGCGAGCTAACGAAAGAACGAGCGAACGACTGACCGACAGATCGACCGAACGAACGAACGAATGAATGAATGTGCATTCATTCATTCGCTCGTTCGTTCGTTCGTTCGTTCGTTCACTCATTCCAATGAATAAACGAACGAACAAACGAATGAATGAAAACATCAATGAATGAATCAATGAATCAACTAGTCAATTAATCAATCAATCAGTCAATCAATCAATGAAAAATGATATGTGGCCAAGTAAAATGCTGATCAGAGTTGACAAGTAGCAGATGGAAATGTTGTCAGGCTGATATGTCTATCTATACGTACTATACCACCTGAAGGCGAGGTGTTAGATATCTCATGGTCCGAAATAGAATTAGTGGTCTCACACAAACATGCATGTCTACATGCAGCAGGCGGTGGAAAAAACATGAAACCAGCAAAAAAGGGAGACAGAAATATTATCGGGGATGTAGAATGTAGAAACATTGATAAATTAGGCCTAGTTGATGCTTGATTTTAAGCTCACTTTTTAGTTTATATATGTAGACTAGCTACACATATTCCCGCTAAAGTGGCGCTCACTAACCATGGCGGACATATTTGTGGCGACGCTGAGCGAATAGCCACACGAAAATAAAAGATACGAAAATAAACAGTTAGCATGTAGGTAAGCGTGCCGCTGGTCGGAGCTGAAATCCTCACACACACAGCCAGGCAAAGAGTGCAAAGGCAAACAGCAGTAACTGCTTACTTGAAAAGTAAGCAGTTACTGCTGTTTACCTTTGCACTGAAGAGAGGTATGGCAACCACGCTAAAGACCAGAACCACCACTGGGCCGCCCTTAATGAGAAACGTCAGGCTAATCGCGCACTCTCACAAATCACTCAACCTGTAAAACAGCTGCGAAAACACTTATCTTTTTGATATATCGCGCCTCTGAGCTCGGGGTCGCGAAGGATTGAAGAGCTGTATAATAAAATTTATTCTATCTGGAAAATCACATTGAAATTGACCAGCTTGTCCACTTGAAAGTGCTTGCTAATCTTACAGGCAGTTTTTTATTTGATCAAAATATGTCAGCACTGAATTATTGGAATTCAGGGGCGGATGCAGAATTTTGAATAAAAAAAAAACTTTTTTTAGTTTTTTCAGAGTTACCTTATGGGGGCTGGCAATTTAGTTTCGGAAGAGGGGATCGACACTTGAAACCCACACTTCCTTTTAAAATCAGTTGGTTAATTTGGAACGTCAATTATATCATTTTGTGATTATAACGGGTGATTTCAATTCACTGTGCAGTGGGAATTGTATTAGCGCATAATAGATCGCAGTCTATCTAAATATGATGAAATTTCGTGGTAGTAAAAAGGGGTGAGATAAAAAACACATTTATTATATCATATTTCCTTCACCGCTAATCTGTTTTCTCAGCTGCTTATAATTATCACAGTTATTGGGAGTGAAATGAATGTTTATACAATAACATTTGTCTCGAATTAAACAAGCTGTGGGTCGCGATAACTCAGCGGGCAAACGGTTATTAATGTAATATTCGGTGAGGTCGCTTCGCCTGGCACGGAATGCCTTATTAGATGAGTGACGACTCTTAGCGCATATACTCAATGGTGGCGTGGTCCGCCTCACTGAATCATCCCAGAGATAACAGAATAAAGACGAAAATCTAGACAGCGCAAAAAAATGGTATCATAAAGTGCCGTTTATTTTGTTTACGATGCGTTGCTCGAATACTATATTACTGAGCAAAACATACGCAAATTGTATATAATTTTTTTGTTCTGCTCACCGAGAATTTCCTTTGATCCAGTTCAGACTTCAAATACATGTATGTCAAAGAGGCATCTGTAAATCTTTTTATCATTGTATCTAGAAATGTTGGTCAAGCAATGGTCGACGGATTTGCTGATTGTAATGAATCTAAAGAATAATTAAATATTTTTTCCTTCAATCAAATAAATATTTGTTTAACCACCGCTTGTGTTCACGTATGAAACAACAACTAAACGTATCACGTAATTTTTCTTTCATTAAAAGAAGCATACTCTGTACTTGTAGCAACATTTATGTGCTGTTATATATTTAGCATCAAAGTCCGCAAAAATACACTGTACATGATCAAATTTAAATGAGCTCGCCGAAAATATGTGCAATGTAGTGATATATTTTAATTTCAAGTGTCAATTAACTTTGCTCGCTCACAGCTATATTTTTCCAGCCGAGAATTCCTCGCCCATCAAAATTAATTTGGCTTGTTATTATCTGATTATATATTTAAATGTTTGACTTACAAGAATAGAGCAGCACGTAAGTCAATCTATCTTCATTATTGGTTAAATAAGGTAAGCTGTAACATGTACAATTATACCGTCTAATTACCCGCCTAATTATCCCGTTCAGATGCTATAGCTTGAGTAGCCTGTGTACTATATCATTTAGACATACTAGTGGTGAAACAATGACAAACGAAGAAGGTAAACATACGGCATATTATGTCAGGTCTAACCCTTACAACGCTGAAATATTTTTAGCGACCCAAGGGAGTCCAAAGCGGTTTTTAAGTTTGAAATCATCATAAATATCTTAGTTAGCTCTTTCCGCTTCATTTGAATACCTCTAATATGGGTCCACGGCCATTATAAATATTTTACTTTTTCAGTGCGGGGATCGCTATAAACGGATAAACGCCATATTCTGACGTTTATAGTCGATCCCAGCGCTGAAAGGGTTAATATTGAAATTGAAAAGCGCAAGTTCACGAAAAGTTCTGTACGCAAAATATTCTTGCAGAATTTGAATTCAAACAAACATATACCAATGTTTTTTTTTTATTTAAAATGCTGTTGATGAACAGCAGCTGAAGCCGTGATAAAAAGAAGGGTCTCCAACCGCTGTTGGCCACAGTTTCGAATCTTCTGCGTGAGAAAGATAGTGCTTGCTTTATCACTTCAGCTTCTTGTATTAGGTTTCTTTATCTGTCTAGAATAACCCACCTAAATCTCGATTTTTTATTTTTAGGATTATACTCGATGGCAGAAAAATAAAAAATAGTGTTACATTTCCATCGAGCTCTGTCTGAATCAATAGACCAGTATTTTCGTGTAGTAAACATGGTACACATAGAGAATTTTGGCAAAAAATAAATGTTTAAATGAATAAATAAATTCGCGAAGCTTTATGACACCTTTCAGCACATACAGGCTAAACTGGGTCAGTATGGTGAGATGAATCAGATGACAATGCCCTCCAGTCATAAGATTCGAGCCCTGAGACAGAACACACCACCTCTTGGTCACGGAAACTGAATACAGGGTTTTTACGAGTGGGCGGGGAAGAAAAGAACCTTTGCAAACGTTTCTATGCATAGGTCTACAACAGTGATTTATCGAGATGTGTTTTTCAAGGAAGACACTGTTTCTATGTGTACATTATGTGCAAAGGCAAACAGCAGTAACTGCTCACTTTTTAAGTGAGCAGTTACTGTTGTTTGCCATTGCACAGCAGTACTGTGTTGTCCAGCTCTGCACGGCGCCACAGCACAGTGGCGGCGTGCGGAGCGGGATGTGGCGCTGCCAGACAACAGAAGACAGCGAGCCGCCAGAGTCAATCCCAGGGCCGAGTTCAGCTTCCAGAATCGATACCCATGGAGGCTGAGAACAATCCCAAGTACACCCGCCATCTGAGACGGGGTCCCGTGTGGCCACACCACATGCAATACGAGATCCCGGGCGATTTATCCGCTATAACTCATCTCACAGTCTGAAGCGTCTTAACCTCCATAATCTACACAATTATAGAGGCGCTCAATCATTGACAATGGCTGATTTATCGTTAACTGGTATACTTAAAACCAACAATAAGGCTACGGTATTGATCAAAATACAATTAAATTATAGTTACATGTAGATATTAGAGGGAAAATCTCCAGCATGTGAACAGCATATGTCCACAAAGGATTATATTTATGACTTCAAAACACATTCTAAAAAGCGAAAAAGTGTCGTATTGATTCCACTAAGTTCACCTGCTTGACTTTTAACATGTAACTATATTTTGTCTATTGGTCAGTTCCGTATTCACTGAGTCTCTGGCAGACATATTTGTATATAATACCAAAAGTAATAAGCTGATTAACCCTTACCGGCCGAAATATTTTAGTATTTATAAATCATGGTATTTGAAATCATAATAAATGTCTTAGTTAGCTTGTTCCGCTTTATTTGAATACCTATGTTATGGGTCTACGGTCATTATAATTTTTTATTATTTCAGTGCAGGACCATTTTTAGACACCAGGATCTGAGTCTGTACATGTAGATGTCAGATTTTGACGTCTAAAAAATGGTCACCACGCTGAAAGCGCTATTTAGACATGATAAATTATTCCAATGTGTTATCACACATTCCACACTGAAACTCTCGGCCGTGACAGGGTCAACATGGTGTAAGCAAAGCAATCTATAGGTTAAATTCGGGATCGATTTACAAATCCCTGTGGTGTGCATACTGCCGCGCAAAGCAAAAATGCAGTATCTTCTTTTTTCACAAGTGAGCACATACTGGCTTTGTAGAACAGCATCCCAACAGACCCCTGAAAAATATACATACCCAGAAACTGCTTGGGATTGGGAAAATGTTTAGACCAGAGTTCAAGTTATTTAACTGTTTCGATCTAGATATCAGGTCATTGATTGTTTGAGATAGATTTTGACCTAGATCTTAGGTCTTCGATTGGTTGAGAACATTGTGCTTACTGAGATCAGTCCTGAAATCGTTAACAAGCGTTCTTATAAATATGCATGGCTTCCACGTCATGTTTACGTCACCGCCGGGAAAAACAAGGGACACCCGCCCCCCAAAAGGGCAGTATCTGTTCACTTGTAAAGTAAGTAGATGCTGCCTTTTGGCTTAGCGTGGCAGAGCTCTACTACCATGTTTTTTTCAGGGTCGTTTATTGATCAATTATTGTATCATACTTATTGTCGCACCACTCCCTTGTTACTGGTGCAGGTAGTTTCGATAAAACCAACTGACTGTATGACAGATGCAGGATGCCCAGCAGACACAAGACGCTGAATCAATGTTGGTTTAACGTTGGTTCACCGTCTACGACGCTGAAACAACGTTAAATCAACATTGATTCAGCGTCTTGTGTCTGTTGGGTGCCGTTGGACATGAAGAATGAAGAGCGTGACTTCTTACTGTAATGCCCACTGTAATCATTATATTTGCAATGATTCTCTGGATTCATCACTAACTAAAAAAAATTCTAACAAGAAAAGTGTGTTTGTTTGGAGGGTGAAGTATCTATTTTTAGTAAAAATATATCGGGCGGTAAATATATTTTATAACGGTTAACCCTGTAGTGGTTTTAATCAGTTTTATTGGAAGGTTTGAATACCAGTTATTGGAAGTAAATTATGTGTTTAAACACCAACATTTGCAAATATTTTGGTCTCAAATCAAACAAATATGAGTAAATTTCACTCACTTGAAGTTGTCGGTCACGGTAGCGAGACACAACTTCAAGTGAGTGAAAATTTAAATTGCATAACACATCGCTTTAACGATAAATATAACTAGATCATTTTCCCTGTCGTTTACATACAAATCGGAGCATTTGTGAGTGTGATTTCTGCAATAATTACTTTTTTGCCGCGTAAACGTGCTTCTTTTCTCATCTAATCAAACGTTTTCATTTCCGTTTATCATTCCCCTCACGGTATTATTCGGACCGGTGCATATTGCGTCCGCATCCGTGCTGACGGCTTAATTCACATCAGGAAGGGATGAAGTGCAGCGAGACGAAATCACCACACATGGCAGATGGACGGCCAGTGTCATACTGCATCGTGCAGTGCAAAGGCAAACAGCAGTAACTGCTTACTTGTCAAGTAAGCAGTTACTGCTGTTCACCTTCGCATGGTCAGCACGGTAATATTAGCAGCTGGACATGTAGCCGATTGATATTGTTGTATAATAAACCATGAAGACCAAATGTATTTTTTAATTTGAAATCATAATAAATGTCTTAGTTAGCTACTTCCGCTTCATTTGAATACCTATGTTATGGGTCCATGACCACGGGGATCAGATTCTGACGTCTATAGACGTCAGAATCTGACGTCTAAAGTGGATTCTCGCGCTGGTAGGGTTGATCGATGCGTCGGATTTTGTCCGTCTGAAATACGCGGCTGAAAAAAATGATTAATGAGTGAGACGATGAATATGTGCATAATAGGATACGGAATCACATGTAAAATAAATAGTACTTGGCCGTATTCAGGAGTATTTCACACCACAGACTGTGCGAAATTTTGCAACCGTTCAGAAAGTGGTTTGTAAATATTATTTATGCTCTGCTGAATTGTTGTTTCTATTTTTCTTCATTTAAACTAGAATTGCTACCGCAATTTCCTGCTTCAAACGAGGACAAATATTTATATTTATTAAAAATAAAAATCTCCAATGTCGAATTATTGGACTAACTTCAGGAGCATCTACCAAAAACTATTTTATGAAATTTAGTGATATCTTATATTGATATAAATATGATTCAAGCCGCATACACAGTTCCAGCAGCCCAAGGGTTAACTTATATACGGCATACCGGTTTCAGAAGGAGAAATAGCGGCCTAGATTTGCGGGAAAATGTCAAATATCAAACATAGGTGAAACATTCACCTGCATGCCAATTTCCAGTTGATCACACCTGTCAAATCTGGTTACACCTAACTTAATACTGAAAATGTTGCGAGTTATATCTTCTCCTGTCAGCCAGGTACCGTATTCTCGTACAAGTTACGATATATCGTAGGCTTCTGATTGGTCGAGATGGCCATCTCGACCAATCAGAAGCCTACGATATATCGTAACTTGTACGAGAATACGGGCCCAGTGTGGTGTATGAGCCACTCCCCAGCAAACACAAGACTTCAAATCAATGTTGGTTTAACATTCGTCCAGCGTCGTAGACGGTGGACCAAAATTAAACCAATATTGATCCAACGTCTTGTGTCTGCTGGGTCAGGTAGGGACGCACCATTATATATCATTACATACTATTAGATAGGGGGGGGGGGGGGGGTCAAGTAAAAATAAGAAAAAGCTTGTCGCCACAAAAGTCGGGACAAAAGAATAGTTGACGAATTTGAATTTGTTTTTTTTTTCTTGTAGGTCGTTCACAGAAAACATGATACGTTAACATGATTAGGCCAATGTTTCTTTGGCGTTGGTGAAATCCATAATTGGCTTCACCTTTAAACATGTTAAAGCACTACATTATAAAATTTATTTTTTTATCCACTTTAACATGCTGAAGTTGTGTTTCGCTGCTGCGACCCACAACTGCAAGTGGATAAAATGCATATTATTATTTGTACAATTTGAATCTTGAAATATATGACGGTGGCCCAACATTGGTCAAACACTGGTTCAATGTCTTGTGTTTGCTAGGAATTGTTGTTTTTCTGTCTGGCTTTATTATAACTGCGGATCGGGTGTGGCACGCCACTCTCTGCACGACGTGTCCGCCATGAGAGGAGAGCGCAGCATGCCGCACCAGCTGCTTAACCCTTACAACGCTGAAATATCTCTGTATAACCCATGGATAACAAAGGGTCCTTTTCAATATGAAATCATCATAAATGTCTCAGTCAGCTCTTTCTGGTTCATTTGAATACCTATGTTATGGGTCTACGACCACATTATAAATATTCTAATTCTTTCAGTGCTGGGGATTGACTTTAGACGTCAGATTCTGACGTCTAAAGTCGGTCCCCGCGCTGAAAGGGTTAAGAAGGATGAGGTGGGAAGCGTGGGTGGATGTTGATCCCTGCCAGCCTCTCTGGTACTAAGCGGATCGCGTCGACATCTACAATGACTGGCTGAGATGTGCCATCTTAAAGCACCACTCAATTAATACAAGATGTAACAAGACTACATAAGTCCAGGAGCTCCCGCTCCAAATTAGAATTTGATTTAAGCAATTTTGTGTAGGGTTATTAATGTAGTCCTAGGCTAGGTCAAAAATCAAGACGCAAGACAACTAGGGCTAAGAGGCTCAATCTAAGAGTAAGATAAGAACTAGACAGTCTGTCAGAGATTGCAAACCTCCATTGAAATTAATGATCCTTATTAGTATCCCGGTAATGGTCCACCTATCTGGCACGGTTTACCCGATATCAGGCCAATCGAGGTAAATAATGGCTGATTTACGGTCATTTTGAATTCGATTTAGACTAGTTAAAAAATTTCAGGGTGTATCCTCCCCCGAAACCTCACATTTTGTTTTATAATAATGGTCTAGCTATCTAGCACAGTTCACCTGAAATCAGGCCTAGCGAGGTAAATAATGCCGATTGTTGACCATTTTAAATTCGATAAGAGTTAAAAATTTCCAGGGGGCATCCTCCCACGAAAAATCACATTTTGTTTTATAGTAACACCTGAGTAATGGTCTAGCCATCTAGCACGGTTTACCAAATATCGGCCATGTGAAAGTGCATAATGGCCGATAGGCGGCCATTTTGAATTTGATCAAGTCTAAATTTTTCAAGATGCATCCTCTTCTGAAATCTCACATATTGTTTTATAGTAATGGTCTAGCCATCTAGTACGGTTTATCAAATAACGGCCATGCGAAAGTGAATAATGGCCGATCGGCGGCCATTTTGAATTTGATCGAGTCAATTTTTTTCACAATGCATCTTTTCCTGAAATCTCACATTTTGTTTTATAGTGATGGTCTAGCGATCTAACACGGTTTAAATACCAAATATCAGAAATGTGAAAGTAAATAGTGGCCGATAGGCGGCCATTTTGAATTCGATTGAGTCAAAAGTTTTCAAAAGGCATCCTCTCCGGAAACGTCACATTTTGTTTCATAGTAATGGTCTAGCTATCTAGCACGGTTTACCTGATATCAGGCCTATCGAGGTAAATAATGCCGATTGTCGGCCATTTTGCATTTGATAGAAGGTAAAAAAATTCAGGGTGCATCCTCCCCCGGGAACTCATATTTTGTTTTATAGTAAAGGTCTAGCCATCTAGCACGGATAAGCGGCAATTTTGAATTTGATCAAGTCGATTTTTTTCAAAATGCATCCTCTCCTGAAACCTTACAATTTGTTTTATAGTAATGGTGTAGCTATCTAGAGCGGTTTTCATGATATTCCGCAATATGAGGCCTGTCGAGGTGAATAATGGCCGATAGGCGGCCATTTTGAATTTGACCGAGTTGAATTTTTTCAAAATGCATCCTCTCCTGAAACCTTACAATTTGTCTTATAGTAATGGTGTAGCTATCTTCAGCGGTTATCATGATATTCCGCAATATCAGGCCTGTCGAGGTAAATAATAGCCGATGGACGGCCATTTTGAATTTTATCGACTTGAAATTTTTCAAGATGCATCCTCTCCTGAAACCTTACAATTTGTTTTATAGTAATGATGTAGCTATCTTGAGCAGTTTTCATGATATTCCGCAAAATATTTCAGAATTTACCGATGTTATAAATTAGGTCAAAGTGCTGGGTCAACTTCAAGGTCAAAGTCCAAAAACCTGAAAAGGCACAACTAGGGACCTTAGAGAACATGTATGTGCAATATGACTGTACTCGGCCCAGTACTTTTCGAGATCTGCTCTGGAAACAAAGTGTGCGTCAAGACGTATAAATAGGTCATAGTTCTGAACCAAAAGTGGGTCTAAGTTCATATACCCCTAAAGGCACAACTAGACCTCCTAGAGGTGTTGTGTGTAAAATTTGAAGACAATCGGACAAGTACTTTCAGAGATATGCTCCGGAAACGACATGTTCACGTACGGCCCAACGGCCAAACGCCGTAACATCATATTTTCTCCTCTGCGACCTTGCGTATTGAATTCAGATTAAAAATATCTTAACCTGTCCATTACCCACCTGGGAGTAACCAACATATCAAAAAATTGTTATCCTAGCTTATTTCCTTACAAAGTTCTAGGCAAAAGAAGAAAACGAAAGCGGAATCCATAGCTCCCTCCGTCTCACCTACGGTGACGGCGGGAGCTAAAAACATTAATATACATCCGCCACTGCCGAGATTTGTCACATTTTTTCATAAATTTTTGCGAGTAGCGAATGTGATAATTAACTGGAATAAAACTTTGGAAAAAAATGTTAGTTTAATGTTGGGTCACCGTCGACGACGCTACTCCATCATCAACCTAACTTTGGGATTGAATGCCTCGTGTTTTTTTGGCACGCTCAAGACAGGTGTCACTGTCACGTGGCACGGTGCTGCGTTGGGGTCAGCATTGGCCCGGCGTTGGGTAGGCGTTCGCAGGGTTGTACTGCGCGTCGTTGCTGTTGGGTAATATAGTCTACATTTTATGTTGGATTACTGTTGAGAAAAGCCCAATTACAAAACAAAAACATCACCTATGGGAAATTCTAATATAGCGCATGTTCCAGAATTAATGCAACGTGGCAGTTTAGCAAGTTCTAAATCCAAAGGGACGATGTATATACCGGTACTGTATTTGGTGGCCTCAAACAGCGATTTGCTCAGGGTGGGCGTACAGCGAAGGACGAACCTTAAAAACTCTCCCTCTAATTATATAGTATAGATTAAACAGGTAGGAGAGCAGCCTTTTTTTTAGCTAGCGATAGTATTAATGCTAGCGCCCTTACTTATAACATCGGTAATGTCGTCTAGCGATAGTGAGGGCGCCCTTATTTCTGTGGGTGGGACAAACAAGACATTTTGGCCAGTTTTCACCAGTTGGTTTCTTTTGTTTTTGTTATTATAGCTAAATTCAGGTAATTAGGGGCTTACTAAATACGTTTAATGAACTATTATGATCATTTCACTTCATATTGCATACCTTCTAAAACGTCTGATAGCTTAAAGTCCCATAAATGTGTCAAAATGTAATTTTACTCCACTAACCCCCCTCGTGTTCAATTGAGTTTGTGGAAAAATGTACAGATTGCTGGTTCATAAATAAATGAAATGAATCGGGCTTTAGGCCACCTTTGTGCACATATAGACTAAACTGGGCCAGGAGAACCTCCTGAGGATGGTGGGATGATTGAGATGACACTGTCCTCCAGACACAGGATTCGAAATTCAAACCCTGGCGGTCTGAGGCCGAGTACGCTACCTCTCGGTCACGGAGGCTCCCCACAATACTGACTTTCACACGTGGATGGGGAAGAAACATTTTTTGTTTTGTTTCAAACCGCCGAGACCGGGAACCGAACCCCGGATTCTGGCGTGAAAGGCAGCGGTGCTAACCACTCCCTAGGGCCATGAGGGCCCCCGCCCTGCTGGTTCATACCGTCAACGCGACGTGGAAGCATACATTCAGCTGAACATTTTCCATTCGGCGATTTTAAATCCTATATGGCGTTTTTATTTTATCACGTTTTTATTTTGTCAAACACCAATTACATGTGCATAAAGCAAACTTGATAATCTAAAAATATAAATAGGGTGTAGACAATTATAATGACAAATATCTGTATGTAAAATAAAATTGTTTTTGTTAAGGATTACTCAGTGACAGCCCTTTTGCCACTAAGGGGTGTACTGTTGTGTTACAGTACGCATCAAAAGTATTGAACCACAATCTGATGATACTGGTGTAGGCAGGGGTCCATATAATCACTGATAATTATTTTAGGCATCCTTTCAGAAGCTTAGATTTAGTTTACCTTGTATAAAATATTTCAACAAATAATAAATAAATAAATTTGTGTTCACTTCGACGTCACCACACTTTTTACCATTAGGGCGCCCTCAATAATGCTATCCCTAGACGACAAAACCGATGTTATAAGGCCAGGGCGCTAGTATTATTACTATCGCCACCTAAAAAGGGGTTGCTTTCCTACCTGTTAAACATTACTACTAAGTGAGCAAGACATAATCTTCAACGATATACATGTATGCATCATTGCAACAGTTTTTATCTTATACGTATGTTTAAAATATTGATCCCAAAATACTGGCAAACCACACTGACTTGAGTTCTTTAATGTACGATGACAAAAGTTTTGGCCTAGTCCACGTAGTCCCTTCAACTCATGACAACCACCACTTAACATGTTTAGCGTCAGAAAATGATGAACGACGCGACGCGAAATTGGTTATTTGATCGCGAGCATGAAAAGTAACCTAATTGGCAAAAACCATACCACTGGCTGTCATAAAATCAATGCTTTGTCTTTCGCATGTCAGCTCGAGTGAAAATTATATTAGTAACAGTATGAACCACTGTGAACGGCAGTTTGTTCTGGCTCTCTCACATATATGCACGAATAGGAGTACGAATATAAACACGACAAAATCTTTCTTATGCTATTTTGGTGTGGTTGTTAACATATCGAGAACACGAATACAACATCCAACAAAATAACATAAGAATTTCTTTATGTCGTGTTCGTATTCTTGCACATATGTTTTTTTACCCCTTGGTCACTGGACCTGTTCATTTGTGTGCCACCTAAACTCCATGGAAAGCATACAGTCTTGCAGCCATTTCGGCGCATTGAACTTATCATACACATTGCCATCTCTGTCCTACCAGGTACTCATTTTCACTTGAGTCGAGTGAAGCATTTGAGGGTTAGGTGCCTTATCCAAGGACACAACATCGAAACAATGTCCCAATATTGAGAGGGGAGAAACATGACATTTCTCTGAAAATCCTGCACCAAGCGGGATTCGAAACCGCACGGCAGGCAGTGACATCGGCAAAGCTCCGTGCTCTAACCATCGTGCCATGTCCCTCTCTAAGTACTGCTAAATTGTTTGTGATTATTTTTCATCCATTTTAAGCTGAAATTGCACTTCCCAGCTTCAAATGAATTAAAAGTAATATTATTTATGAAAAAATAGACATACATCACAAATTATTTGATTAACTGAGCATAAACCACAAGAGAATGTTACAAATATAAGTAGTATTTTATTTAGTCTGAAATTTGCTTGAAAACGTATATACATAATTGTACGGTCTTTACTCTTAGCAGCACACGAGCTAACGGTACATTACCCTAGAGATATCCCATATCTTACAATACTAAGTACATCCACTAAGATCATTATACTGTTACCTATTAGATTAGTTGCATGTCCAGTGTGTGGGATTCGCACTTGATGTGGGTGGCATTCCATGTGGTACGTTTAATGTTGGTCCACCGTCTGCGACTCTGGACCAGCATTACATAAACATCGGTTCACCGCCTCTTGTTGGCTAGTGGAAAATCGGTAAATACCCAGGATTACGATTAGCGGCCACAGTAGCTAGGACTGTAACCTGAGTAGCCGCGAGGGTCTCTAATTATCACACTATAATATCCATGATATCTCATCTTGTCGAGTCAATGCCAGACCCGCGCAGACCGTCGTCAGTTTGCCTGCAGCAATGCATACAACTTCCCAATAAACATAATAAATACAAAACATTTGTATAACATCTGTACAATGTCGGCCCAACGAAGACGTCGGACCGACATTGTACAATTGTTATACAAATGTTTTGTGTTTGCCGGGTTGATAGTTGAATTGTGATATCCATGATATTCAATCACAATTATAATATATGTTAACCCTTTAAGAGCTAAACACGACTATTCACTAAAGTCGTTTTACTTCGATTTATTAACCGATCAAATCACTTTTATTGGGAATTAAATGCGTATTTAAACATCATGATTTGCAATTTTATGGTATCAGATTAGATAAATACCCGGTACATTACAAGTTCATATCTCACATCCTTAAAGTTGTGGGTAGCGTTAGCATGGATAGCCATACACAACCAAAAACTGATCGGACCTCCCCCCCCCCCCCCCCCTCTGGCTCCGCCCCCTGAGGTCATCAGAAATAAATTTATTAGGTATTATCATGATTATGTTTTATATAAATTTGTGTTAATTCGAGATACACAATTGTGTATAGTATACAATTCTATTAGCTGAAAATGAAAAGGACGCCGAAATATATGTCGAAATAAACGCGGAAATATTATGTCGCAAAATTAGGTGGGAAAGGCGACAAAGTGGATAAAAGTCAGAAGAAAGTGTTGGTTAGTTAAAGTTTCAGTGGATGATTGATGAGGCTGGTGTGTGAGTCATGATGGAGTATAAGGGACTCAGGTGGGATCCATCACCTGTATGATTGGCTGTTGTCAGGTCTCCCGGTCTGTTGTCCCGCACAGTATTTGGACTGGCCGGTGTCAAGCAAAATTAGGCATGGAGTAGATATTAGGCATGGCCTCCATTCCTATTCATGACGAATAGGTATCCATTCCTATTCGTCATGGCTCGTGGACTGGAAGGCCAGGGTTGCTCGATCAGCTGTGGCTTCTAACCTTCAGGTATTGGGCTGGAATCCTGACAGAGCCAGATGTTTTCATCGTGGTTATGCACTCCAGGCTGTTTCAATTTTTGGACGTGTAGTGCTGCATGCTTATAATGTCATATGATTTTTAGCACAATAAAGAACCCTTGAATGTAGTCATTCCATACGAGTAGGTTGGGCATACTACTTATATTCTTGGTTCGGGTTTCCTTTCGTCGCAATATTGCCACTATGTACAGAAAGGGATGTGAAAGTAATATTCATATACTCGCTGTAAATTTATTATATTCACGTTTATTCAAGCCTAACAGTCAGCTGAGCGTAAAATATGATGACAGTCATAAATGGAGGAGTTTCACCTCGGGACCGGAGATTATTTCCTAGCTGTGCAAGTAGCCATGCAGAAAAAAAACATTTATAGGTGGAACTACATGGACTACCCGGAAAACTAGGTACGTAAACCCAATGCCGATTTATTGTTCGCCCTCCGTTTCTGACGTCGGCCAAAAATTTAATCTGCATCAGATGAATTTTTCTTGTTTGCTGGGTTAACATTAACATTTTCACCGTCAATCACGCCTACGGTCGTTTTTAATTTGTTTTATTAGCCGATTAAAAATCACTGTAATAAACGGGTGTTTAAACATCAAGATTTGACAAAGTTGGGTCTCAAATTAAGCAAATATTAGTCCTTTTCACCAACGAAGTTGTGGGGCAAGTTCTTCAAGTGGGTGAAAATTTAAATTAGATAACTTAGCGCTTTAAATAATGGTTTAATTCGATCAAATACTCCGTCGTCTCCATGTTCAGGGTGTCTTAAAACGATTCACCTGTAGACAAAAGATAATAATCTGAAGCTAGGAATCACTATAGTAATTCCAATCTCAGGTGATAAAAAATAACAAGAAACAAAAAGTGGGATTTCATCTAAAAACGTTCGGTGTAAAGTATGTCAATACATTGTTTAAATCAGCAAGTAGACTTATGTGATTGAATATTATGATCAATCAATCAATCAATAAAACTTCTATAGCGCGTATATCTTCAGCGGACCGAGCTTAGAGGCGCACAAATCCTTAGCGTGATCATGTGTCATAATCGAGGCCAAAGCAGGTTCGTCAACAGGGAGCCGGGCTGCTGAGGGACTAGGGTGGAAAAGCCAGGTCAAATAGGTGGGATTTAAGTAATTTCCGGAATGGTAAGATTGTTTTTGCATTACGTATTGGCACAGGCAGGGCGTTCCATAAAGCTGGACCAGATATATAGAGAAAGCTCTTGACCCAGTCTTAGTCTTTATACGAGGAACAGCAAATCTATTCGAATTAGTGGAGCGTAGATATTTTGAGCATTTCGGCCGAACAAGTAAATCAGCCATATATGCAGGTTGGTTTTCTTTTAGGGTTCGGAAAGTTATTGCGCATATTTTAAAATGAATGCGAAACTTGACAGGAAGCCAATGTAATCGTTTTAGAATTGGAGCGAAATGACTAAATCGTGGGGCCTTGGTTACTACTCTTGCAAGGCAGTTTTGAACGCGTTGTAATCTAGCGATATCCTTTTCTGGCATTTTGTGAAAAAGTGAGTTAAAATAATCTAACCTACTACTGACGAGTGCCACTGCAATTTGCTTGGCAAGATCTAAGGATGTGAATGATGTGAAACGACAAAACAATAGTTGTCGCTGAAATACCGCAGCTGACTGCTCCCATTAGCAGATTAGCATGCTTATAAATGTTTACTTCTTTAAGTGCGGGTATCGACTGCAGACATCACAATCTGATGTCTTTCACTATACCCCAATTTAAGCCATTTCTCAGTCAATTTTCAACCAATTTTTTGAAATTTTACACACCCTATTTTCTAATCATGCGGCGACTACCCGGTAGGTTTTGATAGGTATTTCAGAAGTTAGACCATTTGACATGTAATGAAATTTTGACATTTAGCCACATTAAATGTATTACATGTTAAATAGACTAACAGTTTAACTACAGGTATAAAACATTTTCCTGGTAGTCGTCGCATCAATGGTCAATCGAAAATAGTGCTTGTAAAATTCATTCACCACGGTTAATATCATTCCTACTACTACGGAAGACAGGCCCGAGGGCCACAGAAGACATTCCTGCAGAGTGGCCAGATTATTTGATTTAGCGTAGGCGAGGCTTGGTCATTGACGGCTAGCAAAATATATTATTCTGCCGTGCAAAGGCAAACAGCGGTAGCTGCTTACTTTTCAAGTAAGCAGTTACTGTTGTTTGCCTTTGCATTGCATCATGCTTATTGATGAGTACCGCGGGAGAAATCATGCGTATGGGGAGAATCACGCACATGACCAATATTTGTTCCCCATCCCCCCCTCCTCGCCTGTGACCTTGACAACACACCTACAGAGAACACGTAATCATGCCGTCATTTCCTGGCTATTAATATAACATGTACATGTAGAGTGCTTGGTATGAAACAACAGCAAAGCCTGCATTTATTATATTATATTATATATTATTATTATATCTGCTAATTAAAATCATGACAGCAGAGTTAGTGTGGAAAGTACCATGCGGCCCCGATGCTTATCACATCCCATAATAGTTATAATTTATTTTTTTGTCCATAATACGTAATAACTTTACATCACACTTGCATTTAATCCTTCAACATAATTATATATATATATAACCCCCATAATACTGATGTCGACTACATTCGACATTCTGTGTTCTTATTAGCACCTCTAGGCCTATAACCCCTGATAACCAGTTGTTAAAAGTAAAATATACCTTCAATCTTGAAACACTACCAATATACATGTATGTTGGGACTAGAATTTCACAAATCTTATACATTTTCGGTCACTTGAAGTTGTGACTGAAAATTTAAATTGAATAGCTTATTGCTCTAGAAGTCAGCCACATGTGTCGCAAAATGCACTAAACATGCTAAATGACTCAGATTATTAGCCTAATTAGGCTAAATTACAAATAAATACTTGCGCTTCAGAAACTGTTACAAAAACATATATTTACATCACACAGTCGCCACCATTTCCCTCCAGTTAAACAGTTTTCGAGAGAAGATGTTGCGTAAACAGGTAAATGCACGGTGTGTCTTAGAAGGGGGAATAAGAAAGGAAGGAGCTGTCAGTAGACGGAACCCCGAGGGACCGTGCAGGAAGCGCGAACAGTATTATCCTCGTCTCATGACAAATGTAGCCCTACCCAGCAAGCAAACAAGAGACGCTGACCCGATGTTGGTTTATTGTTGGGCCAGCGTCGAAGACGCTGGTCCAACATTAAACCAACGTTGGGTCAATATCTCGTGTTGGCTGAACGTGGCACAAACAATATATATTTATAAGCTTGGACTGGATCCATTTCTGCTGTTGACCCAATGCTGGGCAAATGTTGGCGGCGCAGCGTCGTAGATGATAGGCCAGCAATAAGCCATCATTGGGGTCAGCGTGTCGTGTTTGCTGGGATAACATCTGTAAAGCAGTGAGCAGTGCAGCACAAAATCACATTTGATACAAAAGTACAATATTACCAGTTATGCACGGAAATAATCTACCGGAAAGTGTAGAAAATATTGCATACTGATATTTATACTTTCACTAGGTGGCGTTCTTTTTGGTTGCCAAATATTTACTTAAATGTGTAAAGAAATATCCACACCGGACTAGTTAAACATTTAAACCATGTTATGACAGCGCAGTCCAGATGGCACTATCATAGTCGGCACGAGACGTTGGCTCAATGCTGTTTTAACGTTTGCCCATCATGTACGAGCCCAACATTAAAACAACACTGGGCCAACGCCTCGTGTTTTCCGGGAAGCTCCATATCAGCACAAACAGCCAAGAGAGCTACGAGATAGATAATTACGCAAAATATCTTAAAGCACTATCCTAAAATTTAAAATTTTCACCCACTAGAAGTTGTGTCTCGCTACCGCGACCCACAACTTCAAGTGGATGAAATTTTTTACTCAGATTTGTTTTATTTTATATCAAAAATCTGCAAATCTTGATGTTTAAACACTCATTTCATTCCCAATAACAGTGATTTAACCTGCTGACAAAACAGATTGAAAACGACTATAGTGGCGATCAGCTATTTAACCCTTTCAAGCCCGAATTTACCATTGTAATCTTCATCTACCACAAGCCGAGAATTGCTGTCGCAATTCTCAACTTGTAGTGGATGAATATGACTTGGAGTGGGTGACAAATGAAAAAAAACGATGTTATTAAAACAGTTCTATGAAAATTGTCGTTCTAAAACCCCTAGGTGTAGGAGATTAAGTCATTCTTCAGAGATGGAAAATGATGCTTTGGTGCATCGTGAGAGCTTAAACATGTCAAAGGGTTTTAAGGGTTAACTTCACTTTTGAAACATCGCCATATGTAGGTAAGTACCTCAAAGGATTAAAGTGTGCTATTTGTAACAGTCACAGCCGAGCAGTAGAAGCACCGCGTGCCATTGAGCACAAACAGTCTGCGGAAAGAAATAAATTAAAAATTAATCGGGCTGTTCACATACACATGATAAAGGCTAAATTGGGCCAGGGGAACTTCCTGAGGATGGTGAGATGAGTGAGATGACACTCCAGAAACAAGATTCGAAATTCAAACCCTGGAGGTCAGAGGCCGAGCACGCTACCGCTCAGTCACGGAGGCTCTCTACAATACGAGTAGATGGAGAAGAAACATTTGTGTTTCTTTCAAACCGCCGAGAACGAGAAACGAACCCCGAACTCTAGCATGAAAGGCAGCGGTGCTAACCACTACTCCAGGGAGCCCGCCCTCTTTTTTTCTGTGGGAAGAGTAACAAGAAGGGACGCCAACACAAGTGTGTCAAATATCCTGTGCAGAAAAAACACAGAATGTCATTTCAGTACAATCCACCAAGGCATAGAAATGATAGCGCCGCAGGAAGGCATGTGGGGACAAATTTCATTCAGGCCACAGAGCGCCCACGGACAGAGAAATGCTATTTCCTGACAAAGAAGCTAACGAATTATTTAGGACAGTGAATCAATATCAAATATATTGCCCTGGGTACTACAGAAGCACGGAGAAAAGGTCAGATAATTAATATCAGATCAATCCATTGAAAGTGCAATTTCCCTCAGGCAGTGGCTAAATTGAATGTTTTGCCCAAAATGCCGAGAGAGACTGCTCTAGAATGAGCACACAGTGACACGAAAGTAATATGACAGGGGTTATAAAAAATAAATTGAAAATTACATCTTTGGATGTAGAATTCTGAAGGCTTTTTTTCAGTAAAATGGGAATCTACTTCACAAGATTAGATTAGGCCTATTCTTTGTCGCCATTTACTTTATATCGTTAATTTTATCCCAACTATCGAAGTTGTTTTAGTCTGAATTTGCTCGGTCCTTGAATAGTTGTCAAGTGGAGGGGACAGAGCCTAAATATTCTGTGCACGTCAAGCTGTAAATCCAGTGGTGGGTCCAGACACAAAATTGCCTGAATATTGTTAAATGACGCCCCTAATCGACTCAGGTGGTGACTCAAAACAGAATCTCGTAGCTGATTTATAGATCATTGTTTGACATTTAAATTAATCATTTTCGACAGGAAGCCGAATAAGTGACCCACATTGGTGAAATGTTGGACCATCATCGCAGGTTGAACATTGCAACACCATAATCAACTTCTCGTAGTTGACCTGGCTGCCTGACTCACTCCGCGGCAGACCCGGTCGGAGTGACCGTCATTTTGTTTACACAGCAAACTGTGTAAAACCGACAAACTCGGGTGCCATGAAACTGAGACTAATATTTCGTGTGCCTATTAAAACTAAGCCATTTTCAGCTGACGAAATCTAGTGATCGCATTAGAACTCTTCAAATTAAAAATGGAAGTCTCTATGTTAGAGCCTTGCGATGTCATCATGGTAGCAGCCTACATCCTGGCATTAGCAGTGTAGGTTCCACTCGACATAGTGTGGAGCCTGCGTTCCTACGGTCTGGATGGCAGCCCACTACTATAATGGATTTTGTATCTGTATAATACGTGGCAGTACGCACTTTTGTGCTATCGCGTCACGGGATTCACCAGATTGCCATGGAGAGGAGAGGGTCCAGGCACAGTGAAGAGCTGACGGGGCGAGAGCTCTCACCTGCTCACAGCAGGTGATAAACGTGTGATCAGCTGATTTTGGCAGCAGAGCTGTTCTCATTGTGTGTGAACACAACACAACAAGCCGTCACCAAACTGCACAGCAGACACGAGACGCTGGCCCAATGATGGGTCAATGTTGGCCCGCCGTCTACGATGTCGGCCCAACTTTGACCCATAATTGGGCTAAGGTGTCGTGTTTTCATGGTGTCCTATCCCACACAGTCACTGGTCATTAGACAGGCGATCCGGGTTTATGTTCACAAACTACTAACAATACATTTGATGTGACACATTTATGGATTCTCGATCACGTTACGCCGTGAATCGCCACATAAACGGAGTCTGGTCCAAGACGAATCGACACTGGGAAAATACTGAAATTATTTACATGATTTCTTTATTAGCCATATGCCTACACATGCTACAGTAGCTTTGTCAGGATTACTCCCATTCAGGCTGTTGACTACGGTATAATAGACTGAAAAGTTAGAAATTCGGATGAATATAAATGCACCAATAAATAGGTACATTCTGGAAAGCAGACGCAGTGCTCCATCAAACACGAGAGGTCGAACTTACGTCGGGTTATTGTTGGCCCACCGTCTGCGACGCCGGCCCACCATTATGTCAACATTGATTCAACATCTCGTGTTTGCTAGGACCCACCACTGTCTC
The DNA here is from genome assembly GCA_964017125.1 of Flabesymbios commensalis. Classification (NCBI taxonomy): domain Eukaryota; kingdom Metazoa; phylum Annelida; class Polychaeta; order Terebellida; family Flabelligeridae; genus Flabesymbios; species Flabesymbios commensalis. Next base: position 20,664,335 of record OZ024909.1, read on the forward strand.
TGGTGACACCTGGTGTCTTGGTCTGTAACCAGATCCATGATCCACGCAAGGTCGTATCCAGTGGTGGATAGAGACTCAGAGAGAGAGGGGGGGGGGTCCAATCGATGAAATTGACTTGGTATGGGTATTGCCTGTGTTGAGACACACACTGCCCAAGTACATTTTGAGTGTTAACCTTTAAAATCTTTTGCGGTAGAAGCTTAGATAATTTAATAATTACATTTTGAAGACGTACATGTATATGTTGGATTAAATATGATTATTTTTCGTCATTTGGAGCTGGAGGTCCAAAGAGTCCGAAACAATTCGGCAGGACAAGGGTTAAATACCGATATTTTTGCATATCTAGTGAATTTAGGGTGTCAAGCCCCCCCCCCCCCCCCCCATATATTAGCTGCGAAGACTAAACAGTCATTGATTGACACCCATATTTTTTAACTGAACCCCTCATTTTTCAAAATTCTGGATCCGACCCTGGTATCAACCACATGGTCAAGACTCGTCCCCTTGGACCTGAAAGGGTGTATCTGCCACTTTACATATCCATGGTTCCCAGCAGGACGATTTACCCCGTTCCTTTGGCATGTTTGGTTACAATGGACATATCAGTATCAGAGACAAGTAATATGAGATAGGTCACTGTCCAATTAGCTGTGTAATTGACATGTAATCGTGGTAATTGACAACGGGGCTGGGCTGACGTCAATGTCAGTCATACCGTGAAATAGGTGACGTCACGGTTCAGCGGTCATGTCTACCGCGTGCCCCAGCGGGGAATAAATGCATCGACCCGGGCTGATGCTGGTTTAATGTTGGATGCGACGCCGACCAAACATTAACCCTTTAACATGTTTAAGTGCTACATTATACATTTGATTTTTTACCAACTTGAAACAAAATATGAGAAATTTTCACCCATTTGAAGCTGTGTCTCGCTACCGCGACCCACAACTTCAATTGGGTGGAAATTACTCATATTTGTTCCATTTGGGATCAAACATTTGCAAATCTATGTTTAAACACACATTTCCTTCCAACTAACAGTGAATTAATCGGCTAATAAAACCAATCGAAAACGACTATAGTCGTCCTTAGAGCATAAGGGGTTAATATACCATCGGATCAATGTATGGTGCTTTCTGGGTGAAATGTCAGATCCAGGTGAATTCTATAATTACGACGAGTATAGTACTCATAGACATGATATAGACGGGTATAGAAATACGTCGCTATTCGGACGTTGTCCTGCCAGAACATATCTCGTAATTAGTCACCAGGGCGGGGGCCCTAGGGTAGTGGTTAGCACCGCTGCCTTTCACGCCAGAGTTCGGGGTTCGGTTCCCGGTCTCGGCGGTTTGAAAGAAACAAAAAATGTCTACGTGTGAAAGTCAGTATTGTGGGGAGCCTCCGTGACCGAGATGTAGCGTGCTCGGCCTCGGACCGCCAGGGCCCGAATTTCGAATCCTGTGTCTGGAGGACAGTGTCATCTCAATCATCTCACCATCCTCAGGTTCTCCTGGCCCAGTTTAGCCTATTTGTGCACAAAGGTGGCCTAAAGCCCGATTCATTTCAATTAGTCACCATTTCTATAAATATCACAACGGTTTCACGTTTCTTTACCATGTTTACCCACCCAGCAAACACGAGACATTGAACCAATGTTGGGTTGATGTTGAGCCGACGTCGTAGACGTACATTGGTTCAATGTCTCTTGTTTGCGCGGCAAGAGGCGTTCACAAAATGTCATATTAACCCTTTAGGCGCTAAGCACGACTACATTCGTTTTCAATCCATTCTATTATCATGATTATCATAATAAATCATTGTTTGTGGGAATAAAACGTGTGTTCAAACATCAAGATTTGCACATTTTTGCTCTCAAATTAAACAAATGTGAGTGATTTTCTCCCACCTGAAGTTGTGGGTCGCGGTAGCGACACACAACTTCAGGTGGGTGAAAATTTAAATTATATAACTTCAAGGGTTAATGATGGCTCAAGATTTGTTGCCCCCGCGTTTATTTTGTTCAACATGTTGTGTTTGTTGTATAGTTTTCCATCAGTACCACAACATTGCCATTGATTTATGGATTGGCTGGCCTTACACACAGCAAAATTATGGGAGTTACATTGATGATTTGCATGCTTTTCAGATGAGAGCTACTTAAAAGTATTTGAAATGTAAACGGAAATGCACCATACAATAAAACATCAATAATTTTAAAAATTTGATTACATTTGAATCTCCATGATCTATTCTATTATTTTTATAAATCATCGCTGATAATATTGTGAGCCTAATAATCATCAGATCATGCTAATGCCTGGCTAATTTTACATCTAATATTGCCGTCACAATCATGCCCATGACAGCGTGCAATTCACAATACCTTTGGGCCCGGATTGGCATTGCTGCCTCTTAGATTGTTCTACTCGACACGACATTTAAGTAACAATGAAATGACAATAATCAATTGGCAATCCACCGATGTCATATTGAAATGTGGTCATTGAGTAGACAGTCATGTCGAGTGCGACACTTTTGTCAATGATGAATGATACTTCAATATTTTCAGCCGGAAAATCGTGCACTGGCAAGTCAAGTACAAAGATACCCCCCCCCCCCCCCACTGCGCTGTGTGTGACGAACTGTTATAATAATACAATGCGTGCTGAGCATTCCCACATTGACGCCATGCTGGCAATTCCTCGGCAATAATGACAAACCCAGTAAACACAAAACATTTGTATAGCATTTATACAATGTTGGACCAACGTCGAAGACGTTGGGCCGCCATTGTATCAATATTATACACATGTTTTGTGTTTACTGGCAAGGTCATCCAAAACGCCGAACCCGCGCTGTCACAATGCATGATCAGTAGCTCTGGCCCAGCATCGTGCCACAGCTGATCTGGCGTCTGCTGGACACTGGACAGCAACAAAATATTAACCCCCAAAGCGCTGAAATAATGTGTAAGCCATGGAGACCAAAAGGTTTTTTCAATTTGAAATCATCATAAATGTTCTAGTTGGCTCATTCCGCTTCATTTGAATACCTATATGTTGTGGGTGTACGGCCGTGATAAATGTTTTCTTTATTTCAGGGCGGGGATCTAGTTTAGACGTCAGAATCTGACGTCTATAGACGTCAGATTCTGACGTCTAAAGTCGATCCCCGCACTGAAAGGGTTAAAGCGCTAAGTTATAGAATTAAAATTTAAAATTGTGGGTGAAAACTATTCGCATTGATCTGTTTAATGTGAGACTAAAAACATTTGCAAAAATTATTTTTTAAACATACTTTTCTTTCTCAATAACTGTGATTTAATCATCTGATAAAACAAATTAAAAACGGTTAAAGTCTTTTAAGCGCTTAAAGGGTCAAGCCAATACTACTCTGGTAGATCTTGAGTGTCAATTCCCCATTATATTAGAGGATAAATCTAAAAAATCATCCTCCCCTTTTTAAAAGATAATGGATCCACCCCTGGAATTCCTATGTGAAATCTACAGTGCATTTGCTGATTCACATGGTGTGGCACGCCAACCAGGAGTCACGTGAATTAAATCAACAAATCAGAGCACGACGTAAATGTGTGTGAGATAATTCATGTGAGATAATTCCCATGTGCATGATGTATATCTTGCCAAGTCGCGAGAAAAGCCAAAATAACTAAATTCCAGCATTTACCTGATTACTAAAACAAGAAACTTTAAACATGTTAAAAGAAAAACGAGATTTAAATTTGCTAGAGTAAGAGGAGCGTATGTTTTGACTCTGATCAAATAGTGGGTCGCGGTAGCGAGACACAACTTAAAGTGGGTGAACATTTCAACTCTATAATTTAGCGCTTCAGAGAATAAAATCATAGGAGAAAACATATATACACCTATACTCGTTAGTGTTTAATATTCATATGAATATTACAATTTATGAAAAAAAATAGCAAAACGATAAATCCCCATAAAACCAACGACAACATCTGAATGTTCATGAAAACATGTAAAAAACAAGACATATATTTTCGCAAAAACATCTCATATTCGATAAGTTATTAAATAAACGGCCCGATGGTAATTACGATAGGCTTAATCATGTTAATACACATTATCATGACTATATTCGTACAACGATGTATAAGGAATTGGAACTGGAAGGCAGGGCCGTAGCCTAAGGCAAAACACAGGGGGGCAGTTGGGGAGGGGTAGCTGCATTCGCCAGTTTTGTGACAAAATGAACCATTTTACAAGTATGTACTGAAAAATTCCAGGGGGGGCAGCCCCCTTGCCCCCCCCCCCCCCCGCAGGCTACGACTCTGGAAGGTACGTGTAGACTATGTTTTCATTAGAGGTTAACCCGGCGATGTTCCCGTATTGTATGATTTCTTTCTATATTCCTTGATTTCTGGTGGGAGACCGGGACACAGAAATATTGGGGTACACTCTAAAGTGCAAAGCAAAAAGACATTAACTGCCTACTTTTCCAGTGAGCAGTTACTGCATTTTGCCATTGCCAAGCAGAGCTGGGGGCGTTATGGACAAACCACAACCCCGATTAGTCGATAATACACGGCGGATTTGATTGATTCTGGTTTAGTAGAATTCCAGAAAACACGATACATTGAGCTGATGTTGGCCTAATATTGGGCCAGCGTCGCAGACGCTGGGCCAACTATAAATCAACATTGGTTCAATGTGTCGTGCTTACCATGTTTACTGGCATTCCGCAGCTTCGGTGGCACATACATTGTCATCAGTACGATCACAGAATTAGAACAGTTCTTTGGTACGATCAATAGTGCAGTAGAGTGCACCGACATGAGTGCAACCATAACCGAGAGAACAGAGCATGACCAAACAATGTTTATTCAATGTTGGCACGTCGTCTGAGGCGTTGGCCCAGCGTTAAATCGACGTTGGGTGAACGGATCCTGCTAGCCGGGAACGCCTCGTTTGAACTTTCACGACTCTGCGCAGGAAAGGGACCTGCTCAGACAAATACTGCCGTGCAAAGACAAACAGCAGTAACTGCTTACTTTACAAGTGTGCAGCTACTGCCGTTTGTATTTGCACGATACACGGAAAAGAAATGTAATGTTACTGAACATTCAAGTATGAGTCAGGACACGACTGCACCCGCTTGTTGAAATGAAAGCAAATGATTTCAGGTCTAACAATATTATTAGAATCGACAGCCAATCCTTGCGTAATTATACACAAGGGATCGCGGACAGACAGACGAATAGCTACTATATAGCCTATGTCATGGGTCTACAGCCAGTATAAATATTGTACTCTTTCAGTGACTTTAGACGTCAGAATAAAAGCCAGATTCTGACGTTTAAAGTCTGTCCCAGCGCTGAAAGGGTTCACTTTTGCTTTTTGGTCGAAATAAAACTATGTATAAAATCATTAAATACAATGAATATATATAGGCCTACAATCGTTAAATACAATATATAATCTATAGATATACTGTAGCATGTATAGTGCTGGTGTTTCCGGTGAACCAACAGTAGACCAACAATTGCATCAAGTGTGTGTGTCACTCACCAAGAAGCACTATATACAAGAGATTTTTAATATGGACTTCATTCTGATCGATTTAAGAATGTTAACCCTTTCAAGCCTGAATTTGACATTGTCATCTTCATCCACTACAAGCCGCGAATTGCTGTCGCAATTCTCGACTTGTAGTGGATGAAAATGATTAGAAGTGGGTGACAAATGAAAAAATATACTGTTATTTTCTAAACAGTTCCATGAAAATTTTCGTTCTAAAACCACCAGGTTTCAGGAAATTAAAGTCATTCCTCAGAGACGTGAAATGATGTTTTAATGCATCGTGAGGGTTTAAAGGGTTAAGTGGATATCTAGTTCACCATACTATACCCGGCAACGTTAGAATCGGACGTCAAATGTCCACACTGAAAGTATTTTGTGATATACATACATGTACAGTATGCAGGGTATGATCCAATAGGTGAAAAAAACAAGAGGTAATAACTAAGCAATCCAGTCATGAAATGCTCAAAGTGATAAGGCCACCCTTAAAAAGTATGTTTGTTTCGCATTTCAGAACAGTTGAAATTGTCAGTAGGGGGAGGGGATTTTTTTAAGCATATCATTAGTTAGTAAATTCTTACATTATAAAATTGCTGTTTGAGAATGATACGGTTTGTAACATTTATATTGCAAATTGAGAAACTTTGAGTGTGTGATCTCGACAAGAATATCAGATGATGATGGATAAAAAAGCATAACCATGGTAACTTTCAAATTCAATTCACAGAAATATTGTTTAAAAAAAATGTATATTTCCCAAATGTTCATAAAGATAAAATTCCAGTAGGGGCTTTTCTGTCAGTAGGCATAGTAGGGAGGGTAATCCGGAACGCAGCTTTTTTAATGCTTGAACGTACCCGGTATGACTGGGCCACCTAGCTCATTTACCAGTTTACTGCGCGAGGCCCAGTTACACTGACCGCCATTTTGTTTTCACAGCCAGCTGTGTAAAAACAACATTTGCGCCGCCTACCGAAAAACACGTATATCATGAAATTGACACAAATATTTTAAGTGCCTACGAAAACTAGGCCATTTTCAGCAGGCGTAAACTTTTGATCGTATTAGAACTATTACATTTAAAAATGGAGGTCATTGTGTCAGAGCCTTGCGATGTCATCAGGGTAGCTTAAACTGCTAAATCTATTTAAATTTTCACCCACTAGCAGCTGTGTCTCGCTACCAGGCTACCGCAACAGACAACTCAAAGTGCGTGAAAAATATTTTTTAGTTTGAAACCACACATTCGCAAATCTTGATGGTTAAAAAACATTTCGTTCGTAATAACTGTGGTTTAAATGACTAAATAAAACAAATAATTAACAAGAGCACACTCGATAATAGCCCGCCGCCGAATTATGATAAAGAAAGTAAAGACGAATGTCATCACGTAAATAACAACCCGAGATATAAATGGTATGTTAAACCAGCCGCTTTTCAAGTTATAGCGCCCACAAGGTCAAATTATGGACGCAAAATAAATGTGAAAAATCGCAATAAGTCGACCATTTTGATTTTTTTACCGGCCATTATTGAGCTTGTCCAAGAACTGCTTATTAGTAACATGCATAACAAACTTGAAGAGGATACTTGTGAAAATGTTGAAGTTATCGTGCCTACAAGGTCAAATTATTGACGTAAAATGAGAAAAATCGCAATAAATCGGCCATTTTGAATTTTTTTTAGCCATTATTGAACTTGTCCAAGAACTACTTATAAGTAACATACATAACAAATTTGAAGAGAATATGTGAAAAACTTTTCAAGTTATCGCGCCCACAGGGTCAAATTATTGACGTAAAATGAGAAAAATCGCAATAAATCGGCCATTTTTTTTTTTTCGGCCATTATTGAACTTGTCCAAGAACTACTTATTAGTAACATGCAAAACCAATTTGAAGAGGATATGTGAAAAACTTTTCAACTTATCGCGCCCACAAGGTCAAATTATTGACGTAAAATGTGAAAAATCGCAATAAATCGGCCATTTTTTTTTTTTTCGGCCATTATTGAACTTGTCCGAGAACTGGTCATTAGTAACATGCATAACAAATTTGAAAAGGATATGCGAAAAACTTTTCAAGTTATCGCGCCCACAAGGTCAAATTATTGACGTAAAATGTGAAAAATCGCAATAAATCGGCCATTTTTTTTTTTTTTCGGCCATTATTGAACTTGTCCGAGAACTGGTCATTAGTAACATGCATAACAAATTTGAAAAGGATACGTGAAAAACTTTTCAAGTTATCGCGCCCACAAGGTCAAATTATTGACGTAAAAGGTGAAAAATCGCAATAAGTCGGCCATTTTGAATTTTTTTTCAGCCATTATTGAACTTGTCCGAGAAGTGGTCATTAGTAACATGCAAAACAAATTTGGGAAGGAAACATGGAAAACATTTCAAGTTATCGCGCCCACAAGTAAATGTTAACGCCGACGCCGACGCTGACGCTGACGCCGACGCCGACGCCGACGACGCCGAACTTCAATTGCAATAGCCCACCTTTTTTAATTAAAATTAAAAGGCGGGCTAAAAACAACTAGCGATTTACCCCTTTCAGCGCGGGAACCCAGAGTCCGGGGTTCGGTTCTCGGTCTCGGCGGTTTGAAAGAAACCAAATTTGTTTCTTCCCCATCCACGTGTGAAAGTTAGTATTGTGGGGAGCCTCCGTGACCGAGAGGTAGCGTGCTCGGCCTCAGACCGCCAGGGCTCGAATTTCGAATCCTGTGTCTGGAGGACAGTGTCATCTCAATCATCTCACCATCCTCAGGAGGTTCTCCTGGCCCAGTTTAGCCTATATGTGCACAAAGGTGGCCTAAAGCCCGATTAATTTCATTTTGTAAATCCAGTGGTGGATCCAGACACAAAATTGTCTGAATATCGTTAATTGACACCCCTAATTGACTCAGGTGGTGACTCAAAACAGAATCTCGTAGCTGATTTATATATCATTGTTTGACATTTAAATTAATCATTTTCGACAGGAAGCCGACTAAATGACCCACATTGGTGAAATGTTGGACCAGCATCACAGGTTGAACATTGCAACACCATAATCAACTTCTCGTAGTTGCCCTGGCTGCCTGACTCACTCCGCGGCAGACCCGGTCGGAGTGACCGTCATTTTGTTTACACGGCAAACTGTGTAAAACCGACAAACTCGGGTGCCATGAAACTGAGACTAATATTTCGTGTGCCTATTAAAACTAAGCCATTTTCAGCTGACGAAATCTAGTGATCGCATTAGAACTCTTCAAATTAAAAATGGAAGTCTCTATGTTAGAGCCTTGCGATGTCATCATGGTAGCAGCCTACATCCTGGCATTAGCAGTGTAGGTTCCACACGACATAGTGTGGAACCTGCGTTGCTACGGTCTGGATGGCAGCCGACTACTATAACAGATTTTGTATCTGTATAATACGTGGCAGTACGCACTTTTGTGCTATCGCGTCACGGGATTAACCAGATTGCCATGGAAAGGAGAGGGTCCAGGCACAGTGAAAAGCTGACGGGGGTGAAGAGCTCTCACCTGCTCACAGCAGGTGATAAACGTGTGATCAGCTGATTTTGGCAGCAGAGCTGTTCGCATTGTGTGTGAACACAACACAACAAGCCGTCACCAAACTGCACAGCAGACACGAGACGCTGGCCCAATGATGGGTCAATGTTGGCCCGCCGTCTACGACGTCGGTCCAACATTGACCCATCATCGGGCTAATGTCTCGTGTTTTCATGGTGTCCTGTCCCACACAGTCACCGGTCATTAGACAGGCGATCCGGGTTTATGTTCACAAACTACTAACAATACATTTGATGTGACACATTTATGGATTCTCGATCACGTTACGCCGCGAATCGCCACATAAACGGAGTTTGGTCTAAGACAAATCGACACTGGAAAATACTGAAATTATTTACATGAATTTATTATTAGCCATATGCCTACACATGCTACAGTAGCTTTGTCAGGATTACTCCCATTCAGGCTGTTCTCTGTAGACTGCGGTATAATAGACTGAAAAGTTAGAAATTCGGATGAAAATAAATGCACCAATAAATAGGTACATTCTGGAAAGCAGACGCAGTGCTCCATAAAACACGAGAGGTCGAGCCAACGTCGGGTTCATGCTGGCCCAGCGTCTGCGACGCAGGCCCAACATTATGTCAACATTGATTCAACATCTCGTGTTTGCTGGGTACCACCACTGTCTCTGGTGACACCTGGTGTCCTGGTCTGTAACCAGATCCATGATCCACACATCTTTTATATTTTGTAGGAAACAAAAGTCGTATCCAGTGGCGGATAGAGAGAGCGGGGGTGCTACAATCAATGAATTTTACTTGGGTATCGCTGTGTTGAGACACTACCCAAGTAAATTTTCAGACCAAATAGGTTCAACTGAAATCTCTAAAAAGTTTTGCGGTAGAAGCTTAGATAATCTAATAATCACATTTCGAAGACGTATACATATGTTTGATTAAATATGATTATTTTTCGCCATTTGGAGCTGGAAATTGCGTTAGCAATTCCAGGTCCAAATGACGAAAAATAGTCCGAAACAATTGGGAAGGACAAGGGTTAAATACCGATACGATACGATATTTTTGCATATCTGGTAAATTTAGGGTGTCAAGCCCCCCCCCCCCCCCCATATATTAGCTGCGAAGACTAAACAGTCATTGATTGACACCCATATTTTTCAACTAAACCCCTCATTTTTTCAAAATTCTGGATCCGCCCCTAGTATCCACCACATGGTAAAGACTCGTCCCCTTGGATCTGAAAGGGTGTATCTGCCATTTTACAAAGTGGTAGATACACCCTTTCATATCCATGGTTCCCAGCAGGACGATATACCCCGTTCCTTTGGCATGTTTGGTTACAATAGGCATATCAGTATCAGAGGCAAGTAATATGAGATAGGTCACTGTCCAATTAGCTGTGTAATTGACATGTAATCGTGGTATTGACAACGGGCCTGGGCTGACGTCAATGTCAGTCATACCGTGAAATAGGTGACGTCACGGTTCAGCGGTCATGTCTACCGCGTGCCCCAGCAGGGAATACCGGGCTGATGCTGGTTGAATGTTGGACCGCAAACAAAAACCCTTTAAGCGCTACATTATAAATTTAATTGTTCACCAACTTGCAATAAAATATGAATAATTTTCACCCGCTTGAAGTTGTGTGTCGCTACCGCGACCCACAACTTCAAGTGGGTGAAAATTACTCATATTTGTTCAATTTGAGACCAAACATTTGGAAATATTGATGTTCAAACACGCATTTCGTTCCCACTAACAGTGACTTTGAAAATCAGCTAATAAAACGGATTGAAAACGACTATAGTCGTCCTTAGAGCATAAGGGGTTAATATACCATCGGATCAATGTATGGTGCTTTCTGGGTGAAATGTCAGATCCAGGTGAATTCTATACTTGCGACGAGTACTCATATAGACCAGGTATGGATACGTCCACTCCTTATTCGGACGTTGTCCTGCCATAACATATCTCGCAATTAGTCACGATTTCTATAAATATCACAAGGGTTTCTTTTTTTTTTACACACCCAGCAGACACAAGACATTGAACCAATGTTGGGTTGATGTTGGGTCGACTTCGTAGACGGTGGGACACCATCAAACCAACATTGGTTCAATGTCTCGTGTTTGCAGAGCAAGAGGCGCTCACAATAGGTCACATTAACCCTTGAAGCGCTAGGAACGACTACATTCGTTTTCAAGCCATTATACTTATCAAATTAAATCATTATTAGTGGGAATGAAATGAGTGTTCAAACATCCAAATTTGCACATGTTTGGTCCCAATTTAAACAAATGTGAGTAATTTTCGACCACTTGAAGTTGTGGGTCGCGGTAGCGAGACACAACTTCGGATTACCGCGACCCATAACTTCGGGTGGGTGAAAATTTAAATTGCATAACTTAGCTTTTTAAGGGTTAATGGTGGGCCGACATTTAATACAATTTGTTGACCCCATGCGTTTATTTTGTTCAACATATGTGTTTGCTGTATAGCTTTTTGTCAGTACCACAATATTCCCATGGCTTCATGGATTGGTTGGCCGTACACACAGCAAAATTAGGGGAGTTACATTGATGATTTGCATGCTTCTCAGATGAGAGTAGTTAAAAGTATTTGCAAAGTAAACGGAAATGCACCATACAATAAAACATCAAAATTTTGAAAATCTGATTACATATGGATCTCCATGATTTATTCTATTATTTTTATAAATCATCCCTGATATTAATGTGAGCCTATTAATCATCAGATCATGCTAATGCCTGGCTAATTTTACATCTAATATTGCCGTCACAATCATGCCCATGACAGCGTGCAAATCACAATACCTTTGGGCCCGGATTGGCATTGCTGGCATTGGCATTGATTGTTCTACTCGACACGACATTTAAGTAACAATGAAATGACAATAATCAATTGGCAATCCACCGATGTCATATTGAAATGTGGTCATTGAGTAGACAGTCATGTCGAGTGCGACACTTCTGTCAATGATGAATGATACTTCAATATTTTCAGCCGGAAAATCGTGCACTGGCCAGTCAAGTACAAAGATACCCCCCCCCCCCACTGCGATGTGTGTGACGAACTGTTATAATAATAAAATGCGTGCTGAGCATTCCCACATTGACGCCATGCTGGCAATTCCTCGGCAATAATGACAAACCCAGTAAACACAAAACATTTGTATAGCATTTATACAATGTTGGACCAACGTCGAAGACGTTGGGCCGACATTGATCAATATTATACAAATGTTTTGTGTTTACTGGGAAGGTCATCCAAAACGTCGAACCCGCGCTGTCACAATGTATGATCAACATCTCTGGCCCAGCATCGTGCCACAGCTGATCCGGCGTCTCCTGGACAGCAATACACACTGATATACTGTTAATCCTCACAACGCTGAAATATTTTTGTGTAAACCATGGAGACCAAAGGGTTTTTTCAATTTGAAATCATCATAAATGTCCTACTTGGCTCTTTCCGCTTCATTTGAATACCTATATGTTGTGGGTGTACGGCCGTGATAAATATTTTGATTATTTCAGTGCGGGGATCAAGTTTAGACGTCAGAATCTGACGTCAGATTCTGACGTCTAAAGTCGATCCCCACACTGAAAGGGTTAAAGCGCTAAGTTATAGAATTAAAATTTGAAGTTGTGGGTGAAAACTATTCGCATTGATCTGTTTAATGTGAGACTAAAAACATTTGCAAATATTATTTTTAAACACACATTTCTTTCCCAATAACTGTGATTTAATCATCCAATAAAACAAATTAAAAACGGCTATAGTCGTGCTTGGCGCTTTAATGATTAACCTCTTCACTTCCAGGCCGAAGTGCATACTAGGATCCAGGGATCCTGGTATAACTATAGTAAATCCGACGGAAATTTCCGTCATGTATGGTTACATACATTGACGAATGACGACGGAAATTTCCGTCATGTATGGTAGTGAAGGGGTTAACCCAATACTACTCTGGTATATCTTGAGTGTCAACTCTCCATTATATTAGAGGATAAGACTAAAAAATCATCCTCCCCTTTTTAAAAGATAATGGATCCACCCCTGGAATTCCTATGTGAAATCTACAGGGCATTTGCTGATTCACATGGTGTGGCACGCCAACCAGGAGTCACGTGAATCAAATCAACAAAGCAGGACACGACGTAAATGTGTGTGAGATAATTCATGTGAGATAATTCCCATGTGCATGATGTATATCTTGCCAAGTCGCGAGAAAAGCCAAAATAACTAAATTCCAGCATTTACCTGATTACTAAAACAAGAAACTTTAAACATGTTAAAAGGAAAACGAGCTTTAAATTTGCTAGAGTAAGCTGGTAAGAGGAGCGTATGTTTTGACTCTGATCAAATAGTGGGTCGCGGTAGCGAGACACAACTTAAAGTGGGTGAACATTTCAACTCTATAATTTAGCGCTTCAAAGAATAAAATCATAGGAGAAAACATATATACACCTATACTCGTTAGTGTTTAATATTCATATGAATATTACAATTTATGAAAAAAAATAGCAAAACGATAAATCCCCATAAAACCAACGACAACATCTGAATGTTCATGAAAACATGTAAAAAACAAGACATATATTTTCGCAAAAACATCTCATATTCGATAAGTTATTAAATAAACGGCCCGATGGTAATTACGATAGGCTTAATCATGTTAATACACATTATCATGACTATATTCGTACAACGATGTATAAGAAATTGGAACTGGAAGGCAGGGCCGTAGCCTAAGGCAAAACACAGGGGGGCAGTTGGGGGAGGGGTAGCTGCAGTCGCCAGTTTTGTGACAAAATGAACCATTTTACAAGTATGTACTGAAAAATTCCGGGGGGGGGGGCAGCCCCCTTGCCCCCCCCCCCCCCACGCAGGCTACGACTCTGGAAGGTACGTGTAGACTATGTTTTCATTAGAGGTTAACCCGGCGATGTTCCCGTATTGTATTATTTCTTTCTATATTCCTTGATTTCTGGTGGGAGACCGGGACACAGAAATATTGGGGTACACTCTAACGTGCAAAGCAAAAAGACATTAACTGCCTACTTTTCCAGTGAGCAGTTACTGCCTTTTGCCATTGCCGAGCGGAGCTGGGGGCGTTATGGACAAACCACAACCCCGATTAGTCGATAATACACGGCGGATTTGATTGATTCTGGTTTAGTAGAATTCCAGAAAACACGATACATTGAGCTGATGTTGGCTTAATGTTGGGCCAGCGTCGCAGACGCTGGGCCAACAATAAATCAGCATCGGTTCAATGTGTCGTGTTTACCATGTTTACTGGCATTCCGCAGCTTCGGTGGTACATACATTGTCATCAGTACGATCAATAGTGCAGTAGAGTGCACCGACATGAGTGCAACCATAACCGAGAGAACAGAGCACGACTAAACAATGTTTATTCAATGTTGGCACGTCGTCTGAGGCCCAGCGTTAAATCGACGTTGGGTGAACGGATCCTGCTAGCCGGGAACGCCTCGTTTGAACTTTCACGACTCTGCGCAGGAAAGGGACCTGCTCAGACAAATACTGCCGTGCAAAGACAAACAGCAGTAACTGCTTACTTTACAAGTAAGCAGCTACTGCCGTTTGTATTTGCACGATACACAGAAAAGAAATGTAATGTTATTGAACATTCAAGTATGAGTCAGGACATGACTGCACCCGCTTGTTGAAATGAAAGCAAATGAAAGTCTAACAATATTATTAGAATCGACAGCCAATCATTGCGTAATTATACACAAGGGATCGCGGACAGACAGACAAATAGCTACTATATAGCCTATGTCATGGGTCTACAGCCAATATAGATATTGTACTCTTTCAGTGACTTTAGACGTCAGAATAAAAGCCAAATTCTGACATTTAAAGTCTGTCCCCGCGCTGAAAGGGTTCACTTTTGCTTTTTGGTCGAAATAAAACTATGTATAAAATCATTAAATACAATGAATATATATAGGCCTACAATCGTTAAATACAGTATATAATCTATAGATACTGTAGCAAGTATAGTGCTAGTGGTTCCGGTGAACAAACAGTAGACCAACGTTTTGCATTAAGTGTGTGTGTCACTCACCAAGAAGCACTATACAAGAGATTTTTAATATGGACTTCATTCTGATCGACTTAAGCATGCTAACCCTTTCAAGCCTGAATTTGACATTGTCATCTTCATCCACTACAACCCGCGAATTGCTGTCGCAATTCTCGACTTGTAGTGGATGAAAATGATTAGAAGTGGGTGACAAATGAAAAAATATACTGTTATTTTCAAAACAGTTCCATGAAAATTTTCGTTCTAAAACCACTAGGTTTCGGGAAATTAAAGTCACTATTCAGAGACGTGAAATGATGTTTTAATGCATCGTGAGGGTTTAAAGGGTTAAGTGGATATCTAGTTCGCCATACTATACCCGGCAACGTTAGAATCGGACGTCAAGTGTCCACACTGAAAGTATTTTGTGATATACATACATGTACAGTATGCAGGGTATGATCCAATAGGTGAAAAAAACAAGAGGTAATAACTAAGCAATCCAGTCATGAAATGCTACAAGTGATAAGGCCACCCTTAAAAAGTATGTTTGTTTCGCATTTCAGAGCAGTTGAAATTGTCAGTAGGGGGATGGGATTTTTTTAAGCGTATCATTCTCAAACAGCAATTTTATAATTATAAACTTGCTGTTTGAGAATGATACGGTTTGTAACATTTATATTGCAAATTGAGAAACTTTGTATGTTATCTCGACGAGAATATCAGATGATGATGGATAAAAAAGCATAACCATATTAACTTTCAAATTCAAATTCACAGAAATATTGTTTAAAAAAATGTATATTTCCCAAATATCATAAAGATAATTCCAGTAGGGGCTTTTCTGTCAGTAGGTATAGTAGGGAGGGTAATCCGGAACGCAGCGTTTTTAATGCTTAAACGGCTACATCTATTTAAATTTAGACCCACTTGCAGCTGTGTCTCGCTACCAGGCTACCGCAATGTCAGACAAATCAAAGCGCGTGAAAATTACTCATAGTTTTTAGTTTGAAACCACACATTCGCAAATTTTGATGATTAAAAAACATTTCGTCCGTACTATGGTTTAAATGGCTAAATAAAACAAATTAAAAACAACTAGCAATTCAACCCTTTCAGCGCGGGAACCCGTCTTTATACGTCAACATCTGACTTCTGTAGACATCTATATTATTCATTTATTCATGTCTCACCTCAGTACATACATACACATAATACATGTATTCATAAAAGGTACGTCACAGTGTGTGTACATACCGAGCCACTCTACATGGAGTTATGAGAGACTCATATTGTCATTACTTTACTAAAATTAGAGTAGTAATAAAATAAATATATATATATTTTAAAACAGTATATAATCGTACTTGTGGTTAAACATTAAAAAATACGGCTCGACGCTGGTTCAATATATCATAGCAGGATTTGGCTAAAACTGTTACACATTCATTGCTGGTAAACATACAAATCATTTTATCAGAAATACTCATTAAATTAAAATTAACATAATGTTCCTTCATTTTTTGAAATAAAATATCTCTAGTAGGTGTATATAATGGACATTCAAGTAATACGTGTTTTTCATCTTCCACCACATGCATATCACATACTTGACACAATCGTTCTTCAATACTTAAACCTTCGTATCTACCGGTCTCTAACCTAATAGGTGCTGAACCACTCCTAAATTTAGCCAAAACACTTCTTTGACCTTTATTATATATATTTGTCGCATATAATTCAGATCCTGACGTATAAACATTGACAAAGGTGGTCGCCCACTGAAAGAATTAAAATATTTATAATCGTCGCAGACCCATAACATCAAATGAAGCGGAGAGAGCTGACTAAGAAATTTATGATGATTTCAAATTGAAATAACCCCCTTGGTTTCCATGGTTTATAAGTTGGTTGACAAGAATATTTCAGTGTCGTAAGGGTTATGGATAAAGGCTGGACTCAGTGGATACAGGTTGCGGCGATGAGACTATAGCTTTATGAGGCAGCCTGCAGACTATGGAATGGGAAGACATACTCCTCAGATCTGCTTCTGGATCCCGAATCAACATGATCAATAGAACAAGGGCCGGCGGGCTTTGTACCCTCCCCACCCCCCCGCTCCCCTACCCCCTCACACACAGGAATGACTGCCCCGGGTCCGGTGGCTTTATGCCCCTCCTCCTCACCTTATTGCCTTTATAATTCCATTGATCCCGATCTGTACCGATCTACACATACCATTACTATTTACAGCAATACACGCAGAATATAACAGGAGAGGGAATACCTGTCTCCTAAACCTAACCTGAAAGCTTATATACTTTCATACAAACCATGGAGACCAAAGTGTTTTTCCAATTTGAAATCATCATAAATGTCTTAGTTAGCTCTTTCCGCTTCATTTGAATACCTATGTTATCAGGTTATGGGTCTACACTATAATAAATATTTTAATTTAATATAGTTTAGTACAGTGCGGGGATCGACCTTAGACGTCAGAATCTGACGTCTACAGACGTCAGATTCTGACGTCTAAAGTCGGTCCCCGCGCTGTAAGGGTTAATATAATACACGATCTGTTATGAGAGTAGATGCTTGAACTATAGAAGTGTGACGGTACTGTACGATAAAAGGATCCATGCGTTATGTAAACCTTTTTTTTCTTTGATTTTATTCGAGTCTTCCAACAAATTTGTACCCGGGATGATTTCTCCAGTACGACTGGAGACGGGTTGACATTGACACGAGCAGCTATAAACAGATAAAGGCCTCCCGCGGGGGACACCATCTACCAAGTTTTCGCTGTTTGCGGCGCATACCAGTTTATGTCAGTGTCAAACCTGCTGATCAATTTTGTGGGATGAAGATGTCATTGCGATCTTTTTCCATAAGAGGGAGTGGCCCATCGTTCCACAAAAAATCACGAAATTGGCATTTTTAACAGTTTAATTTCATATCCATTTTGAGTGGATCATGGACAAGATTGTGTTAATCTTTCTAATGGAAATGAGAGAAGTTGATGTAACATCAATCCTAGGATGTCTAGCATGTGCTTAGTGATCTGCTCATTTGTTGTGATAAACTGCGGATGATTTACAAGTGAATAACTTTACCCTTTCAGTATTAGGACTCGTTAAAGTTGGGTCGGACTATCATTTTTACAAAATAGAAATCCGTAAAATGTTATGTCACTCTCGAAATTTGTGCACCGAGATATGAGAAGTAAACATCTAGGCGGTAAATGATTTGTCTTCCCGAACGATCCCCTCATTCCCGGGCTCGGTGTGATTCTCTCCTCTGAGAATACCGCCCACTCCATAAACTCAATTAATTTCAGAAACAAAACGCCGCCTCCGCTCCCACGTCGCTAAAACGCCGCTCACCCACTCTGTTTCCATGGCGACCGTTTAGCCAGGCAGTGAGATTGGGGTCTTCGGGGACAGGTTCGGATCCCCTTGTTACATATACATGGCATACGTGATCAACTACATGATAATGTGATATGCTGGTACTTAACCCTTTCAAGCCTGAATTTACGATTGTCATCTTCATCCACTACAAGCCGCGAATTGCTGTCGCAATTCTCGACTTGTAGTGGATGAAGCTGATTTGAAGTGGTTTAAAAATTAAAGAAAATTGCCATGTATTGGTAAACCAGTATCATGGAAATTTCAGTTCTAAAACCCCTAGTTGTAGGAAAATTAAGTCTGTTTTCAGGGATTAAAAATGATGCTTTAATGCATCGTGAGGGCTTAAGGGGTTAAAGTGTTGAGCGGTGGATACTAGCCACCGCTTAACCCTTTAACCCTTACAACATGTACATGTACAACGATGAAATTTTTTGTAGAAACTATCAGGGTTTAATTTAAATACGTGTTCAGTATCGCGCAGCAAAAAGCCACACAATTGGTGTCTATCGCTAATCAAATTTGAAAGTGATTAGCAAAATATTTATAATAATGGAATCTGTTTGGAAAATGCTACACACAAATTTCAAAACAAATGGAACCCCGACTATCATGACTATAGGGATTAAAATGTTTTTTTAATGTGATAATCATAAATGTCTACTTAGCTCTTTCAGTTTCATTTCAATACATATGTCATGGTCTACGGTCATTATAATTTTCTAATTCTTTCCGTACCACATTTTAAATATGGTAAAGATAAAATGTGACATCAACCAGCAAGATTTGAGAAGAGTTGCCCTCCATTTTGCCTCTGAATAATTTTTACTCACTTGAAGTTGTGGATCGCGTCAGCGAGACACAACTTCAAGTGGGTGAAAATTCAAATTTAATAATTTGGCGGTTAAAGGGTCAAGGGTTGAGAAGTTATATTATTCTCCCTCAAGCTGAGCATGACTCAGATATGGAACTCACCTCATTTTCAGACCTCACGCGACCTGGAACACACAGAATAGAAATATATCGTTAATATGGTTACCATGGTTACATGGGCAAATATTATGTCTTAATAATATTTTGCTGGGTGTAAAACAGGGACTTATTCAAATAAATGACATATCCTTGACATAAAAAAAGAGTATGTTGGTCAGCATTTATAAAATGCAGCTTATTATACTAAAGGGATGAATCATGGCCCATTTAATCTCATGATGGGGACGAAATATGTCATAAAATAGTCACAAAACTTTCAATCGCTAAAACTTGGTTTATGAAATCAAAAAATGTCTGTCCGTCTCTCCGTCGGATTACCGATACTTGAAAAGTGATGAACGGATTTGCATTTTCTTTTTCACAAGAGGTGTGTCTCGGGCCACGGTACAATTGATTAGATTTTGGGGATGATCCGGATTACGAACCCCGGACCAGGGATTTGCAGGAAAATTTTACTTGAGGATAACCATGATAAATAGTCGAGGTGTTCCGTCCATAATAAATTTTGATGAATGATAATGCCAAGAAAATTGAACTTTCTATTTCATTGTTTGCGATAGTCATAATCGGGAATTGATATTTTTTAGATTTAGCAACATTTATGGATAGCAGATTTGCGGCAAGCCATAACCTTATCTTATTTATTTCAGAGTTTAACTCAATATTGTTGAAGTCATTTAAATTAGCAATAATGTTTTGTTATCTGCATATAAATTTGTATGATAACATCAAATTTAAGGCTGGCATTAACAATATCGTTTATATAGATATAAGGAAAAGAAGTGGACCAAGAATGGATCCTCGTGAAACTCCAGAACTTGTCAGATTTAAACATATGACAAGCAGCACTCAAATTGCATGTCATACACAGTATGTACACTGTATTTATAACACAATATTCCCATATATTTACGTCTATTCACTTTATTTGGACCCCAGCATTAACTTTATATTCTGTTTATTTTTTAGTGTATAAACTGTGAATGGTACACTGAGTTGATGGAATTTGTCGACAAAACACACCGACAGAGAGAGATAGGGGAATGTCATCATGGTCCTAGCATAGTCCCATAGGTCTCGTAAAACCTGAACAGCGAATGTTTCAAACATAGACTGAACGCTAAAGCTGCATCGCTGCGAACACGAGACATTGACACAGCGCCGTGTTAATGTGGGGCCTGCGTCGTAGACGCTGGCCCCACATTAAAACAGCATTGTGTCAATATCTGTTGTTTGCTCTGCATAATATAGCTCCGAGTAGATCCCATGTTAATAAAAACGTGTAGACCGAGTCCCCGGGTGATAGCGGACTTAGTGATCATGGTGAGGTATATGTCTGTGTGTGACAGCAAAAGCCCCTTGTAATGCACAGAAACTACCATTGGCCCTGTCTAAACCACGTCCACTTTTCCCCATGGTTATGTGTAGGTATCCACATTAAGCTCCATAATCACTTTTACATGCTGAAGCAGCCGCATGTACGTATATATTTATAAGTTTGTTTTAAAAGATGATTAATTAATTAAGTTTAATTGATTTTACAAAGTATGACAAACAAATCAAAAGCCTAATAAATGACTTATAAATTAGCCATGTTAATATGTATACGTAGACGATTTCTAGGTGTACGATCAATTCATATATAGCGCTCCCCGGGGAGAGAAATGAAACATTCCCAATGACCGCGTGATAAAATGTAAAATCGGCTAATAACATGAATAAGTCTTTAAACTTGATATCAGACTTCAAACCTGTAGCCTATTACCTGTACCTTTCTATACTAAAAAAACGTCATGTGAAGCTGGATACACGTATGAATATAAACACTTTATGTAGATCATAGGCTTAGTTTGTAATCATACATTAACATATTAACGGGTATTTTAAAACTCATATTCCATTGTAGGACGTATGGATGCGGGCGACAGTCAATCATCTAAATGACGAATCTTAACCAGTTAACGTAAACATACAACGCTTGGAGCTCGAATAAAAAGCTTATCATATTTGATGGCATGAAGATTCTGAATTATATTGATTCCAAACTGATTGCAAAAAGTGACCTACTGTAAAATATCATTGATTGATTGATTGATTGATTGATTGATTGATTGATTGATTGATTGATTGATTGATTGATTGATTGATTGATTGATTGATTGATTGATTGATTGATTGATTGATTGATTGAGTGCTTGAGTGCTTGAGTGATTGATTTCATAGAATGGTCCATGGTGAGAGTTATTGTTTAATATTAACTGACATTAATAAATTGTACATGTGACATGTTAATAATCAGGCCTATACCTATCAGTTATCGTGTTGAAGCTAAATCAAGTATTAAAGCGAGTATCATTATGCCGTGGTAATCATGATAATGCTACCTGTGTAAGAGTACTCATACTGATAACAACACGTAAGTATTGCTACATGTAACACGGCTCCACGTTTAGATAATAACAGTCCACTGGTACTCTGGTCAGTGCTCGTAGTAGGCTACTTTCATCATGTTATCATCGAGTTGAGTACTGTCGTGTTATCCACCTCATATAGAGATACTCTGCTACTCTTACTATCACTTATCACAAGCACGTGTCTCCAGCCGGTGACACCCTGTACTTGTATGCAAACAAACCATCCGATCTGTCACACTTCACATCCGCTAAACTTTGTTCCAGTGATTTGAATTGTTTGAATGTATATATCTGTTGTTTTGAGAAGAGTTTTTCAGCAGGAATTCGTGGAATGTGAGTTTTAGAGTCGATAGGTGGCAGGCTAAAGCCTAATGTCGCTTCGCTGTATATGGATTTATGGATTGTTTTATTCTGTCCAGCCGAAGTCACATGTGGGGTTCCCAAGGGATCCGTCCTCGGCCCATCGTTCTTTACTCTCTACACTACCACTTTAGCTACATACATACATGTATGTCTTGTAATTCAGAGACACAATGTTAAACATTATGACATACATGTATGTTTTGTAATCCAGAGACACAATGTTAAACATCGTCTGAGGATTTAGGCGCTATATATATACAGATATATAGAAATGTTTTATTATTATTATTATTTTTATTATTATTATTATTATTATTATTATTATTATTATTATTATTATTATTATTATTATTATTATTATTATTATTATTATTATTATTATTATTATTATTATTATTATTATTATTATTATTATTATTATTATTATTATTATTATTATTATTACATGTAATATATGTAAAATATATAATATATGTAATATCATTAGGTAATATTGTTGTTGTTGTTGTTCTTGTTCCACACTGGAAGTCAAAACTACGCTACTACTGTCATAATGAGTTGATCCGGCTCTTTACCAATCTGTGCGGTCCTTCGTAGGAAAATTCACCATTTTTTCGAAAAAACTTTCATCATGTCAAGGCTGGTGACGCGCTGTCCTGATTTATATCATGATCTGATTTTTAGACTACATAAGTACCTTTGCCACGTTATTTTCTCGCTGCATTGAACCTGTTTTTTGGTAGTGGGGATATAAAGTGCATGTCTTTATTAAATTGGAGGCAAAAGTGGATACATAAGAAACACGTGTGTCTGAGTGGACTACAACCACTTGAAAAATTTTTTATTAATTATCATGATTATTAAATACCGATACTATTATCAGATTATTAGTCTACATCTAGGCCTACAATGTGTCATAGATGCCATGTTATTGCGTGTGTGTGTAACGCCTACATATCAGCAACCCTTTAAAAGCTACAGAAGAGATATATTGAATTTTTTACCCATATAAAGTTGTGTCTCGCTACCGCGATCCACAACGTCAAGTGGGTAAAAGTTATTTGTTTGCTATGCCCCCCCCCCCCCACAAAAACATTCACGATCTTGCTCATTAAAAAAAGTCAGAAAAAAAGTATTGAAGTGAAAATGTATGTTAAACATGTTGAAAAGGTTATACAAATGTGAAACGGAATACCCTGAATACCACTATACCATTTTAACAATATTCTTAATAACAAGACTACATAAGTCCTGCTCCCGCTCCGAATTAGAATTTGATTTCTAAAGGCAATTTTGTGTAGGGTTATTAATGTAGTCCTAGGCTAGGTCAAAATTCAAGACGCAAGACAACTAGGTCTAAGACGTCCCGGCCTAAGAGTAAGATAATAACTAGACAGTCTGTCAGAGATTGCAAACCTCCGTTGAAATTAATGATCCTACAGTATCCCAGTAATGGTCTACCTATCTGGCACGGTTTACCCGATATCAGGCCAATCGAGGTAACTAATAGCTGATTTACGGTCATTTTGAATTCGATATAAACTAGTTAAAAACTTAGGGTGCATCCTCCCCCGAAACCTCAAATTTTGTTTTATAGTAATGGACTAACATCTAACACAGTTTGCAAAATATTGGGCATGTGAAAGTAAACAATGGCCGATAGGGGGCCATTTTGAAATTGATCGAGTCATAATTTTTCAAGATGCATCCTCAGCTGAAATCTCACATTTTATTCTATAGTAATCGTCTAGCTATCTAGCACGGTTTACCAAATATCGGCCATGTGAAAGTGAATAATGGCCTAAAGGCGGCTATTTTGAATTTGATCAAGTCGAAATTTTCCAAGATGCATCCTCAGCTGAAATCTCACATTTCATTCTATAGTAATGGTCTAGCCATCTAGCACGGTTTACCAAATATCGCCCATGTGAAAGTGAATAATGGCCGATAGGAGGCCATTTTGAATTTGATCAAGTCATCCTCTCCTGAAATCTCACATTTTGTTTCATAGTAATGGTCTAGCCATCTAGTACGGTTACCAAATAACGGCTATGTGAAAGTGAATAATGGTTGATAGGCGGCCATTTTGAATTTGATCGAGTCAATTTTTTTCAAGATGCATCCTTTCTTGTAATCTCACATTTTGTTTAAATAGTAATGGTCCAGCTATCTAACACGGTTTACCAAATATCAGCAATGTGAAAGTAAATAGTGGCCGATAGGCGGCCATTTTGAATTCGATTGAGTCAAAAGTTTTTAAAAGGCATCCTCTCCCGAAACGTCACATTTTGTTTTATAGTAATGGTCTAGCTATCTAGCACGGTTTACCTGATATCAAGCGTACCGAGGTAAATAATGCTGATTGTCGGCCATTTTGAATTCGGAGGTTAAACATTTTCAGGGTGCATCCTCCCCCGAAAGCTCACACTTTGTTTTATAGTAATCAGGTAATGGTCTAGCCATCTAGCACGGTTTACCAAATATCAGCCATGTGAAAAGGAATAATGGCCGAAAAGCGGCCATTTTAAATTTGATCAAGTCAATTTTTTTCAAGATGCATCCTCATCTGAAATCTCACATTTCGTTTTATATTAATGGTCTAGCCATCTAGCACGGTTGACCAAATATCGGCCTTGTGAAAGTGAATAATGGCCGATAAGCGGCCATTTTGAATTTTATCGAGTCGATTTTTTTCACTATGCATCCTCTCCTGAAATCACACATTTTGTTTTATAGTAATGGTCTAGCCATCTAGCACGGTTTACCAAATAACGGCCATGTGAAAGTGAATAATGGCCGATCGGCGGCCATTTTGAACTTGGACGTGTTGATTTTTTTCAAAATGCATCCTCTCCTGAAACCTTACAATTTGTTTTATAGTAATGGTGTAGATATCTTGAGCGGTTATCATGATATTCCACAATATCAGGCCTGTCGAGGTGAATAATGGCCGATAGGCGGCCATTTTGAATTTTATCAACTTGAAATTTTTCAAGATGCATCCTCTCCTGAAACCTTACAATTTATTTGATATTAATGGTTTGCTATCTTGAGCGGTTTTCATGATATTCCGCAATATCAGGCCTGTCGAGGTGAATAATGGCCGATAGGCGGCCATTTTTAATTTTATCGACTTGAAATTTTTCAAGATGCATCCTCTCCTGAAACCTCATAATTTGTTTTATAGTAATGGTGTAGCTATCTTGAGCGGTTTTCATGATATTCCGCAAAATCTTTCAGTCGGATTTACCGATGGTATAAATTAGGTCAAAGTGCTGGGTCAACTTCAAGGTCAAGGTCCAAAAACCTGAAAAGGCACAACTAGGGACCTTAGAGAACATGTATGCAATATGACTGTCATCGGCCCAGTACTTTTCGAGATCTGCCCCGGAAACGAAGTGCGCGTCAAAACGTCTAAATAGGTCATAGTTCTGAACCAGAAGTAGGTCAAAGTTCGAGTACCCCTAAAGGCACAACTAGACCCCTTAGGGGTGTTGTGTGTAAAATTTAAAGACAATCGGACACGTACTTTTAGAGATATGCTCCGGAAACGAATTGTTTACGGACGGCCCAACGCCGTAACATCATCATTTTCTCCTCTGCGACCTTGCGTATTAAATTCAGATTAAAAATATTTTAACCTGTCCATTATCCACCTGAAAGTAACCCACATACCAAGAATTGTTATCCTAGCTTATTTTCTTACAAAATTATAGGCAAAAGAAGAGGCAAAAAAACGGAGGCAGAATCCATAGCTCCCTCCGTCTCACCTACGGTGACGGCGGGAGCTAATAATCATGATTATTAACATATACTATTATTAGATATGTATACGATGTGCGTGATGCAATGTGGCATACATGCCTGTGTTATAAACGTGTGTGACGCATGCATCAACAACCCTTTAAAGCTACAGAACATAATTGAAATTTTCACCATTAAGAAGATTCAGAAAAAATGCTTTAAAGGAACTGGCCCAGGCTAAAATCATGAAAAAATCGGTGATTTTATTTTGGCTTCTTAATATGACCATATGATGTAAACATGTCCATAGACTAGAACTGCAAAATTTTATAATTTTTGTGCTGCGCATTCACCAGTTAGACTAGATATAGAGACGAAATTCCCGATTTCTAATTATTGACAACCATGTCAAAAATAGGAAATACGGGAATCACTCAAACGGTCACAAATTAAAAACGGAATATGTTATGCCAAATAAAAGTCAAGAATGTTCATATTTTTAAAGGATTATGCCAATGTTGTCAATTGAATGTATTTTACACTGAATAAACCGTAGCCCCTATGGATTATAAAATACGGGACTCGCATTTGTGTCGCATAATATTCGTCTAAAATCTTAAAAAGATCGCTAAAATAAAATCTCCGATTTTTTTATGATTTTAGACCTGGGCATGTCCCTTTAACGTGATTAAGTTGTGTGAAACTATCTAGGTCAATAACTTTTTTTATAGAGACGCAGTATTTTCCGCACGCAAGATATTTGCCAGTCAGTTGAACAGTTGATGATTATGTTACACAGTGACAGAATAATGAACCAGGAAGACTGTAGAATAAAGTGATCAATGGTTTAAAACATAGGCTACTTATCGCTGAGTCATATCTATTTGTAGCGATGTATCGTTTTGCATAAGCTAAATGTAATTGTTGAAGTTGTGCTTATAAACTTGTTATGATTACCAGATAATCATGACAATTAGCCTACGCAGGTCAGGTATAATTTTAGCATAAAACACTATATTAGGCTTAATATCCGGCGGCAGTCGTAATAAAGGTAGGAATGCCTTGGCTGTGTGTACCTGGTAGAACATGGTAATCAAATAGTTTGTTTACAAGGTACTGATAATGACTAATGTCAGATCTACACGCAATGTCCACGCTATATCATGTAGTTGTATCACTACTGCTTCTCAATATCATGTCTATTCATGTGCGGCTTTTAATATTAATTTACATAACATCATAAAGACAAGCATGTTACGGGCCTAAATTAATGTATATATATAATTTATACATTATGTATAAATTACAAATTATGTACATACTGTATTCATTACAACTTGGATGAGAAAATTGAAAATCGGGAATTTTCAAAAAAAAAATCCCTGATATTACATGTGATGCTATCCCTACGTATAAAACTGGTGAACAATTGGTTTTATAATATTATATTATTTCTATTATGTAATTTTAATTAATTTTAAACGTGGTTGACAGGCCCCGTCGACTTTTACCAGAGGTGTGTGGCGGGCCACTTGAGGAACAATCCATTAAATTTTGGGGATGATCGATAATGCTCAAGATCCAGCATTTTTTTATTTTAAAAATATTTTCTTGTCTCGGGCCAAGGAAAAATGAAGAATCCGTTCATTTTTTGTAATCAATACTGTAGACAGACGAGATTCAGATCATAATCTAATCCTAATTATTCTGGATCATTTATAACATTTGTAACCTCCTCTGGCAGCTTTAGGCTAATACAATTTAACCATTTAACAGTTATTTAAATAAGCATGATCAGAGGAAACAGTTAAATTACCCACATCTTCATTTAAAGTAGGTGTTTCGCCATGATCCGCTGAGTAAACATTATGGGCGCACTCGCATGCACAGCATAATGAACGTCCAAGGGAGTGGGGTCGGCCACAATATAAATATCATGGTTCAGTGAAGCAAAACGACCATCTGCTTCAGTTTTAGGGTCAGTCACTTAGTGTGGCCAAAACCGTGCGTGCGTACAATCATCACCATGCAGGCATAGTAATCAGATAATATGATGCGCCGTTTACAAGCAAACACAAGACGTTCATCCAATACTGGTTTAATGTTGGCCCACCGTCTACGATGCAGGCCCGACAAAAACAACAATATTGGTCCAATGCTTCATGTTGTCTGGTTTATCAGTTCAGCGGTATCAATATTCTTCCGAGAAAACACGTTGAACAAATGCTGGTTTAATGTTGGGCCATCGTAACATTAAGCCAGCAGGCCTGTGGCACGAAAAGTGGTCAAATTCTATTAAATTGTGTTACGGATGCAATTAATGTAAATATATACATCAAATACAGACTTTAACTGATTGAAAATGAACTTGGGCATACATTCGAGCTAAATATCACTTTTTAGCGAGTTTAAATCAGCGAAAAAAAGTGAAAATAACATATAAGTCACCAAAAATGGTCAAAAATGCACTGTTACGAGTTAGCATCAATTTTTAATTTTTTTTTTATATCATTGCCATATAAAAATTGTGCATTATCACATTAGACAGCAAATCCTATATAACACTACATAAAAATACCTTCAATTTAAGGTATACCATGTGCATCTAGCTCAAATATTTAGGTCAGTTTCATTTGAAATGTAAAACAATATCCTTGTAACGTTTTTTCAGGCATTTTGACTTATTTGTTTATTTAATCACCTAAAATTATTAATTATCACATAATAGTTTATATTTTGTTTTTAATATATGGCATAATATGTATATATGACCAGCAGATATAAAAATATATGTATACACATAAAGTTTTAGCTAGATATAGGGGTGTCTAGACGGCAAAATTCACAAAAAAAATCTGTCACGTCCGTCCCCCCCGGTGAAAATCAAGGAAGCAGAAATATTTGTCATTGACGATTTTGTGCTTATGTAGTCTTCAGGTGATATGTTAATTATAGCCACTTTGAATGGATAAATGTTAAGAAGATTTCTGGCAGATAGCACAAATATGGCTGTCACGTCCGTCCCCACCCTGTCACGTCCGTCCCCCATAATATGTGTTTACACGTAAAATCTTGAATAAACTATTAGGATCATAGTGGAATAAAGCTGCAATGTAATAATTTATATTAAAAACATATTTTAAAATAGTTCATATTATATTTAGAGCTGTTTTCTACTCGGCAACAACAAAGTTAGTTTCCAGGGGGACGGACGTGACACGATTTTATAAAGTCTAATCTACGCTCTTTATCAAGCACTGGTATTTGACAGATAATGTTTTTACCATCAACAAAGTATCCAAGCACCATGTGAAGCAATTTAGATTATTAAAATAGCTATATATCACAATTTTGGATTTTAGGATATATTTGTGTTTTTCAAAATCTACATTTATATTAGATATCATAACGTGAATTTACAGTGTAAAAGGGTGATAAAAGACCATTTACTAGGGTTCAGATGACTTAGATGTTATATAGATATTCCTACCAAACTATGTAGCTGATCTTTAATGGCTGGGTAAGGAATACATATGTATTTATTCAAATACTTCCACATAGAGTTGTGTACAGAATATGCTTTAACGATGGGTTAAAACAATAGTGTGCTAAGTGACATTTTTGGCCTTTAGAATAATAACCAGCTAAGTCCTCTATAATATGTATAAAGTTTGAATTTATTCCAAATTCAGATTGAAACAACAGATCAAGTCGACTTAGCACATTGTTATTCTCGTGAAAAGGAGCACATATCAGCATAATATTTGTCCAACACAGGACCAACTCGACTTGACACACTGTATTCTGGTGCTATATGCTTAAATGGGCTCTGTTTCTGGGACAAAAACGGTCTAAGTGCACTTAGCGCATTCTTATTCTGAGACTTGTAGAGACAACACAGGGGAAATGCCTGGACTTAGTTTATTGTTGATCTAGGAACAATCTCTCCATATTCTGTGTTCCTGGACCAACAACAATTCCAATCGCTGTGTTTTTCCTCAGTATAAGACCATGTCTACATGCTGATAAGTGGATTTAGCAGACTATAGTTCTAAGCAAAAAGATAAACACAATTTCGCTGTCAAGTCGACTTGACCCACTATTGTTTTAGACCATCGTTATCTTATCTATCGAATAATATTTGGAGCTAGTTGACATTCATTTAATCAGACTGATAATTCCCTGTATCCGGCTGACTTTGTAAGATTATGTAACAAATGTGCGAACAAAGTTACAATTTAGTATTAAATTTAATGGAACATCATTAAATAGACCATTTAAAAGCAGGGTTTTTTTTCAGTAATAACATTTTTTCTATGTAAATTTCATATTGCTGTCAGGGAGATATCTTAATATGTGTCAGGTCCGTCCGGTAACTGACCCTGTTTACTGATTACAATGAGTTTGTATAAACACTGTAAGATAATACATTTTAAGAATACAGTCTATAACTGTATCAGTTGACATATGTATCTTTATTTATGTAGATTTTGGGCCAAATCACGGATATAAATTTTTTTTTATACAGATGCTAACCAATTCAACCACTTTTCGTGCATCAGGCCAGCATTGGGTCAACAACTCGTGTTAGCTGGGTTCCCAGCACAGATCGTCTACAGGTGCTGGCTGGTAAACAGGTGGTGCATTTGATCACAGACCTGACTAATAAAACAACAGATATTGACTGAGAATTTTTATGAATTTTAGGTGTATAATCACTGATAGTAAAGAGCCTGGTCTAAGTATTAATATTGATGTATAGGGGCCTACGTTCATCAATTCATATACTGTCACATAACCATGACAATACACATGTATAAAGAGTAGGCCCTATATTTAGGCTACATAGAAATATATGACCGTCATCATGGTCATATGAACATTATGCATGAGTGAATTCCCAATTATCATGATTAAAGCGAAGAAAGTCAATCTATTATATTTATAACCTGATAACTGACAATGAAGAAGCTTCTTCAGGTCACACTCCAGGCTTAACTTAATTTAAATACGGTACCCTACTGTCTGAGTCTTTCCAATTTTGTATCAATAACATTTCCGTAGCAAAAGTCTCTCCTTGGACCTAGGACAATACGGACGAGCCTATAAACATGACAAAGACGAAAGTGGCTTTCACATGTTCGACCAGGGCTTTAATACCAAGGTGACATACATGACACTGCACGAGTGTAGACTTATGGATCTAGCCTACCCCTCTCGACACGAACACATTTCCCACTCAGAAATAAGTTACATGACACAGAAGTAGGCCTATGCCCAGCTACCACGCGATGTGGACCCATTCAAATTGCCGTATTAGGCCTAAGCTTGGTTCAGCGTTTACGACGGTGGGACAAAATTAATACATCATTCTTGTCATGCGCGGGGATCGACTTTAGACGTCAGAATCTGACGTTTATGGGTCAGATCATAGAGCAAACAGGTGGCACTGGGTCATCTAGCTAGTAATTCATTCATTGTGTTAATAAACCAGCTGGGTCGTCTCAACTTGTGTGCACAGCTACCTAGCAAACACGACACGTTGAAAAGATGGTGTTTTAATGTTGGGCCAGCGTCAGACGTTGGGCCAGCATTAAAACATCATCGTTTTAGCGGTGTCGCGTTTGCTAGGTAGGCATATCATCATGAATTTATAGGCCTACACGTAATCGTTGTAGTGCCTGCATGTTGTAAGATCCTAAAAGTGGCTTGGAGCTACACTCACCTCAATGTTGTAAACAGTGACATTATTATTGTTTATAATTGGCAAAGAATCACCTTGTACTAAGGCCCTGAAGTAGGCTATGAGTATATATGCTGATGTGTGCATTACAATAACATTATTCGAATAGGCCAAATAAGTTTTTAAAGCAGTTCCAGGGTCGTTTTGCTTCACTTAACCATATAGTCTAGTCTACATGTTTAAGTTACGGCGGAATGACCAGACCCCACTCCAGGACTAGGCCTAAGCAGCATGGTCGGTTCCAGGGCCGTATCCAGGGTTTTTTTTGGGTGTCTGTAACCCCCCCCCCCCCTCCTATGTTTATCCCGAAAATGTATCATTTTTTTTAATTTCCCGGGGGGAGGAGTGCCCGCAGACCCCCCTTCCCCCCCAATTACCGGGTGGTCGACCTGTGACCCCCCATTTGTCTTAGTCTGGATACGGCCCTGAGTTCCGTCTGACAAGTAGAATATTTTGAATTAGTGAAGTGAAACAAGTGACCTGCTTTAAACATTAAACATGAAATGTTGTCCTTCATGTGCTAATTTCAGCCTAAATAATATAGTCCTAGGCCTAGCCTGAGACTATCTAGAGGTTTTATCTGTCTATGCCTAGATTCCTAGTCGCAGCAAAAACAAGACGTTTCAATATTGGACTAATGTTGGGGAGCGTCGCAGACGTTGGCCCAATATTACCTCACCACTGGGTCAACGTCAAATATTTACTGCCAGCCCAGCAAACACGAGGTATTCAACCAATGCCGTTTCAATGTTGGCCCACCGTCTTCGACGCTGGTCCAACATTGGACAGCATTGGGTGAATGCCTCGTGTTTTTGGGAATGCATGCGTGCACGATCATGACGATATGTCACTCTACAATTTCATGAATCTAGCTGACTAAACTATGTTAGTTAGGCAACATTAAATATTCATTCGATCATCTGTTAATACAATCCCGGCAAATACGAAACGTTGACCCAATGGAGGCTTAATGTTGGGTCATCATCTACGACGTCGTCCCAACATTATCATCGGGTCAACGTCTCGAGTTTGCTGGGATGGTTCAGGACTCGTGAGTCGTGTTACAGTCATAGTAGCCTACTGCATAGCAAACACCAGACGTTAGCCCAGTGCTGGTTCGATGTTGGCCCATCGTCTCCGACGCTGAGCCAACATTGAACCAGCACTGGACCAAAGTCTCCTGTTTGCTGTGTGTTAGCGGAGTAGGTCATGCATTACTCACTGTATTAACAGATTATTATAGCTTAGGCTACATGCCTAGCCCAAAATCATCTAATATATTTTAAGGATATCATCATAAAAACATTTTTACCTGAGCTATCAGGACTTGTAGGCCTACTATCACCATCAGCTGCTGCAGCCACCTTCACCACATTTCCATCCTTGCTGATATACACAGCAGTCACCCCGTTGAATCGCTGGCATTGCTCAGGAGAATTCTGCCATAAATCCAATAAATATGTTCCGCATTGATAGCACACGGCCCAGGCTTGAGATTCGTTTAGTGGCGCATTAAATGAATTGAGGATATTTTTGAGAGTCAATCCTTCCATGTTTAGCCGTTTAATCAAACGTTATCCAAGTGAAATCGGTCATATTGCCTGCTTAAAAACGAACAGATGAGCGGTCAACCAGCCTGGCGTTCGTAGTTACTGCTCCTCATTCAGTGACTGCTGCAGGTGTGCACACACAGGGAGCATACAGTTTACATCAGAATTGCGAATAATTCACCAGGTGTCACTGCATATTGGAGAGACACCTGGTGTGTTATATAATAATATTTAAATCTGTATGCTGATGGACAAAATAATAACAGGCATTTTTCACCATGGCACTCCCGAGCTGTAGTTCAATACATTTTGTTCTGTACCATCACATGCAGTGGGCACAACGACGTTGTTTCAACGTTAAAACGACGTTGAAAAAAGGCAAAATGACGTCGAAACGACGTTTGAAAAAAGTTTCATTTGAAAATTGTTTTAACGTCATAATTTCAGCGTGATTTCAACGAGATGTCGTTTTTGTTGTTAAAACAACGTCGGAAATACGACGGCGATGCGACGTTGCATTGAGGTTAGCCCACGTTGCAACGTGCTTTCAACCTCATATCCATGTTGAAACGACGTCGTGTGCCCACCGGGATACGCCTGATAATCCGCTGGACAAATAAAGAACAGTATTGAACCCTGGTTCACTACCGGTACATGTATGCCTTTTTTTATCGCTCAAAATTCCTTCACTTGTACATTTGGTGTCGCCAGCATCTGTAGGCTGATATAAAGCAAATATAATATCGTAATAGTTCTGGTACATATTCCCATCCCTGGATGAAATACCTTTCCAATGATACCAAGTCTCTCGGATTACCACTGGTAGTTTTTAAACTACAGCCAAATGAGTACACCAGAATGTTAAATTCGTTTTGTCGTTTGTGGACTTCTACATATTTCACACACTTAGAGCAGTGAAAAACGGAAGCAGCCGTACTTCTTTGGTGCGTTACAAACATCCTCGTATGTCTTAGATCACAAAAAATATTTTTCATTCAGTAACTACGTAAGTTCTCATTAAACTATTGCACATTGTTTATAATATCACAGATCTCACCGTTACATGCTGTTGAATCCGTTATGTATTTTTTGTTTCATAAAAACTTTGGTTTAATTCTAAAAATAAATCACCCTGTATTACTCATTTCACACATATAATACACTATTATTTGAAAATAAATCAAAATCCCATGCGAATTGAAGTATAACTCTTATACTTTCATACTGCTATAAAAACTACAGACAGGTATTGCTGTTTGTTTGCTTTCAAGATACATTGACAGAGCGATGGTAACAGCATGCTAATATTCTTAGACGCAAATTTTGCATATCATAATAAAATACACTAATACTCGTTATATGGTTGCAATGTTCATTTCAACCATGGGGAATGCTGCATCCGTTATGTCGATTTGACAGCCATGAGGCATTCTCAAGATATTGTTTACAGTTTGTTTCCCCCTGTTATGACCAATGGTATGTGTATATCTGACTAATCACAACACACCAATTTTGATAATTTATAATCACACGAGACTTAATGGTTATTGTAAGTAGTTTCAGTCAAATCCGTTATGATAAATCCGTTATGCTCCATGTCCTATATTTGCATATTACCATATAATGTCAGGGAAGGCCGCAGAAGGAGATGTGTATAATAAGAGAGAGAGGCAAAAAGAAAGCCAGAATAGGAGTACATTCATTCATAAACACATGGAAGTCTAATTAAGCTGCAAAAATTCTTTTCGCCTACTTTTCATATTCAAACAGTGATTGAGATCAGAGATACGAGGATAGCAATGGTATGTTTCAACACCTCTTTCTTTAGGCCACCCTTGGAATCCCAAGGTCAAATTATTCAAATACCACTTTCCAGGTTCCAGTCCTCCTTTCCATCCAGAAATTTTGAATACAGAATGAAATTGGTAGGCTAAAAAGGACTCACTAACATAAGATCCTAATGCCATTATCTCGTTCTCAGCACCCTTCAGGTGCTAGGGCTCCACACACAAAGCGAAAATATTATGTATCTGCCTCTGAAATGCCAGAAGCTAAAAGGCTAAAAAAAAAAGTGCATATTCTATGGAGAAAGCGCGTCAAAGATTCAGTAAATGTGCATCAAAGTGGAACTGTTGATAATTCAATAACTGATACATCTGGTGATGCACACGGGCCATGTGATAGCACTGGTAATTCGCCCCTGAGAAGGTCCATGGTGCCCCGGGTTAAACTAGTGACTTCTACAAAATGTCAACAAAGACCAAATACTAGAAGAAAGAATCAGTATACCATGAAAAAGGCACTGGCTGATCTGAAACGTGAAAGGGATAGACTGAAAAAAGAAAGAAAAAGACTCTGCAGAAATCTAGCCGGAGACTTAAATGTCGAGATTCTAATTTAGCTACACCAAAAAAGCAAGCTAACCAGGTACTAAGAGAGTCTGGCATTTCATTCAGAAAAGTGTCACGCTTACGAGAAAGATTAGTTGTGCAGAACACTGTAATGAAAGAAGTACAGGTAGCTGCAAGAAAAAACACTACAGCTACAATAGAAAATTTGGTTAGTGTAAACTACACCAGGAAAAAAAAATCCATTAAAAAGGTAGCTAAGGAATATGGCCTTGACAAGATACGTGTATCGGCATCGAGAGGTAAGATATTGTTACAGAAACAGAAACGCTACCCCGATGTCTTGGAGAATCATGAGAAAAAAAGGGGGTAGAAGAATTTATACTCCGTGAAAATAACAGTACCAGCCCTGCTTACCTGGTAAAAAGAAAGGAAAGGAAAACATTCAGAAAAGACATTTGAATGATTATTTAAAAAAACTTCACGCTAAATGCTCACAAGAAGGTGGATTTAAAGTTAGTCTGAGCTTCTTCAAACAAATAATTAGGAGAATGAAACATGTAGAAAATATCAATTACGCCAAGAGCCGAACATGTCTTTGCCAAGCTGGGATTACTAATATTATCACAACCACAAATAAATTTATACAACATGACAATATTAACGACATTATGACACAACTGAAGACAAAAAGGCGTCAGATTAGCTATATAAAGAGTGGAGGAAAGTTCAATTTGAACACAATGGAAAAACAACAAGCAGAATGAGCCAGGTTGACTTGACAGCAAATACTACTGATTTCCAGCAGTCATTTGCGACAGAAATGACAGCGTTCAAGCAACATTTAGACAGGACACTGGAGCAGTATAAGCAAATCAATATTCTGAAAAACGAACTCCATCAAGGACACTGTACAATACAGGTTGATTTCGCAGAAGCTATGCATGTGGTTTTGATGAAGAAGTTCAGTCTGCATATTACAGTAAGATCTAAATCACAATCCATCCAACTGTTGTGCATTACAGCGACAATGGTGAGAAATTAGTGAACAAGAGCTTTGTATTGACATCTAATTAATATAAATAAGCACAACACTGCAATAATATACACAATAATGGCGAAAATTGATTTCACAAGTTGAGGATTGCGTGCCAAACGTATCATACAGTCATTACATATCAGACTCACCTTTCAATCAATACAGGAACAAAACAATTATGTACTACGTAACAACGCACAAATAACGGTTTAGAATTAGCACATCATGGCAATTTTACGAAACAGGACATGGTAAGAGGCCATGCTACTACATCGGAGGAGTGTCTAAAAAAATGCCGATAATTCAGTGAAGATCTCGAGAGGAATCAAAATTCAGTCAGCTAAATAATTTACAGTATGGGGGAATTTGGAACTATCACCAACATTCATTGAGGTAACAGTTCAAGAGTTTGAGCAAATGTTTCGTCACACCAAAGAACTTGGTGATCACTTAAAGCCATCTTATGACTCAAAAAAATTACACAGTGTGTTTACTACTGGGATAGGAAATGTTCACGTCAGAGAAACGTCGTGACTCTGTTCCAACTGTTGAGTAGACGGCGACTTCAACTCAGAAACATAGTGACAAAAGCTCAGTTCAGGAATTCAGGAGCACAGAAACTTTTGTGAACCAGTCAGATCATAATCCAATATCTTGCCATGAATTACAAGATCAGGGCACATTTCTAAGACAGCAACACCACCCAGCTTACATCTCTCTCAACAGTTAGACGAGCTAAGTCCTGATCAATCAGCTGCAGCAGCAAACTTAGAATACACAAATGGGAGCTTTGAAATCGCTCTTTTTGAAGGTAAACACAATGTCGAATAAATAATCGACATTGATGATACAAAGGAAGATGAACCACTGCTGATAAACTTCATGACCATGACACAGTGCTACAAGGTGGCACAATTTAAATGGCCTTCTGTTAAGAACAAATATTTGGGAGATAATCTCAGTTGAATAAATTATGTTAACCTAACTAATTAAGCCTACCGTTCTAGGTAGAGAAACCAAGGGTAGAAACCGCTTGGTCACCTCCTTTGATGAGGTCGGGAAGTACAGTAAACCTCAACTCTCATGCATAAGCCTAACGTTGATAGTGTTCTACGTGATATAACTAAGTGGCGCTACATAGGCTAATTATATCTGATCTTCTTCAATCATTCTACGAAATACCACTCTCCAAGTCCTAAGTGCAGAGGTACTGTGGAGTCGCTATACCCTTTAAAGCCAGGAATTCATGTTCATACACGCTGTACTATGGGAATGCCTGGGTCAGAAACAAAAAGTTTAATTGCGATAACCCCTCCCAAGGTTGGCTCTGCCCTCGATCTCCTAAAATGTATGTTTGAATTATATCTGCGAATAATGTGCCAACACTAATCTTTGTAATTGCCTGTAATGGATGACTGCACCACTAACAGGGTTGACATGGATCAAAGTGGATATTTTGACTATGTTTTGCCAGATTGACCTTGAAATGATACCCCTCTCCAGGAACTCAGCTATGAGGATGCAGTTGAGTTCAGGAGTTCTGCATTAAAAGGCTTAAGATCCTTCGTTTGATGAAACATGTGGACCAATGCGTTGTGTTGGTACACAATCTAGAATTCTGGAACAGCACCAATATAATCCAACACATTCTGACTTCAAAGATTATTTATAGAGA
This sequence comes from Flabesymbios commensalis, assembly GCA_964017125.1. Classification (NCBI taxonomy): domain Eukaryota; kingdom Metazoa; phylum Annelida; class Polychaeta; order Terebellida; family Flabelligeridae; genus Flabesymbios; species Flabesymbios commensalis. The sequence goes on from OZ024909.1 coordinate 20,702,799, forward strand.
GCGGGGTTGACCTGAGCGACATCTATGTGTGGAGAATGAATCCAACACTGTCTAAAATTCGTGCGCCTATGGGGGGGGTGGTGGATCGATCGCGTTGCCAACATGAATATGTTGAAGGTTTGCGTTCTACCATCTTCCATTAACTCCTCCGTCGGGACGACGGGATTAAATAATGCTCATTAAATCATTCTTCAGGTATTTCTCACTTTATTGAAGTCTAGACATTCATATAACACACAGTTCCTAAGCGGAGCACGGCGATCGGTGCCATGCGGCTAGGCCACTGAGCTCTTGACGGTATGTCCGCCCGCTTCAGTGGCTTTGAGTTTACTGGCTGGTGCGCCTCGCTACAGGCGCGCTCGCATCGTGGTGTGGTCTAGTCAGAACGAGGCTTGGCGGTCCCAGTCACTCGTCAGTAATCGGGAAAAGCCGAGCAGTTACGTATGGTGAGACGCTAAACCCACATTACCCCCGGGTTAAGTGTAAACATATGAACCAAGCCAACTTGTGGTGGTAGCGTCGGTTCGTCGCTCCGTCTGGGAAACGCACAAAACTAATATACAGTAATCAAAACAGTAAAAACAGTCATTTGTGAAAATACAGCGTTGGTGGTTGGTAACCTCGCAGACGCAGCATATCGAGTTAATATTTAATAATTATATCTGAGTTCCCATCCTCTTAACACCAATGTTCCAATCCTCTTAACACCAATGTTCCAATCCTCTTAACACCAATGTTCCTTTCTAAATTTATTTTTTTGCGAATTATGCTGCTGCGCTACGGGTAACCACCAACCTTCATGAATCTAATTAAAACATTAGTACTTGATAATACAATTATTTCTATAAGTAACCTAATTAAGTAACATTTGACATCATTATTTTAATTGCGCCAGGCCTGGCAAACTTTATATTTACAAATTATGATTGTTACGGCTCGTGCAGCTGGTCCCGCAGTAGATGTCGTTAGGCGATACTAAAGCGTGGAACATCTGTACGAAACATGCTGGAGTGTGGATTTTTCGTCCAACTCTGGTTTGTTTTACGGTTGCGTCTGGTACAATTTGGTCGCCTTTGGCGATATTTGAATTGTTTTGAACATTCGGTGGTTTGATCGTTTCATTTGAATTAGGGGTTTTAACCCGTAAGTGTAAAGGTACAATTTAATACGTTCGCAAACCTTCGCCGCTCCAGTTAGCGTGGGAAACGGCGGGGATTCGCAAATGCGGCGCTACATAGGGGGTGAATTGTTTAGGCAAATTTACTCTATTAGCATTACGCTGAAGTAGTAGCCAAATTCGTATCATGTTGAACCGCCACAGACCGTGTCCGTGTTTTCACTTTCGGTTTAGCTTTCTTCTTTTCGGAATTCTGTTTTAGAGCCGGTTTCCTTTGGACTGTCACAGTTTTTTTTAGAATTCTTTGTATTATTTTGCGTTTTACGCTGTTTTTCTGTACCTATGTCGGGCTCGTTGTCTAAGTGTGCAGTTTTAATTCGATCAAGGGAGACCGTTTCTACCTTGCCTTTAACTAGGATTTTCATTTCTCTGCCGCTCTTCATGATAACCTTATACGGACCGTCGTAAGAGGCGGTCAAAGGCGGTGCAATTGCGACTAGACGCAAAAATACATGTGAGCATGTGTCGATTTCCTTATATTGGAAAATGTTGTTCTGAGCTGAGTCGCGTGGTGGGCAAGGACGGAGACGCGACATGGCTACGCGGAGCTTATCAGAATAGTTCTCTAAGTCTGTATGTGCGTCAACGTTATATTTATGTGAAAATTCACCCGGCAGTCTGAGTGTCGTTCCGTAAACGATTTCGGCAGGTGACTTACCCAATAACTCTTTAACGGCGGAACGTGCGCCTAGCAATACAGCAGGTAGCGTTATTGTCCATGGATTCGGTGATTCGTGTGCCATAATGGCTGCTTTAAGTTGATGGTGGTAACGTTCGACCATGCCATTCGATTGGGGGTGGTAGATCGTTGTGCGGTTTGGTACTATCCCGAACTGGTTACATAAACCATCTCATAATTTTGATTCGAACTGGGCGCCCTTATCCGTGGTGATAGTGGCAGGAGTCCCAAACCGTGCTATACACCCGCTAAAGAAGGCATCGGCGAGCTTTTCAGCTCTTATACCCACTAGCGGTATAGCTTCCGGCCAACGTGTGAAACGATCTACACAAGTCAGTAGATATCTGAAACCATCGACATACGGCAAGGGTCCGAATTTATCTATGTGGTCTAATCTCACTGTGGGTTCGTCAAATTTGCCGAAAACTGGCTTATTATGGCGAGATATTTTAGCGGTCTGGCAACCTTTACAAGAACGGCACCATTTAGCAACGTCTATATTCATTCCGTGCCAGACAAATCTTGTATTAATCAATGGTTTCGTAGCTCTATGCGATGGATGACCTAGGCCGTGTATGTTTGAGAAAACCTGTTTTCGAAATTTTTCTGTAACGTACGTCCGAATGTGTCCGGTTGATACATCACACCAAATCAAATTGTTATCAAATGATTTGAGCAATTTAAAATTCATGGTAGATGACTTTGAATGTCACAACCGCATGAATTCTGTATCCAAAGCTTGATCTGTACTTAAATCTTTATAATTTATGGTTTATGGTTATTGTCAATGAAGAACACGTCGGTCGTGACAAAGCGTCGGCCACGAAATTTGTCTCTCCTTTCACATATCTTATATCTGTTGTTCACTCAGCGATAAAAGCCAACTGCCTTGTTTGTCACAGATGACATTTCGGAAGTTAAAGGCTTATGGTCAGTGTTCACGAAAAAATATCGGCCTTTTAAATTGTGCCTGAAATGTCTGATAGTAGCGTACACTGCTAAAAGTTTGTGATCGAACGCACTGTAATGTGTCTCTGCGGGAGTTAGTTTTTTACTAAAAAATGAAAGTGGCTGCCAGACATTATTAATGTACTGTTGTAAAACGCCGCCTAAGGCGAAATCACTGGCATCGCACGTGATATTCAACAGTGCAGTATGGTCTGTGTGTACTAAAAAGGTAGCATTAGCAAGTATTTGCTTAGACTCGATAAACGCAGAATTTACACTTTTATTCCACTTCAAATCGAAATTTGACTTAGGTGACAATCTTGTATGACCTTCATTGGCGGCCGTGAGCAATTGATTTAACGGTGTCAACTTATCCGCACAATTTGGAATAAATCTATGGTAATAGTTTATCATTCCCAAATATCGACGTAAAGCTCTTTGCTTTTCAGGCCTTACAAAATTTACTATTGCATCAACAGCGCTGGCTAACGATGAAATTCCTGCTGCACTAACATGATGTCCTAGAAAACCTAATTCGGTAGTACTAAACTCGCATTTGTCTGGTCCTATAATTATCCCGTATTCTGCCAAACGTGTAAAAAGAATCTTCAAATGTTTTTTATGCGTACGATGATCGGGGCTTGTTACCAACAGATCGTCCAAATATACAAACACGAAATCTAATCCGCGCGTAACGAGATCAATAAAACGCTGAAAAGTTTGGCCGGAATTTCTTAAGCCAAATGGTGTCCTAGTGAAATTGAACAAACTGAAAGGTGTTGTAACCGCTGTTTTATGCACATCGGACGGTTCGACCGGTATCTGGTAGTATGCCCGTACCAAGTCTATTTTTGAAAAAACTTTCGACCCCGCTAAACATTGGGTAAAGTCTTGTATGTGTGGAATCGGGTATCGATCCGGTACTGTCTGAGCATTTAAACTTCTATAATCTCCGCACGGTCTTCAATATCCGTTTTTTTAGGCACTATACGAAGCGCTGACGACCACTCACTGTCGCTGGGTTCGATAACGCCCAACTTATTCATGTCATCGAACTCGCGTTTCGCAGTGACTAGTTTATCAGGTGCTAAACGACGTGGGCACACGAATACTGGGTGGCCTTTTGTCACTATCTTGTGTGTTATACCGTGTTTAACCGGTTCGCCATTCGTTGTAGGACGAGTCAGTTCCGGAAACTGACCTAATAACTTTGTGTAGTCGTTCTGAACGGTGTCGACTCTATTCAGTGAGAACGGTTTAATAGACGATAAAGTAGTTGGTATAGCTAAACAGGTTCGCATGTCTCTCTGACAACGACTTTTTAAGTCTACCAAAAAGCTGTAATGTATGAGAAAATCAACTCCTATGATTGGTTGTTTGACGTCCGCTACTATAAAAGTCCACGCGTAATCTCGTTAAAGACCAACGTCGACGACGCGTCTACAATTACCGTAGATTTTTATAGTAGTATTATTAGCTGCAACTAGGGGCAGGCAGGCAGCGTCTGACGCCCTGTTAGTGCAAGACTTTGGTAACACGTTGACCGCTGCGCCTGTGTCGATTAAATAGTTACACTTGTTGTGTTTGTCTGCGATGTATGAAACTTAGAGGGGGATAAGCTGGGAAAGGAAACTTCCCCAGAGCCATGTCGCGCCTCGGTTATTTTGCCAGATGCAAGAGTCGCTGCCTTGCTCTGGCCATTTAGTTTTAAGAAAACGCGCAAGGTTCTCTGCACATGCGTGCTCTATCACCGAATGTTTGGTGATAAAAACAAACAGGTGCATCGGCTGTGTCGATCGGTTGAGCAACGTTACTTTGCGTCTTTTGCGGAGGTGCGTTAGGACGACTTTTTTGTTATTATTTGATACATCTTACCTAGTAACAGCTTGATTATTAGGTATAAAAGGTTTTGCTAGAACATTCGGGGCGAACTGTGTCTTGGCGGCACGGTTCTCAGTTGGTTGTGAGTGTCCATATGTCTTCTTCTTTGTAGCCTTGGCTGTGGCTGTCTCTAGTCTCTTGAGCCTGCGAGACAGGTCTTCCAACAGTCCAACTAGCTTTCGCTCTTACTGACGTTTATCTCAGCCACCCCCGGCTTAGATTCATCGACGTCCTTCTCAGCGGTGACAGCACGGTCGGCCAACATGGCCAAATTCTCTAGCAAAGCACTATCTGGTTGTGTAGCCAAGTGCACACGTACTGAAGGCGGCATTTGTCAAATGAAGGCTTGGCGGATAACGGCCTTGCCTACTACCGCTTTTGTACCAAAGCCAGCTGTCTTCTGCAACCGCCTAAGAAATCTAGACGGTATGTCGGATCCAAGTTTTCCACCTGAAATCACCTTGTTGACTCTTTCCGGTGTCGTTAAGCCTCGTCATTGATTAGGATCGCTTTCAAATTTTCGTACTTATGAGTGAGGAACGATTGTAATAAAACGTCTCTAACATCGGACGCTATTTAGCCAGAGAGTGCAGCACATGTCAATCTGTAACTTTCATCATTGTCTGTTATCTGGTGTAAATCAAATTGTGTTTCGATTTGAATAAACCATCACTCCACATCCGCTGGCTAAAAAATTGCTATCTTGAATTTCGGCAGATTAGCTGAACATTGTGGAGGTTGACATCTGACCGGCGAAGGGCTTCTTGATGAATCACTCCGTGACAACCCTCTCCTACGTCTATTGCGTGCGATCAGCAGGAAATCAGCTTTTAATCGTCGAAACTCAGCATCCGTGTCTCTAAGTTCTGCCGCATTTTCATCACTCATCGGGTGGTACGAATCTTTGTGACGAGCCCCTTGTCTGTCGAGGGGTGATGACACGAAACCTTCACTGTCGCCTCTCGCAGCCATTTTGAAAAGTTATTTGTTGAAATTAGTTTAAATAGGGAAACGTCTGAGTTGCTGGCCTATTGGCTACTTTGCAATCTCAGACGGGTATTGAAATGGTATGCATGTAAAACATACCACCTAGTTTCATTGCCGCACTCCGCGTGGGAAACCGTGTACTAAGTTGTTCAGCTTGAGAAAAGTCTAGATGTGAGATAATTCTGTTTATGAAGATTGTCCATTTAGATTCGCAGATAGTAGAATGCAGGGGTTGCTGAAATGACTGAGAAGTCTATATGCAGAAATGTACGTGTGGAAAGGTTTACAGTATGACATTAAACATATTAATCGTGGTGATTGTAGGTCGTTAATTGCATGCAAAACAAATGCCAGAATAAATGCTAAATTGCTATTCTAAACTATATGTTTATAATATTTGGTTATTCGACCAGTGTTAAAAAAATTTCAACACAAGTCGAAAAACATACAATGTATCAAAGTAGTCGCCGTAGTTCAACTGTCAAGTCTCAATTTAGATTTAATAAGAAATAATTAAATCATGCCCATCCCGAGAAAATTTCATTCTCGTAAAAAATAGGCTGAATGCGACTGTCTTATGCGTGTACAGTTCGTCTTAATTTATAGAATCACTTATTGAAATTTTTGACTGATAGATGTCTATAAAGACTGCTTAAATAATTCTACTGATGAAAATTTCCTGTAATGAACATCCCCCTTTTTTTTTTTAAATGTTTACCATGAGAATTATTCTTATCGACATCCGAATCGATCGCTCGCTTCGATTTGTATCAGTGCTTGTAGTCTGGTGCCCAACGATTTAGACTGTAGGCTCGTATAATGTGTGGGTTGTGTGCATGGCAGTACACTGTCGGTTGGTGTGAGTCTCGGCTACCGTGCACTGTGCACGCAGTGTGCGTGTGGTCGATTGGCGCGCCGCACCGGCTCAGAACTCGTTAACATATTTAGCAGTTCAGGGCTGTCTGGAAAAGGTAGACTACTCATTTGTCATTCACAAAATATCACCCAATGTGCGACCTGATTTGCAATATTTGGTAATACAATTAAAATAAAATCAGTCTCTCTTTCCTGACTGAGAAAGATATTTTGGAAAAATTTATTCTAGTCTTATTTTATTTCCAGACGCCGTGTAAGTCTATGTGGCCTTGACATGTGAGCGCCATTGGCCGTTCGTGTCGCTAATTCAAAATGGCGGCCTTATTTATGCTAATTATGCCGATCTGAGCATATATTTAGTAGTATATCTTTGCTTTACGTCACTATTCTGCACAAAAGGTCTTTTAAGTGACATTGTAATACGATAAAAACATTGTAGTCAATTGATGAGATGAATGATGTACAGATGATGATGTGAGGGTGGGGTGATAGGGCATGGTGGGTTATTGAGAGCGTTTTCCTTCGCTAGCCCGATAATGGTTCTGGGCATGTCTAGGGGATATACCACCAGACATGCCCAGACGGCTATCCTCTGGTCGGATAGTCCCCAGAGTAACAATAGGAAGGATCACTCCCTCTGGGTAACTCCATTCATCCCACGTTAGACCTAATGTCAAACACGCTATTGCCGGTTATTTAAGGCTACCACAGCCTACATCAGCGCCAGCACTGATGCGGGTGCTGCATTGGCTCCGCTGTTGAGCGGAGGAACCAGGGTACGCCACTGGCAATCCGCCCGAAGATTATAGCCAGATACGAGGAGGCTGCAGCTGCCCTTGGATGATTGCTGTAGACTAGTGCTTCCGTACAATGCTGTAACAGCATCCAACAGACGAAACAGATCCCTAATGACCCTCCCCGAATGGGGGCGAAAAGTACTACTACTAGCAATCATCCCAGTACCCCCCGATCTGAGCAGATGGGGTGACACCGGGTGGGTGGGAACACGTGAGGCTATCTCGCAGCCAATTGAGCTAAATGAGGGTCACCGGCTACCAAAATGGTGGCCACTTACCGATTCACATTAAAATAACACTGCTACCACTGAAATAAAAGTTATGATTACAGTAATAAAATATCGACCTACAGTCCTAACAATGATGTTTTTATAGACCAAATAGGACCTTTTATTCACATATATTTTAGGCGAACAGTTTTAAGTGGATCTAATCCTATTTAAAAGCTGTTTGAGTCGAGGCATAATTTCGATCCGCAGAAAAATTTTGGGTAACCATTAAAAAATATGACGGGTATTCTCATGAAGACCGCGTCACCCAAATGACGTGTCGAAACGGTTTAAAAGACAAAAAATTCAAAATATCACCCTCTCTGTCGCCGACAGTGGCGTAATTGAGTAAATAAGATTGAAATCTGTTATTATTCATAAAAGTAGACTATTCCATCTACTATGAATTTGTCCAGGTCTAGGCTGGAAGTCTGCGAGATCCGCCATCTTGAAAATGTTGAAACCACGTGGGTTTCTGGAAAAATTTATCGAATTTTTCGCTGTTTTAACGCGAAAACCTCTGTTCAGATAACCTTTCTAGCTAACCTCACTGGCAAATTAGTATTTTTAACCCACGATCACCATGTGCACGTACCTTGCAAAAAAAAAAACATTTTTTAAAAAATTCCCTATTTTATGGGGGGTGGGGGGGTGGTGGATGATCGTGTTGCTGACATATGAATATGTTGAAGGTTTACGTTCCACCATCTTCCATTAACTCCTCCGTCGGGACGACGGGATTAAATAATGCTCAATAAATTATTCTTCAGGTATTTCTCACTTTATTGAAGTCTAGACATTCATATAACACACAGTTCCCAAGCGGAGCGCGGCGATCGGTGCCATGCGGCTAGGCCCCTGAGCTTTTGACGGTATGTCCGCCCGCTTCAGTGGCTTTGAGTCAACTGGCTGGTGCGCCTCGCTACAGGCGCGTTTTCGCATCGTGGCGTGGTCTAGTCAGAACGAGGCTTGGCAGTCCCAGTCACTCGTCAGTGATCGGGAAAAGCCGAGCAGTTACGGACGGTGAGACGCTAACCCCTCACGCCCACTGATAGCAGCTAAAAGACGTGGACATACGGCCTTCTCTATGTAAAGAAACTGTGCACGTTCATATCCTTCAAACAGCCACAATTAAAAATGCATCGGGACAACATTGATCTCGAATACCATTACGTTGCGTGATATGTAGGGGAGACTGGGGCACCTTGAGACGGAAAAAATCAAACCCCCCTAACATAAATTAAATTTTCAAAATAAAATATTTTGACGGCACATATGGATACAGCATCCAGTGGGGTATATTTGAACAAGAGATGAAAATTATCAGAAATGTGTAGCTTTACATTTTTTAACAAAACATATTTTCAAAAAAGTGTCTCAATGTACCCCTTACTTGGGCACCTTGAGATTTGAATACTACATATACCTGTAGCTAAAGCCTGCAGTTGGCTAATGTTAGATGTTGCAGTAAAATATGTACCTGAAAAAAAGTGGGGGCACCTTGAGACACTTTCGGGGCACCTTGAGACAGACTTGGGACACCTTGAGACAGTTTTGGGACACATTGAGACAGCGTCTCAATGTGCCCCACCCAGACTGACCTCACATCTGATATCATAGTTTGTGTGTGGGCTGTATTTCAACCAAACCATTATACATATGTAATTATACAGTGATAACACAGGTGTAAGGTCATAGGTCATAGGGAAATCAAGTATTATGTGATCTATAGAAGCAAATATTGATCATCCCAAAAATCTACTTTTCATGTAAAAAATGGACCTAAGCTTACATGTATACCCAGGATGTCCAACAGCCATTAGCAATAGGGTGGAAAATCAAAATTGGTTAGTTTTGGTATCATTGACCAGATGGCGCACAAATCGCAAAATAATTTCTGTGTCAAACAGGCCTGTCTCATGGTACCCCATGTCTCAAGGTGCCCCAGTCTCCCCTAACTCCCGGCTCCGTGAAATAGGCCTACATATAGTCCCCTTATTGGAGTTATAGAAGGTGCTTACATAAACTGACACTTTACAAAGTGGCAGTTTATGCTTTAGCACCTTCTAACACCAAGGGGACGACATTTTGTGCATATCTTATGAAAAAAATCATGTATCGTGGGTGTTATCAAATATATTAGACAATATTGTAATGAGTAGGCTAGCCTAGGCCTATATATCTGTCGCTGGCGTATCTAATAGGCCCTATTCGTTTTTAATCCGTTTCATTAGCAGGTTAAATTACAGTTATTGGGAACGAAATGTGTGTTTAAACATCAAAATCTGCAAAAAATTTGGCCTAACTGGTCTAGCCTATATAGAATAAAAATTAGGCCTAGCAGTAGAAATCAGCAATATAATATCATTTATAGGCCTATTCATGGATATCTTTTACATTTTAGCTCTCCTATAAGTCTTAGGTTTGAGAGCTATAGGTCATACGCCCAATATCGCGAACCACGTTTTTTGCCACTTAAAAAATATTTGGCGACTAAATTTTTTTTTTTTAACTCCATTCAACTTGCCAAGTTAGACGGCGCCTATTTATGCCGTTTTTTCGGCAAAAAATACTTTACATCGTCCGATCCTTTCTTTGTCATGTATAATGACAGGTGCAAGTCATTCATCATTAAAGCGGTGGGCGATATTAAGTGAAATTCGCGAAAAACGTTATACATAACAAAGAGCGGATCTCCCAAGTTAAAATATTTTTCAAACAAAAATTATACCTGGAGATCGCCGGACATGTTAGTGAGTTGAATGGAAGTAAAAAAAAATAATTTCAGCTGGTAAATAGTTTTTAAATGGCGAAAAACGTGGTTCGCGATATTGGGCGTACGGTGTGCAGTCAACTCATCCCCTATACCAACTCATCCCCTGGTATATCAGGGGATGAGTTGGCATAGGTGTTGACGGGCTGGAGATGAGTTGGTTATAGCTGTTGGAGGGCTGGGGATGAGTTGGTCATGTGCGCTGCACCTTAGGCTTTGGGGATGAGTTGGTATTAACTTGTCTTTAATGATATTTGATTATTTTTGATGATGATCACTTAAATGTATAAGATATGTTTTAAAATCTGACTTGAATAAAATATAATTTAGGCATATTATGCTTACGCCTAATAAGTTTGTTGTTGTAATAATAACAGAATAATAACAGAAGACAGTGTTTAAAAACGTATATTATATATTATTTGCTATTGTTATTTCACCTGTCTATTGCTATAAATAGTTAATAATTCTTGATATATATTTTCATAGTCAACCCTTTAAGTTTTAGTTATCTCACCGTTTGATCCACTGTGATACCTAATTGTACTTCACAGACTGTCCCCGCTATAATCGTATAGTGTTTTAGAAACTGTGATTATGAGAGCAATTGCCAGCACTAAATTCCTAAATCCCTTTAACAGTGACCCTACCATCACACCTCCTCCTTTGATTTGTGAGCATAAAAAAATATCCGCGCTGATAGGCTACCAGGTGACGCATATACACATTCATGCGAACACTCACGGCTTTCACAAGTCAGCGTTTTCACTTATACAAATATTTTATATTTCTTAAAGACTATAGGTTACTTATAATATCTAGCATCCGATATTCTAAGAGATATACTCTAACTGATAATAACCATTTTTTCTGTTTCCCTTAAATGTGATATCGGCGGCTTTCACAATTTAGCGTTTTCAGGGATTATCACTTATTACTTCCACAAATAAATATACCTTTACTGATATATAGTTACCTTTTTCTTTCTGTTACTCGTAAATAGAATTCATATATTTGTGATTGTATTATTTATTGTTTGTCATCAACATTTGTAAAGGGTAACAACTCGACAGAGTGATATGACATATACTGCTTATTTGTTAATTATTATCAGATATATACCGGGTATGTCACTTGTTTATTTGCTATAAAATATTAAAATTGCAATCGTATCTGACCCCCTGAACGCATTAGATTTTCGTTGACATTTAGCGAGTATTAGTGGAGCGGATTAATCAAAGACTCACAACAAAGCTGTTGACATTTCACTAGCGGCTCTCGCTGACATGTCTGAATTAGCACAAGAGTCCTCATCACAACACCTGAGGTGCAAAGGGTGGAGCGGGTGAGTTCACCAAAGACTCACAACTCATCCAAGCCGTTGACATTTCACGGCTCTAGCTGTTAGTTCACAGCTAGACCCCTGGATATATTTCAATATTGTCATTGAATACAGACCATAATGTTAAAAAGTTTTTTTGTTAAGTAACTGTTATTTCAAATAATTTAATCACATATAATCTTATTGTTTAAAGACCTTTATGATAAGTAACGGCTATAAGTACTGATAGAAGGCCTCCCGTTGCTTCCCGCTGAGCACATACCACCAATGATGACAAGACTCCGAGAAGAAGCAAGCCACACAGATACATACGACGGACTACTCGACTCAGAACACCTGGATCGACTCAACACTTTGGACGCCCGACAGATGGAGTGTATTCTACAGAACAGTACGGACAAACAACGACGTAGAGGGGTGGCACCATCGCCTGAACCAGAATGCACAGAGAGATCAGCTGCCTCTCTACGTCATGATTCAACTTCTATTCCAAGAAGCTACCACCGTGAATTTACAGATAAGACTACTTTCACAAGACAAGATACGACGCAGACAATCAAAGAAATACAGAGACCTGCAAGGAAAGATCATGAAATACTGGGAGCAGTATGCTGGCGGCCAGATAACCCCAAATTCCTTGTCAAGATCATGTGCTCACCTGAATGCCCCCACACTGTAAACCGCTCACACAAGACTTTTTAATGTTTTATATATATTATGTATCTTTATGTATATTTCATATATAATCATGTGACCTGCTATTTTTAATTTAATGTTAATAGGCCTATGTCTAAATGTTTTTAAATGAATTCATGTTTTATATCATGTATATTTCATGTTTTATAGCCATGCGACCAGCTATGTTTAATTAAATGTTAATATGTCCACATGTTATAATATGTTCTTTTTTAAATAAGATACATTGCTTCGAATAATAAATGTGTTTTGTATTACACTCCCAAAGTATGAGTAATCGCTGGCTGCCCGTATGTCTAACTTTAAAATAGATCAGATAGCCTACCAAATAGTCATGAGTTGAGGATGAGTTGGTAACACTTGGCCGTCGGCAGGGGATGAGTTGGTAAGGCATTGACGGCCGGGGAGATGAGTTGGTTATAGCTGTTGGAGGGCTGGGGATGAGTTGGTCTACCCAGGTGTGAACTGGGGTTGAGTTGGTATGGGGGATGAGTTGGTAGGGGGGATGAGTTGACTGCCATTCGGGCGTACGACCTATAGCTGGCTAGCCTATATAAGAAAAATGTGTATTTATTTAAACTTGCAAAATCAACGGCTAGGCATTTGATCATTATTATTATTTCCAACAATGTAGACCTACGCAATTTGTTGAAGTCCATAGGCTACATGTGGAGATAGTGAAAAGACAAAGAATCCCGTTTGAAGTTTCAGTTCTGTAGCCTAACAAATAATGCTTGATCCCTCAACGGAAATGCCCTATGAAAACATACTCACGTGATGAAATAGGACGGAAACGAGGCCTGACACAGGTCAGAAGTTAAGACTTGGGACCCTGCCTGCAAATTTTTATATTTTTTCGTTCTTCTCTCTGATATTAACGTCTCATCTTCAGCACGATGTCTAAGGCAGAACAAGTTTTGGTTTTAGAACCATCCGTAGAGCTTCGGTTCAAAGGTAATATCGTAATTATTCTCGATATAATCGCCTGTCGTATTTTCTGTTCGCCATTTTGGAATGAATGACCACGTCTGTCAAAATGAAATCATGGATTCACAGATTCTATTCTATTCTACCAGTGTTCACTCACTGCCTGTTCTTTCTGTGCAATCCAGAGTGGTCTGATACTGTACAGTAACAGTACATACATGACATAACAGCATAAGTACAATATTCATGGACCATGCTATCACTGACGCTGCTCTAAATTTGCACCTAATCTTATGAATCTTTAACAAATCGAAGTGGCTACTAAACCGGAGTCTGGTCGGCTAGCCTGAGGCTAGCCGACCGGAGTGCCGGAAAAGTCCGGTTTTCCAGTCTGAGCGGCTCTATAAGCTGCTAAGCCGGAATATCAAAAACGGGAATGGAATATATTATTATCATATCATCATATATTAGACTTAGACCCCCTAGTATATTTTAGAATATATAAAGCCGGAATTTTATCACTGAATAAAATCGGATATTGATAGATGCTGATAATTATTTGCTTGTTTGTTGGGTCGATTTAGCTAGCCGTTCAAACAGGCTGCCTGGGCCTTTCAACCATATAGCTGGAATATGCTCGAATATGATGTGCAGGATCATGTTGTGTCAGTGACGATCAATTCCCTGAACATGTTCACATGTTTGGTGTAATGTACTTTACACGTCGGGATTAAAGTAAGTGTGACGTGTCAAGTGTGAGGAAACACAACACCAATAGGGATGAAAGGGAAGTGTGACTTTTACAGGTGTTAAGCAACGGCGCCGTTATGGATTGCATTTACAATGTTTACATGGTTGGTGTAATGTTCATTACACGTGTAGATTAAAGGCAAGTGTGAAGAAACACAACACTAGTGTGGGTGAAAGGTAAGTGTGACTTTTACAGGCGTGATGTAATTACACGTCTGATCAAAGGTGAGTGACATGTGTCAGCTGAATGAATGAATGGGAAGTGCGACTGCTAGAGTGTTTTTCAGCGGCGCCGTAATGAATCGCATTTACATGGTTATATATATTAAAAATAAAATTCATATTATTTTCATTTCAATATTTGTTTATTCTATTGTAAGAAAACGGCTGAGGAATGTATGCTAAGTACTGAACACTGTTATTTGTTGTTACTTAGACGCACCGTATTGGGCCTATTATCGGATGCTTGAATCACATGTTTTATATCTCATCTCAACGATAAACAGTCAAATAATTATATTTGCAGTGATGATATTCTGGTTTTTGAAATTCCGGCTTAGCAGCTTATAGAGTCGCCTGGACTGAAAAACCGGACTTTTCCGGAACCCCGGTCGGCTAGCCTCAGACCAGACTCCGGTTTAGTAGCCACTTCGTTAACAGACCAGACTCCGGTTTAGTAGCCACTTCGTTAACAAATCACATGTTTTGGAGGTGCTTGAAATTCAAATGAGTTGAAAGGTTGATTCCTTGATTTTTGATCGAAAAAAAATATGTTTGAATATTCTTAAAATTTATTGCCGGGATTATAATTTGTGCTTGTTTTCGACAACTAAAATCAGTAAATATAGACTACCCCAGTCCATGGTGATTCTGTCATTCACCTTGATAGATAAGATAAGATTTATTTATAGTCGCAAGTGTATAGACAGTAAAACATTAGCTAACAAGAGCTATTTCAGCGACTTGTAATATAAAACATGACATAGCAATAAGATCTAGAACAGGCAGCTTACATGCAGATACCTGGAGCTTATACTTGCCGTCAAATTAACCAGGATCGCATGATTTTCAGCGATTTCTCAGTCAATTCTGAACCGATTTTCTTGAAATTTTGCAAGGGCCATTTTCTATTCAAATCCTAACAGCGGTAAAAATTTCGCAAAATTATATTTAATATATCAAAAGTTAGACCATTTGACATGTAATAATATTCTAGAATTAGTTTAATGGGTTTATAGAGGGACGTCGTAATTTAAATTTATTACATGTCGAATGGTCTAACTTTTAAAATACGATATATAATTTTACGAAATTTTTAGGGATATTAGGATTCTGTTAAAATATGATTGTTACAAAATATCATGAAAATCGGTTGACAATTGACCGAGAAATCAGCGAAAAATATGCGATCCTGGTTTATCACTTTAAATGTGACTTCCGGTATAGGTAAAATTATATAAACTTAGAAAGGTTATACATAAAGGCAGTCGTACTAAGTAACAATATAATAGTAAAATATAATATATTATAAGGGTTAAAAGATATGAAAAGTTGTAAGGTGATACATCAAAAGACACACTATTATATAAATTTAGTTTAGAATTATGCAGTGTTCAGCACAGGCAAAAAATAGGTGGGGACATTTGTCTCACTACCCTGGAAAAAAAGGAGACATTTGACCTCTAAGTGCGTAATTGACGCCCAGTGTTCAGCACAGACAAGAAATAGGTGGGGACATTTGTCTCACTACCATGGAAGAAAAGGAGACATTTGACCTCCAAGTGCGTAATTGACGCGATATCGCGGCCTGTGCTGAACACTGATTATGTGCATGCGCACTACAAACACACCAGAAGGCACGCTGCAGGGAGCTGGATACTGGACAAACGGAGGTGTTGATGAAAAAGCAAACATTTTAAAAAAAGTTCTAATCTATTGTTGTGTACAGACCAGTAGATATGGCTTTCCTGAAAGAGGGAAGATCAGATAGTGTACAAATTTCCTCTGGTAGATTGTTCCAGATCTTTGGGGCCAAGAATGAAAATTAATTTGTTCTGTGTCTAACTCTATTGTAAATAGATATTTTAACTCTTAGTCTTAAAACATGTTTGTATAGACCATGGTAAGGAGACCTAACTCCCAAAGGCTGAAAGGGTTTTTTCCATATTTTTGAAATCATCATAAAATGATAAATGTGTTAGAAGACTAAGACTAAGTTAGCTCTTTCCGATTCATTTGAATAGTCTACTTACATATGACTACATGTTGATGTTACGGCCTGGTGAGGCTAGTCTTTGCCTATGCCATGGGTCTACGATCATTATAAATAATTTAATCATTCAAAGTGACTCGCACGCACGCCATTACTGGCATGCTAGATAATAGACTAGTGCGCCGTTATGAACTGCATGCATACAGGAAGTAGTTGCAACTGTTTAATATGTTCATAATATGCACAGCTTCCAAATAATTTATTGGCAAAAAAACTGGACGACATACATGTAACAAGAGTGATGCAATAATTAGTAGGTTTTTAATTTTATATTTGAATTCATGATCATTGTTAACGATGTGTTAAGATATTCATTTTGACAAAAGCAAAAAATATGTGAATATGGATGTGAAATATTGACAACAGTATTGTGAATCTTTTGTTATAAATAGAGCCGTTTTATCTTCAGGGCAACACATTGTCTGTATGGCTATTTCTTGCAGGCGCTGCAGTACCAATGGGGGGATTTTGGTGCACAACCTTTTCAAGGTGTACATTTCAGATGAGACCAGAGCAGGCAGGCATTGCAGCAGATTGAATCATGTAGTGCTAGATCATCTTCACAAGCGCACATATTCAGCAGGGTCTTCCTTCTTTTTCTGTTAAAAATCGCTTCACACATAGCCAGGCATCACCATCGAAATATCTTCTGAATGTTCACATGTCTACAGCGTCTTCCAGAACAACAGTGCTAATTTTTCAAGGATGATTTCAACTGATGTTTTACCGAGTAGCTGTCCTTTGAGGGCTGAATCCACATCTTCTCTGCTGACTAAGCACTCCAGCAACATTCTGTGTTTTTCTGTTGTTTTCTCTTCAAAGCGCACCAGTTGGCTCTTTTGTTGTTACTCTTAAATTCCTGTTTATTCTGATAGCTGTCAGTTGTTTCCCTTTAGGCCTCCCTCTGTTATTCATCTTGTGTGGAAGTTTCACAGGGCTGGAAATAAGGTTAAAAATATTGGTTTTCTGCCGGACAGCCTACATGAATATTTTGGTTGTCCACCACAATTTTAAGTTGTCCGCCCAAAAATGGGAACAAAAGTGAAAATGTGATTTTGAGTACGACCACAATTTTTAACTATGTTAGCTGTCAGTTGTTTCCCTTTAGGCCTCCCTCTGTTATTCATCTTGTGTGGAAGTTTCACAGGGCTGGAAATAAGGTTAAAAATATTGGTTTTCTGCCGGACAGCTTACATGAATATTTTTTGTGTCCACCACAATTTTAAGTTGTCCGCCCAAAAATGGGAACAAAAGTGAAAATGTGATTTTGAGTACGACCACAATTTTTAACTATGTTTGACAGTGGGATAAATAATGGTCAAAATTTGGATAGGCCTAGTGTAGTAGGAGTTACGGTTCACAGGCTTCAGTATCTGTCAATCATCAATGTGACTGTTGGGTGGAAATATGTGGTTGCCCGGACAGACTCCGGACTGACAACCATCAGAGCAATATGGGTTGTGAGTTGTTATTTAGTTGTCCCGGGCAAACGGAACGCTTATTTCCAGCCCCAGGGGTAAAAATTCATGGCAAATCATTGGTGGCCAGCAGGGCTACTTACTTTAAAATCTTAGTGGCCCTGCTAAAATTATAGTAGCCCTGTTTTGCGATATAATATAGTTTCATCTGTAACTCCGGTAAAAATTTCAACATCAATTTTTGACCGGTCCTCCGATCGTAACTTAGTGATAAACTGAGGTTGAAAGCAAATTTGGGTAGGCCTTATTTAAACTAATCATTAATCTGTAGAATAATGTTTAAGGTTTTCGTTAACTGATTTGAATGTTGAGTTATGTCTAACAGTTCTAAAGTATAAAGTGACTGTACAATATAGACACTCTACCTCACCTGTAAATGATTAAAATTGAACAAACTAAAACAAGTGTAAGACAATATTTTATTTAAAGCATTTCTAGTTACAAACAATAAAATAAAGAAGATGGGATTGGCCTAGCTGGCTAGTTAATAGTTAACCAAATTTGTTAATAATCTACAAGTTGATCCAATGGTGATTCAATGGTGGGCCAGTAGGTCTGATGTTAGCCCAGCATTAAAACAACACTGAACGAACATCTCGTGTTTGCTGGGGAATTCCTGAGAACTGGCACGTGCAGAGTGCGCCGGTCTTCACTGAAATAGCACATGAGCCCTGCATGGATATGGAACGGCATGAGTGTCATTATTGCTCTATAAAAATGTGATGGTTTTATATTTGAAAATTTATTAATAAAACTAGAAGTTGAAATTATCCATTTTATTTGGTTTCAATAAATACGCTATGTTCTACATTGCATGACACATCTAAAACACAATTTTGTAACACAATTTAATATTCTACACTTTTGAGATTAAAAATATTGCCTCTGTTATCATTCCATACAGCATACAGATATTTGGCAGGTGTCCCAAGAAACCAGAGATGGCGGTGCTGCCACAATACACGCTATCAATCTAACGCTGACACAACACTGGGCCAGTTTTGGCTGCGCTCATCCACCATTCAGCCACTTTCAATGTCCCTTGTTTAAAACACGAGAATTTGGTTCTGCTGACATGATGCTTGTTTAATGTTCGGCCAGTGTTGTAGACGGTGGGCAAGCATTTAAAAAATTAACATCCCTGAAATTAATTATGGGCTAACTATGAAGTCATTGTCCCCCTTAATTAATAATAGTCGCCACGGGCGATAGGGCGACCGCCAATTTGTACCCCTGCTGCCCTGTTTCTTCAGTAGCATGTGTTTTATCAAATCTTGACAATTGCATCTCACCTATGCCTTCAATTTAAATACACAGGAGTATGTTGAAATATATATATGGGCAAATTGCATAAATTCTCATACAACAGTTCACATTGTAATCATGATCCCTGAGATTAGTCAGAAGGCTTGGGTAGCCTGCTTTCAGGGCCTCATTCTTAAGCCAGTTGACCCCGATCTGAACAGACCCTTGTTAAAAGGTAAACGGTCGGAAGAGGAGGGAGGTGTCACACTGGTTAGAGTGTCATTGAGTAAACAACTCCTTGGCTAGACATCACTATTGTCTGATATTCATTTGGCACACTGTAAAGACCTGTAAATAACATTATATGAATGAGATATAATGTTCCTGTCTTCAGTCCAATACACACAATTGTATGTTCAAACACAAATGTTGACATTTATAATAATATTGATGTCAGCTGTGAAAAGAATCTGACAACTTGGTGTCTTGTTGATCCCAATTTTGCTTCTGTAAATCATTTTTGAAGGTAAAAAAAATACTCTGATAACTTCAGTTGATCTACTGTCAAATTCCAATCGCCGTCTGTTTCATCAGTATAAATCCAAGTCTACATGCTGAGAAGTGGATTTAGCAGACTGTAGTTCTAAGCAAAAAGATAAGCACAATTTCGCTGTCAAGTCGACATGGCCCACTATTGTTTTAGTCCATCGAGCTGTTTTACAGTGTTCTTGCAAACTATCCCAACCTAGGCTGTCAATCAGTTTCGTCGAAGTGAGTCCACATTCCCTCACTGTAATTATTGGTCACAAAGCGTGCCGCCCTGCGCTGGATCTTTTCGAGGCGATCGATTAACTTCTGCAGGAACGGGTCCCAGACAACAGACACATATTCCAAGTCAGATCGGACCAATGTCAGGTACCGGTATACATGCCTGCTCCTTAAGGCCTGATGGAGAGGCCTTGAGGTTTCTTTGAATGAAACCAAGCATTCAACTGCCCTTTTTGGTAATGTTTCCTACATGAGCATCAAATATCAGATCTTCTTTTTGTAGCTGCAAGGAGTCATCTTTTTTTAATGTTAAGTTTTAATTTTAATGTACAATAAGCAGTCATCAGCAAACAGGCGACATTGTGATTTAACAAGGTCAGGCAGGTCATTGATGAAGACCAAGAACTATATTGGACCCAAGACTGATCCCTGAGGCACCCCTGAGTCTACAGAAATTGTATCCTAACTATAGCCATTAAACACAACCTTTTGGTTTTATTGTAAAGGAAAGATGAAATCCAAGATAGGGTTGTTTCTTATGTGATGCATAATGTTGTAATTTATCATGATACATGTAGTTAATTATATTTAGGAAGCTATACATTATTGGTACAAAAAAAAAAAACTTTGGAAGTTTTTATTGTCATGCTCAAATAGAATTCTCCATGTTTAAATATAAGTGCATGACGTTTTTCTTAATTTTTTTTTGTCTTGAATATAAGTCTGAGCGCTTGTATTCGAAAACTTAGTGCATCTTATAAATGCTTACATGTACGTTTTTAGATGCGCAGGGATACACATGTCATATAGATACAGTAAGAGGGCAAAGTGTGATTTGGGAGCAGAAAAGTGGTTTAATATTACAATACAACACGTTTTGCTGCGAATGATTTAGCTACATGTGAAATTTGAATACATGAAATCCTGTATTTTGTAATGTCAAGAATTTCGCTATTATCTGTGTTCTTTATAGCAAGGTCCTAATCAAGTCGGAGCACATACCTTTATTTAGCAACATTATTAAATTAATAACGTTGTTAAATTTAACATCGCAGACGTTGTTAAAACGTTTATAATTCCATGACCATTAGAAATTTAGCTTTATTAGTCAGCCAGTTCTTAAATTCTTATGAAATAGAACAATTAAACATTTATATATGTGGAATGAGTGATGCTAAACAACGTAGTCATTAGTTTTTATATCCAAATCTGACTAAAATAATGGAAAAATCCACAAAAAGCTAAATTCGCTGACTCGACCACAGGGCCACGCCATCTAGCTTGCTGAAAAATGTATTGATTTGCTGAAAGTATCATGCTGACCAATAGGAAGACGGATAACAGGCGGCTATTCTCATTGTTAGCCCGCCTTTTAATTTTAATTAAAAAAGGTGGGCTATTGCAATTGAAGTTCGGCGTCGTCGGCGTCGGCGTCGGCGTCGGCGTTAACATTTACTTGTGGGCGCGATAACTTGAAAAGTTTTTCACGTATCCTTTTCAAATTTGTTATGCATGTTACTAATGACCAGTTCTCGGACAAGTTCAATAATGGCCGAAAAAAAAAAAAATGGCCGATTTATTGCAATTTTTCACATTTTACGTCAATCATTTGTCCTTGTGGGCGCGATAACTTGAAAAGTTTTTCACATATCCTTTTCAAATTTGTTATGCATGTTACTAATGACCAGTTCTCGGACAAGTTCAATAATGGCCAAAAAAAAAAAAAAATGGCCGATTTATTGCGATTTTTCACATTTTACGTCAATAATTTGACCTTGTGGGCGCGATAAGTTGAAAAGTTTTTCACATATCCTCTTCAAATTGGTTATGCATGTTACTAATAAGTAGTTCTTGGACAAGTTCAATAATGGCCAAAAAAAAAAAAAAAATGGCCGATTTATTGTGATTTTTCTCATTTTACGTCAATAATTTGACCTTGTGGGCGCGATAACTTGAAAAGTTTTTCACATATCCTCTTCAAACTTGTTATGCATGTTACTAATAAGTAGTTCTTGGACAAGTTCAATAATGGCTGAAAAAAAATTCAAAATGGCCGATTTATTGCGATTTTTCTCATTTTACGTCAATAATTTGACCTTGTGGGCGCGATAACTTGAAAAGTTTTTAATATATCATCTTCAAATCTGTTATGCATGTTACTAATAACCAGTTCTTGGACAACTTCAATAATGGCTGGAAAAAAATTCAAAATGGCCGATTTATTGTCATCTTTCACATTTTTTGTCAATAATTTGACCTTGTGGCCGCAATAATGACTTCAAGTTCAATAATGGCGGCGGGCTATTGTCGAGTGTGCTCTTGTTGGATTTAGATATGTCATCTGATTATTCAGAAATGAATCAGTTCTTTGATAAACCATGATGAAGAAGGAGTTCTGGTTTGATTTATGCACTTCAACAGCGAAATATAGGCTATTATAGTGTTATTTCTGATATATCTTTAAAAATGTAGACTAATGTTAGATTTATCATCAAAACTATTTATTGGACCACACGTCTTCTGCACAGATTCTAAAAATAGCTCCGGTATGACATCATCCGAGGTTTAATCTAACTACGTTGTTAATTTTGACAAGCCTGCGATGTTAAATTTACCAGCATGTGTGGTTGCTCACTAAGTAATGTCTGGCACGGTTTTTCTGATCAACAACTGATACTAAAAGCCATTATATTACAAAATCAATCAGTAGGGCATCTTTAATACGCAAATAGAAAGACACCACAAAACGAAAATAAAATAAAAAAAATAAAAAAAAATTATTTCAAAACCAGAGTCGCTCACAGCAGGCTGAGCTTGGTGTATTTGGGGGACTATAGTTTACCATCTATAGCAGTGTAAGGGTTAAATTCATTAATGTTGCTTAATAGAGGTATATGCGCCCGACCTGCTAATGTATGTACAGTTTTTCTGTTTGTGTCAAGCGATCTTTTTGCGTAGTTGATTTATCAGGGCAAAGAATACTAAATTGTCATGCAAAAGCATATAATTTTACACATACATACATGTATGTTATGTAGAAACCCTAAAATAGCAAATGTATGTCTGGAATTTGCATGACGATCATAATACATTTATATAATATCAAAATATACCATATTTCTGGCTGTCTTACTGTTATTTTAATATTTTGATATGCACCTTTTGTTTCGGACCAATAATTAATTTCTTGGAATTCATGTTATAAATCTTTAGCCTTCATATACCAACCTATACACACTGCAATTTTTAAAATGATTGGTGGTTTTGCAATTTTCATAATCACATTAAAAACATTGTGTATGAAAAAGGCTGCCTACAACATAGTCGTAAAAATTAACGTTTTTTGGTTTATGTGTTTTATTTTTCACTGTCTGTATTCTATAGAGATCTATCATAAATATGCTGCCTCTGTGACATGGTACTCTTCCACTACATGATGCGTGGTAGGCTGCCTGGCTATAGACTGTGAGGCTGGTGGATTGTTGATTTATGGCAGGTGCAAATCTGATCTGCCTCTCGTTTACCTAGTCAGTGTATCTTGGGTGGGTCCATGAGTATCACCACAGGCTATAGATCACCTATTTACAACAGCCTGCTAGCAATATGCAGACAGCACATAATCTTATGACCAGTGTATCTTACCCAGCTCAAAATATCTAAATTTAACCCTTTAAGCGCTGTGCATGACAAGTCAATTTTATTCTTTTCAAAACTGATTTTGAAATATAATGGTTTTTAACCCTTACAGCACGAAGAAGCATTTGGTCTCCATGGTTTACACAAAAAAATCAGTGCTTGGAGGGTTAAAATCAGTTGTTGATCATTTGTTTTTATGATAAAAAACATGTCAGAAATTACTCAGTGGGGAACCACACATGCTGCCAATTTTATGCAGTAGTATAAGTGTCAAACAAATGCGAGTAATTTTCACCCACTTGACCCAGCAGCGACGGAATTTCATGTGGGGGGGGGGGGGGTTATTTCTGTAATTTAGCGATAATTTTATTTATGTTTTATTTCTGCATCCAGAAATTGTCTTCTTTAAATAAGGTTGTATATATCTAACACATGTGGCTTATGTACTGGTACCCTTTCAATTTCAAGTGGAAAAAATTCAATTAGAAAATTGGATACATTGATAATGATTACATACATGTATTAAAATTATTTCTTTGTTTTGTTGGAACTAAAGCAATAAAATAAGGTTTTGAAATGCCAAATTTGCTTTAACCTTTACACCGCTAAGCACGACTATGGTTATTTTTAATTTGTTTTATTAGTCGTTTAGATCACAGTTATTAGGAATGAAATGTGTGGTCGAAAAAACATCAAGATTTGCAAATGTTTGGTCTCAAATTAAACAAATATGAGTAATTTTCACTCACTTAAAGTTGTGGGTTGCGGTAGCAAGACACAACTTCAAGTGCGCGAAAATGTCAATTACCGTTTTTTCCGGGTTATAAGACGCGACTTTTTTATTTTTAAAACCACTTTTAAAGGCTGGTGCGACTTATGCTCCGGTGCGACCTTTCTATGGTTTTCAACTTGGCCGAGGACAGCTGAATA
The DNA here is from genome assembly GCA_964017125.1 of Flabesymbios commensalis. Taxonomy (NCBI): domain Eukaryota; kingdom Metazoa; phylum Annelida; class Polychaeta; order Terebellida; family Flabelligeridae; genus Flabesymbios; species Flabesymbios commensalis. The sequence continues at coordinate 20,727,230 of OZ024909.1, forward strand.
AAATCTAGAATGGCCTCTACCCTCTGTCACGTAATGACGCGATCGCCGTTCATGAACCGCTAACGTCATATCATCGTTTGAGGCCATTGTATGTCAGTTTTAATACCATTCGGGAATTTTATTTAGTTTACTATTGATCAGCATGCATAATGCCTGAAAACTATGTATTTAATTTACAATTAATTGGGTAAGATAGAATGTTTTAGTGAAAGATCGTGACTGTTTTTTTGTTATGATTGCGTTTGTGCGTCAGCCATTTTCTCTGCATCCGGTCAGTATCGTCAGCATTCGCTAGGGGGCGAGACAATCGCAAGCAATTTACCGCATAAACACATCTATAGTGGAAGTCACATTAACCTGTAGCGCAAGTTTTTCGTCGATTTCTCAGTCAATTCACAACCGATTTTCATGAAATTTAACAAGGGCGACTTATACTCCAGTGCGACTTATAGGCCGGCAAATACGGTATTTGATTTAGCGGTTTTAAGTTTAACCAAGATTTTCTCTCATTTTGTTTTTGCTTTGCTCTATGAATTGCTGCCATAGGGTAGGGGCCATAGGGTAGTGGTTAGCGCCGCTGCCTTTCACGCCAGAGTTCGGGGTTGGTTTCCCGGTCACGGCGGTTTGAAAGAAACAAAAATGTTTCTTCCCCATCCACTCATAAAACTCAGTATTGTGGGGAGCCTCCGTGACCGAGAGGTAGCGTGCTCGGCCTCAGACCTCTAAGGTTTGAATTTCGAATCATCTCACTCCTCTCACCATCCTCAGGAGGTTCGCCTAGCTCAATTTAGGCTGTATGTGCACAAAAGTGGCCTACAGCCCGATTCATTTCATTTGCTCTGTGAATTGCTGCCGTCTTTGACACTTCAAATGAGTAAAAAGCTTGCTTACATAAAATACAATTAATGTATTGAATGAAAACTTAATGTGTATTTTTTCATTCTTACTCTGGTGAAATTTCAGGTCCATTCACTGAAGTGGTGACTGCTGAGCTGAAGCTGACAAACCCATCTGATAAGAGGGTCTGCTTCAAGGTGAAAACCACAGCACCAAAGCGGTACTGTGTGCGACCCAACAGTGGCCTCATCGAAAAAGGAGAAAGTGCCACTGTGGCTGGTAAGTCTTAATTTATTCTAATTTAGCCACTGACAACCATATATAAGAATCTGTGGGAAGTTTCATTGCCATTTAGAGAATGACCTTTCACCAGATCTCATTTTAGCATTATACTTCTGAAATATAAAGTTCTATGAAAATCCACAGAAACTTTGGAAATTTATAAATAATATCCTTGTAGATTATCTGCCCCCTCTTTGCCTGATAATCTCCCACTAAATAAATTTTTTGATATTATTTTATTAATCAGAGATCTGCAAGTTTTCCGGTATTATAATTATGGATTTCTGGATATGGCCTAAAATGACCATTTTATCCTGTCGCTCACAACTTATTGGGGTGAGGGATATTGTCAGCAGATTTTTTTGTCTGGCTGTACTTCCATATGGCTGTCTTGGACATTATCTTGGAAACCGTTTGCAGATTGTTTTCATATTGTACACACATCCCTTTGGTGGTGTAGATATGCCTTAGGGGGGTTATGACCTTTTAGCCTGAATAGCTTTATTTATTTTAATATTACTGATGGCAGTTTCCCGACGATATCTCAGAAACGTTTGCCGGATTGTTTTCATATTAGAATTGCACACATGCATTCCTTTGGGGGGGGGGGGGGTTGTATGCCTTTTGGGGGTTATGACCTTTGACCTACTTTGTGACCTACATCTCTCTGCCAAAGTTACTTTATTTATTTCAATAATATGTGTAATATCAGGAAAACTGTGCCAGATCGCCAAACCACTACAGTTTATTATGTTCAAAGCAAAATGTTCAGTTTTACAGAGGGATATGCCAAATTACAAATGACTGACTTGCAGCCATTATTGACTTCCAATATGTTTAATATCTGGAAAACAGTGTAGATAGGCTGGACCATTACTATAAAATAAAAAAATGTGCGGTCTCAGGGAGGGATAAAACGTTCAACTCGATCAAATTTAAAATGGTCCCTATTATACATGTACACTTTTTGGTGTGACTGGCTTTATTGACGGGGATGTTGTAAGCATCGACACAAACATCCCTTAGGGGGTGTAGATCTATGTGCTTTTTTCGGGATTATGATTTTTTACCTATTTTTTGTGTCGCTTTAATGGCGGGGATGCTGTAGAGTCGGAGCCACTTCCAAACAGTGAATCTAGTTCTTTCCTCATGATTCACTGACATCTCATTATTAAAATCAGTAATATTTGTACTAAATTTCCAAATGACACTGACCTTCCTGACACGCAACCTTTTGTCAAAATAAAAACAACTGTGAATGCTTTTTCTTCGCCAAAGGAAAAATTGGTTCGCAAAAAAAATCTGAACCCGGATTGATTACCCAGGTGGTTGGTTGAAAAGTCAGCTAATTTGTATATACTATAGATCTGGTAATATTCGCAATGTTTTAATATTCGAGAATATTGCGACGAGGACAAATCGGCGGATTAAGAATCTAGCGAAAAATATTATTGTAATAGCGATCGCCGATACTAAAGAAAAAGGAAAATTCACAAATTCTAAACTTCGTGAAAAGTCCCAAAATAAAAAATTTGCTAATATTTGAACCCGTGAAAATTACCAGATCTACAGTATATCTAGGTTGTCCAACATGGCACTTGTAATATATAGCCCTATTATTACTGTATTGACATTAAACTTTTAACCCTTTCAGTGTGGGGACCGTATTTATGCGACAGAATCTGACGTCTGTAGACGTCATATTCTGACATATACACATGTAAAGATGGTCCCCGCACTGAAAGAATTAAAATATTTCTAATGGCTGTAGACCCATAACTTAAAGCTGTATTTATACAAAGGACCAGAAAGAGCTAACTAAGCCATTTATGCTGATCTCAAATTGTAGAAAAAGCGTTTTATACAAAAATATTTCGGCATTGTGAGGGTTAATCACCATGCAAATATAACATTTATTTTTGTTTCAGTGATGCTACAGCCATTTGATTATGACCCAACAGAGAAAAACAAGCACAAGTTTATGGTGCAGACTCTGTTTGCCCCTGACAATGTATCTCAGGATGTTTTGGTGGGTATTAATTTTATTTCTACTAGCTCGATGTTACAAAATACATACGAAAAATGTGTCGTAAGTTAGAAAAAATCAGCAAAAGTAGCAAATGATTATATAGTTATACTTCATCAAATTTCATCGGAACATTATTGCAGTTATATTTCACAATAAAAAGGTAATTAATTTTTAGAAAACGGTGTTAATGAGTTATCCCAATCTGGTTTTATCTCTACAAAATATGCATGCTTATTTTTCTAACTTGAATTATTTGTTCTAAAGTGATGCGGTGGTTATATTTTAAGTATGTTTTTTTTGCAGTGGAAAGAAGCAGATCCGTCTGATTTGATGGATTCTAAACTGAAGTGTGTCTTTGAGCAGCCAGTGGAAGAAGAGTCACAGGTCTTTTGTTAATGATTTTTGAAGCTGCTAATTAAAGAGTTATAAATTAATATATTGATTTAATTTAACTAACCTGATTTTATTTTGAAAATTTTCTGTAGTTGCTCGTTGTACAATTCATTCTCTGTGAAACATTGGAAAAACTTTGTTTGAAGTATTGTTAAATATTTTAAGCATACAATTTTTTGATTTTACATCCGATATCAGATACATAAGAATTAAGCAAGTCACTTCAAGAACAAGCTTATCACCTCAGATATCCTTCAGCTTTTGTTTGATTAACTTGGTTATCATTGATTAGCATGAAGAGTATAGTTGTTTTAGCCCTTAAAGCGCGGGGATCAACATTAGTCGACAGAATCTGACGTCTGTAGACGTCAGATGCTGTCGACTTAAAAATATTTCTACTGGCCGTAGACCCATAACATAGGTATTCAAATGAATCAGAAAGAGCTAACGAAGACATTCATGATGATTTCCAATTGAAAAAAAACGCATTTGGTTGCGATGTTTTTTACAAATTAATTCAGCACTTTAAGGGTTAATGTTGTACACAGTTAACAATCATTTCACTGTTTGAATACATGTACTAATAATAGGATTGTGTGCTTGACAGAATAACTTGGATGCCAACACAACAAGAGATGACAACATAACGCCAAACATTAAACCTTCACCTGAAAAAGTTGTGATAAAGGTGAGTATATCAGGGAAAACAGTGTTGTTGAGTTTCTGCACAATATAATGATGGATTTGAAATATTTTAGGTGGAACTGATTGATTTTAAGTGATATCGCTGACATTTTAAAATTTTATTTATAACTGCTACCATCTAATTGACCATCGTCTTCAATCATCCCACATTCAATGTCTAAAAAAATATTGCTTTTAAAGTTTTTTACATTTTCAAACGATGATGCTACCTCAATTTAAATGATGCATGGCAGGGTAATACAATTTTAAAATATTCCAATTTTAAAAAAAACTTTTGTTAGTGGTCTTTTGTAGTAGGGGAGCGCATCAGTCAATGTCAGTTATTGGAGGATTGGTTGTCCTACTGTACTAGAATATAATAAAACCTTTATTTAGTGATTTTTATGTGAACTTTTTTTTAAACTTTGTTTAGTCATCCAATTTTGAAGCGGAGCTGAAGAGAGCCCAGCAAGAGGTGAAGAAAGTCAGAGAGGAAAACCAAAAACTACAGGTAACATTGTATTCTTATGAAACAGAAGGATGAGGAGTATAAGTTACGGTGAACCTGCTATAAACTATTGAAAATACAATTTATACTGTCTATCTTATCATTTTTTGTTTTGATAAATTGCTTTAGATGGTTTCTTTTTAAGTTTGCCACATGATACTCTCTGACGAGTTGAATTATAAACAACAAAACAATTTAAATGCTCTTTTATGGTGTTGTTTTTATCTTGTGAACACCATAGCTTATAAGTTTTCTACAGATCGCAAAGCTGTTCAGTTTCAATATGATTCTTTCTTGCTCATAATTTACCAACAGACTATTCTGGTGGAGGTTCTTTTTCATTTCTTCCATTTACAATTTGTATATCCCAGGTCATTATATAAAAAAAATATGTACCCAAAACTGTGACCATTACTGTGCAAATAGAAAAAGGTGCAACATTTTGTCTTTCACCTTTCTGTGTATTTCTGGGTTTGTACAGATGCATGAAAACCTTTTAAAGTGCTTGAATTCCATCAGAAATACTCAAGGCCTTGAGAGTGTACCTAAAAAATGGAATCTTTAGCAACAAGTGTTTGAAATTCCTTGCATGTTGACATGGAATCACATTGGAAATTATCACAGTGATATGTCTTATTATCTATGTATTACTGTAAATCTTGAAATATTCACAAGGTTTTAATTTTCGCGAATTTGTGAGAAGGACGAATTCGTGAATTTAAGGATCTCGTGAAAATTATTATTATAATAGCGCTACATATCATCGAAATCGATAATTCACGAATTCTACACTTCGCAAAAAGTCCCAAAATCACAAATTCGCAAAAATTTATATACGAGAAAATTACCAGATCTACAGTATTTTCAAGTACCACAGTGAATCTGCCTACCCACGGGATGTTTACCCAATGTTGGTTCAATGTTGGGAAGACGTCGTAGACGGCAGGCTGACATTGAACCAGCATTGGGTAAGCGATCCATGTTTGCTTGGTACAGACAGCTTCACTGTTGTACTTGAAAATCATTCTGTTCACAAATTATTGTTACTTTTTTTGGATTGCGAGTGCCTAAAATAAGCGGCTTAGTATGTTTCTTTAATGTATTTCTCTTTTTTTTAAGACTGATGTGGCTAGACTGAGACGAGTAAATTTGTCGGATACAACATCTTCAACGCCTCCTCCTTCTGCCCATACAGTTGCCACGGAAACACCCCCTAGTCCGGTACCCCCACTTGTATATCTAGTGGCTGCCATCATCCTTGGACTAATTCTTGGAAAATTCATCCTGTAGAAATGATTGACAATGACCATTAGCTTTGTTTGTTCAAGTTTAGCACTTCTTTCCCCTTTTTGTGGACATATCTTATCAATTGAGAGATGACACGAAATATCTAGGAAGCGACAGGTGAAAGGACACTGTGTATAGAGTCTCTGTCCAGGACCTGTTAGAATTAATCTATAATTGATTTATAAACAATGAGCCACTCTTGTCAGGATGGTAATTGTTTAGAATGTTAGGCCAGGTCTGTGTATACCGAGGGAGAAGACGCGCTAGCGATCACATTATAAACCATCATCGTCTTGTTTGTGCCAGTCGGTAACCTCGAGTGCCGAGTTGATCATTATCATTTTATATCCGTGAGATGAGGGGATTTGGTCAGCAATTCATAGCTCAAGGCGTATGAAAATGCGCATTCTGGTAGTAAAGTATGCCATCTTTAACACCTAGAACACTGATGTTAACTACAGTAGATAATGTGTTTTTTATTAGCACCTGTATAACCCATGATAACCAGTTGGTAAAAATAAAATATACTTTCAATCTTGCAACACTGATATATGTTGGGACTTAAATTTCACAAATTACACAAATTTTCAGTCACTTAAACGCGAGACACAACTTCAAGTGACTAAAATTTAAATTGAATAGCTCAGTGCTCTAGGTGTTAAGTTACTTTCCATCTCCATAACTTTGGCTTGAGATGAATAATGTGTCGTGATACTAGTGTAACAATAATCACACGTTTTTGTAACACTAATTGCTATTAAAAGTGTCATTTTTTTATCGTTTAAACTGATAATTCTGTCTGATATCAATTCCAGTCTGGAATGAATAAAAAGCATGTAGGTTAATGCCCTTCCAGTGTGTGACCAATCCAGCTGTGAAAGGATTAGTAGGTACTGATAGTGTGTGACGTGGTGAGTTTGCTTATAGCACGGAAACCCTGTGATTAACCTTTTAACTGCTAATTGTGGCTTTCTCACAATTTTGCCACTTTTTCGAAACTTGTAAAGGTAATGAAAGATGATTTAATTCAGCCAAATTAGCAGTTCAGGATTAATCACAATCCCAAACACAGTGTATGTTTACCATTCATCGACACTTGTACGCTGTGACTGTGCAGACAATTCATCACTGGGTGATATGGCACTTAGTAAGGTTTCTGTACCTGTGGCCGAACACATGTAAATCGTGACCTTGGGATTAAAGGGACCTTAACTCTTCTCCTGCTGTGACCATATATACACGGGTTAAAGTTAGTAGTTTCAAACCAAATAAACTGCCACTAAAATTGATAAATAGTTTGTGATATATGTTCAGTTGATCAAATAATATAATTTGGGATATGTCTATTTTTCATATAATTTTTATTTATTTCTCTCTTCATTTGAAGCTGGGAATTGCAAAAGCAATTCCAGGTTCAAATGAATGAAAAGTAGAAGTAAACAATTCAGTAGGACAGGAGTTAAGGCAACTTTTCATCATGGAAACATGCTTTGTAGGCTGCATACCGTAACATTCAACTTACAAAAATGAGCTTCGGTGAAAGGGTTGGTGACTAAGTGTACAGTGGGACTTTGAACCCTTTAATTCCAAGGTAGCGAAATGATGCCGTTGTAATTTATTCTCACTTTGTAATATAACTTGAGATCGTCTGCCTTCATTGTTTGTCACCCCCATCATGATGTGTGTCTTGGCAATAGATGCCTATTATTGTACTGAATGTCATTTAATATCTTGTCAAGTTTTTACAAATAGCCATGTTTCAATGGACTTCTACACATTTAGTCTACTGGTTTGCTGATCATTAAAATTGACTAATTATTGAAATACAAATTTACTTCCCATCTTAAACTATCTATTTTGGCTTTTTGTTGCAAGTAATATAACAGGCTAAAAATAATAACAACGTTGTGAAAGAGAACCAATCATTGTGCAGGCATGTCAACACCCGAATTCATTGTAAATAGTAGTTGTACATTATTATAAACTTGATGGATATCTTGAAAATTGGCTTCTTGTTGATACAAATAGCATACTGTATTGCCAATTTGTCTGCCTGGGTCAAGTCCAGGTTATTTATCGGGTGAGAAACTGGCTGTCATATCATTTCTCATGTTCAATACAAATATTATTAGGAGAGGGTTGGAAGAGTAAGATATATTAATCAAATTCTTGAGCTACCTGATTCTACTATTTTTATTATTACCCTAGACCATGCAGTGGTGAATAGTCAAGTACTGTGGTTTGTTCAATTATCATCCTGGATTATCACGTTGAGCAGGATAGAGTGTACAACAATGCTGGTTTAATGTTGGCCCTGCGTCGGCGACGCTGACCCAACATTAAACCAACATTGGATCGAGTTTTACAGCATGCTTGACCAATTTAACAGTGAAACACTAGCAATTTCAAGCTTCAAATCAATGAAAATATTTATATTCATTAATTAGCCTATTCAAGCCTGAATTTGCGCTGAAGATGACTTGGTGTAAGGTATTAAATCATTCTTCTGAAATGCAACATGAGGCTTTGATGCATCGTGAGAGTTTAAAGAGTTAATTAAACATAGAAATCTCCTGAATTCAATTGTTTGTTGAAATGAGCATCCACCACCAAATGTTTTATCAATGACATTTCCTTTATATTTGTTTCGAAAATAGTTTGAAAGTGTATATATATACAGGCCTAGGAGGAGAATGATTGATATCCTACTAATCCAGTTGAACAGCCGATATTTCTAGTATGTTAGATTGCTCGACCACTTTTGAGCCATCTATGAGCATCAGTATATGACCATAGTAAACTGTTGCATTTATTATTTCATCTTTCACTGAATGTTGTGAATCTTCACTGCTGTTCGCCATTTGCAGTGTATGATTATTGCCTGTTCGCGCTCTATTGTTTTCATTCGCCTCGTCCAGTGCTGAGTGTTTTGTTCTAGATTCACAAATGACTGGTTGGTAGATTAAACTTTAGCTTCAATACTTCAATGGTTTTAATTCGTAAAGACACCGAAAAGTTGAATGCTTGAACTTGTTTTAATTAATCAAATATGATGTTTTGTAATGTATCGTGAATTGTATGTGTGGTTTTGCTGCAGCAAACAGAGGACTTGAATAAACATTTGTGTCATTTTCTGGGACAATTCTCAACCCGCAAATCGACTCGATGTTAACAAAGTAAGACTAAAGTTTAATGTTTGCTTAAAATGGTGCACAGGTTTAATTCAATGTCAGAATTTGTTAGGTTTGTATGGGATTGGTGTAAAATAATTTGCATTTCACTAGATGCTGATGTTTGATAATCAGTTAGTTACACAATGGATGTGACAGATTGATTTATTCTGAGCTGGTAAGTATGAAGTCTCTATTAGAAAGTATTAGTATGTTACGTCTGATTAATATACAATTTTTTTCAAAACAATTACTTATAAAAATCATTACGAATATTAGTTAATACATGTATGTGAACTACAATAATCTGGATGTGAGCTGTTGTTCAGTATCCTGATTATATTAATTTTGCAATGCATTAATTAAATGAATGTCAGGACGTGTGATGTACTAAAAAAAAGCGACAATTCCCAATTCCTTGTTTAAAATCAGGAAGGTTGTGCTATTTTTAGCTCTAATTAAAAGAATGAATATTTAACCTGACAAAAAGGGATGAGCCAGACATTATATCTGACAATCGGAGGCTGTATATGTTGGCAAATATAAACTCTTAGACATTGTGTTGCATTTATGCACAACATTTCTCAATAAAATAAATAAGTGCACTCTGAACTCTTGTAAATGAGGTCATTTGGATTCACCTCAGGTGGAAATTACAACAGTGGGAATTACAACAGGTATTCACATGTCACCAAGGAATACCTGTCTTTTCTGGAACATTTGATGTGGCATGGTAGATGCTAAATGACCTATGGTATCCTTTAAAGAATATGTCTCCTTAGTATGTTTCTTAACAATTTTTTAGATTTAATTTGTATAAATGATCTCGTAAAATTGATAAGCAGACGTATTTTTCCACAATTTTCATTGTTTTTATTTGTGGGAGTTATTTTTACATTAATTTTGAATTTCTGCCCAGTAACCTCTTTGTCGTGGATTGATGCAATGATATGGCTGTTTAGTTCCTCTACTTTGTTTGCATGTACGCTTTTGTGTTGTGATTTGGTGCTCCCTGCTTAACTATTTATGTCAGCTGTATCAGGAAAATGATAAAATTACCTATTTTAATGTGCAATGTTCAGCAGACAGTAAATAAGAAAAAAAATAAGTAGTATTTCTCATGCATGGTTCATTGTCGGAATAGAGTAGCTACATTAAAAAATATTACATTTTCATGGGAGTTTATTTGTCGCTTGGATGAGGGGCAGTCATGACACTACGCATCTGAATAAAAGCTAGTATAGTTTTCTGAATTTAAGTGGTGCAACTTATGATGACCCTACTTACTACGTATTTGAAACATTGATATATTGTTTCTGTGATGATAAGTTGGCAATCAAGATAATTTGCTAATGAAAAATATAAACGTTATGATTCGTTATACAGTTATAAACACCATCTTTTAAGTTGTATGGTATTTCATTTCTTTTTTAATTTGCTAGTCCAATTAAGATTTTTATCATGATTGTGAATGATTGTATCTCTCTACTCGAAGTGTCATTTATCATTAGTATCACTTTATTTCAATTCCACAAATGAATAATCGTACAGAAAAGAAACTATCTTGAGTATGTTTTTTATGCCACTTATTATTGTAGCCACTTTTCTATTAAAATAACATTGGACAACATCTACCTTGGAGAGAAAATGAATCTTTAATTGAAATAACTACTGCATCAGTGGAATATATTGGTGATGTTGTTGGACATTAACAGCCACCCATTTGGTCTTTGATTTTTCATTTTAATTTTGAATTGATCTTTAGGCTTTAGGCCTTTTATCACATTGACTCTAACAAAGGTATCTGATCACAGTGACTGTGACTGAGGCCTTTGATCATAGTGACTGTGACTGAGGCCTTTGATCATAGTGACCCTGAGTGTCACTATGATCAAAGGGCACTGACTGAGTCCTTTGATCATAGTGACTCTGACTGAGGCCTTTGATCATAGTGACTCTGACTGAGGCCTTTGATCATAGGTGACTCTGACTGTGTCCTTTGATCACAGTGACTCTAACTGAGGCCTTTGATCATAGTGATTTGAGGCCTTGTATCACAGTGACTCTGACTGAGGCCTTGTATCACAGTGACTCTGACTGAGGCCTTTGATCATAGTGACTCTGACTGAGGCCTTTGATCATAGGTGACTCTGACTGTGTCCTTTGATCACAGTGACTCTAACTGAGGCCTTTGATCATAGTGATTTGAGGCCTTGTATCACAGTGACTCTGACTGAGGCCTTGTATCACAGTGACTCTGACTGAGGCCTTTGATCACGTGTGACTCTTGACTGAGGCCTCTGATCACAGTGACTCTGACTGAGGCCTTTGATCATAGGTGACTCTGACTGAGGCCTTTGATCACAGTGACTCTGTCAGACTGAGGGCTTTGATCATAGTGCCTGACTAAAGCCTTTGATCACAGTGACTCTGACTGAGTAGTCGTAGTGACTCCACCTTTCCTTTATTCTTCTTGTGGTGTAATACAATGCTATATATTTGTATATACAATGTACCATTCCTATTAGACGACAAGAGTGTGATCATAATAGTGTACAGTGGTTCCAGCCATTAGTGAACCTTATCATTTCGCAAGTCCAGTTTTCACCCGATTGATTTTATTTATCTTGTTTCTTCATTTTTCCTGGTTGCCCAGTGCGCTTAATTTAAAGTAAACATTTCATTGTTGTCAGAGCCGTTGGAATACATTCTGTAATGTAAGTTATTATTCCATTATGATCAGCCCACACTAAGGTGCATTCTGTAAACTAGTACTTCACTAGGATAAATCAGATAACCGTACATTGTATATGTACATGGTTTTCTCCCCGTCACCAGGTGACCCGCGATCTGTTGTGCAGTATCTCCCCCACTGCTCATAAACAGAACCAGCGTGTGGTTTTTAGTGATAAATACTGTACACTGTTCATATAAATAAAACTGGTGCATTACACAATGTTATTGTTCTGATTTTTATCACTGTTTCCATCTGACAAGGTAAGTCTATTTCTATAGTATTATTTGTTTATTATACTGATCTGTGTTACAATACTTCATTGAGTCATAACAAATATAAAAAATAGATGCACACCCAGCCCCGACATGGGTTTATAGATCAGTTCAAATAGAGTAACAATTATAAACAATATGCGTGATGCGAGATAAACTCTTCGAATATGCCATGATTTATCTACAAAGTGAAAAACATCTGTTGCATTTAGTTGCATTATACCGGAATTTTGTTTTATTTTCAATGATGCTGATGTACAATTTAAATCTTTCTGCGGCATATAATAGACAGATACACAAAAAATGAACTGCGTCTTCTACCAAAGATTACAAAATTGACATAGCTTCTCCGCAATTGCAATACCTCTGTATCTTCCAGTTTCGTATTACACCTACACGTAACTTGCCGAGCAGAAATCTCACGTTTACATGTATACTTTCTAACATTTTTCTCGGTATAAAAAATGGTTTTGAAAGTGATGTAAGTTCTTAATTTTAGTTTATTTAGTAAAGCCTCCATCCATTCATTTTCTTGCTTCGCAAAAATATGATTCTTCAAAATTGGTAAATTATACACTTAACCAAATTTTGGTGCGATACAGCTTATGTGTTGACAAACAAGCTTTAGTTAGTGACTCCAGCTATTGATATATTGCTTAAAGTCCCATAACAAAACTTTCCCTGAGTTATTCGAGGATATACAATATCTATTCCAAATTTTAAACATTGAGAAAAAGTGTCTATAATTTGGAAGCATCCAACCTATCTCCCCTTGAAAACCAAGTATTAGGGCTTTAGTCCCAAATAAAATCTGCATGCCCTATTCTGAACTTTATTTATCGCTGCGTTTTTTTGTAAAACCCCAGATTCCGAAAAAATAATCACCGATCGGAACCACACAACTGTCAAATAACTTGGTACATGTATAAAAACCTGCATCTCTAAAAGATTTAAATTTTGTTATCGCTGCACCTAGGCTCCTTCCAGCTGCATGGGATAAAATATGTATACCTTTGTTTAAATCCATAAATTCGTCAAGATAAAACCCAAGATACTTATAATCATTTACAACATCCAACAGTTCATTTCCCAGTACAAAATCTTTTTTTGTACCTACCAGACTTTTAGGGCGAGCATGCATAACTTTGCTTTTATTTGTATTTTCTTTCAAACACCACTTTGAACACCATTCAGCTACTGTATTTAACATTAATTGTAATTTTTCTTTGCTATCACAAAGTATCAAAATATCGTCAGCATAGCATAAAACAGACAGCAAAAAATCGTCTGTCTCGATACCAGAAAACTGTTCTAAATCCGTAATTAAGTCATTCAGAAAGATGGTAAATAAGGTAGGAGATAAAGTATCCCCTTGCCTGACACCTGTGGTTGTATCAAACCATTTTGTAAATATATTATTCAGTTTATTATTGTAAATAGGACTTTATGACATTTTAAAAATTACCATCAACATTATAGGAAAGTAATTTATACAATAACAAATAAATCTCTTGGTATCCAGTCGAAGGCCTTCTCAAAGTCTATGAATGATACATACGTCAATTTACCTGATAAAACTCTGTTCTTGAGAACTGTGGAAAGTACGTATGCATTGTTTTCACAAGATCGTTTTTTCCTAAAACCGTTTTGGAAATCAGAGAATAAATTTAATGTATCGAAGTAAGAGGTTAGTCTATTAATGAGTTCTGATGTTTTAATGAGGTAATCAGTTTTGTGTCTGTGCGTTCTCGCCGCCTATCATGCTAGATTAAAATTGAAATAAATAGTTTGTCGCCACAAAAGTAGGAAAAAAAAAGTTTGTTGAAAATGTGGGGAGAAAAAAAAAGTTTGTCGAAATTGATGAAAAATATGTTGACCAGAAAAAACACCAAATGGTAACGTACATAATAGGGAAAGCATAATACGACAAAAAAAATTTTCGACGAAACATAAAAAAAAACAATTGTCGGACGTTGATCGCCCAAAAAAAAAGATTGTTTTCTCTCGGAGGTAAAAAAAAAAGTTTGCAAGCAACCAGATATTTGCGGGTTCCACCACATCAAAATACATAGTCTCTACCAGTCTACTGTCCAGAGGAGCCATTTAGTAACATTAATTACAAAAGCCATTGACACAACACCTTATAGATATCAACCTTTATGATTACGCTGCTGTAGGGGAGACATAGGCCGATCCAGTTCTTTTTACAAAAAAACTAGACTCTTCTAGTTAATTTTAAGCTTAGAAATAACCTTTTCCACCTCATCATCACTAATTCTGTCATTTGAAATATACATAGAGTCATTTTTTGTGTTCATATTTTCTTCCATCAATTCGACTTGTGCAGTGATACTTTGTCTTAATTTGTTATCAAATTCATTATCGATTTCAGGTGGAGGATTATACAATGATTCAAAGTCATTTATCCAAGACATACTTTTCATTGTCACATATCACCATCTTTATAAACAGTGTTTGATATTTTTATAACATTTTTAGGGCCAAGTTTATTAATATTTTGCCAAAACTCCCTATGGTCTGTACAATTCTATAACCGTGAATGCCAGGCTGCTAACTCACTGCTATCACACACACAGCCAGTTGCTCAATTTACTGCAGTATGCTCCAATAGTTTGCAGTGTTTCATCTAGCTATTTCTAACATGGCGCAGCGCCATGTTGCCTTTTGTGAGCGCCATGTTGCCCTTCATGAGCGCAATGTTGCCCTTTGTGTGCGCCACGCTGACCTTCTAATATTCAGACAGTGAAATGCCTTATTTAACTATTATTAGGCCTACGTCATAGGCTGCCTTTCCATTGACGCGTTTGGGTGCGCGACGCGTTGCGCTGCCACGACCGCGCGGCAGAATTAAAAATCAATCTAATACAATCACAATGTGACCTTTCCATGGACGCAACTGGCCGCGCGGCCAGAAATCGCACATGTAGCGATTTCTGCGTTCATCCACCGCGCGTTCATCTCCCCATTTGTCATTTTATATTGTTTCTGGTTGTTTTCCATCATGTCTGGCAGCCCATCA
The DNA here is from genome assembly GCA_964017125.1 of Flabesymbios commensalis. Classification (NCBI taxonomy): domain Eukaryota; kingdom Metazoa; phylum Annelida; class Polychaeta; order Terebellida; family Flabelligeridae; genus Flabesymbios; species Flabesymbios commensalis. The sequence goes on from OZ024909.1 coordinate 20,742,469, forward strand.
AACACGAGACGTTGAACCAATGCTGATTCAACGCTGGATTATCGTCCGCGATGCTGGCCGAGCATGAATTTTATTCAAAATTGGCTCTTTGCAACGTCTCATATTTGCTAGGTTACTGTGACACTGAACTCTAGCCCAGTAGGCCTTCATACCAGTTATACAATGTTGGCGCAACGTCGAAGACGTTGGGCCGACGTTGCATACATGTTAAGCCTAAACAATTTTATTGTGTTTACTGGGAGAGTACAGTGATATATATTTACATTATTCATCATAATGTAGGTCCTATCACAAAACATGCACGCCTATAGTCTTGCTCTCCCTCTCTATAGTCTAGTTATAAGCCACACTTAATTTGAATACATGCGGTATTTAAAGGGTGCGCCTAATGAATGTCTGAAGCATTAGAAAGACCTATTTCGGCATGTAAATGTTGGTCTACGTTTATTGTAGAATGACCCGTTACAACTGCATTGCGCGAAAATTGGACTTCATGGATAGGCCTAGCCTACAAGTACCAGGGACAGTCTGGAACAATGTCACCACATCTCCGGCGCGTTCTTGCGCGTTTGAACGCGTTTCGACGCGCCAATGGAAAGGTTTCTGCCGCGCGGCGGAACGCGCGCGCTCGCCCGCGCGGCCATTTAATCGCGTCAATGGAAAGGCAGCCTTTTTACTCAGGCCAGTTGCGACAGTGACAAACACCCCAATTACGGATGTCGCGTGCTCACACATATTAGCCTATATGACGCAATACCTGATAACGGCCTGTGTACATAGTGGTTATAACTGCTGATGTTTACATAGTTAAAGTGGTAGCGACATCAAAAATAATGTCAGTTTTTATTATTTTAATATTTCCGTAATGATTATAGGATAGTGATGATAATTTTTTTTTTTTTTTTTTTTTTACGAACTGGTTACAATTGAATTAAATGACATGTTTTCAAAAATGCGTAAAAATTCCACAGTTAGATATATCATGTGTGAAAAACGTCAGTGCGATGTCAACAGGTTTTGATGACGTAACCACAACACAGCAGGTTACACTGGGTTATTGACAGCTGATTGAGAAATCAACTCAATAAGTTCAAGATTTCAAATCTTTATCGGCAATTAAGATTTTCCCTGATAGGGTTGATGATGACGAAGATAATAATGAAACAAATGACATCGATTTTACAGTGAATATCTGCCAAGTTTGACGGTGAGACTACTTTATTCATGGTCGTGCTCATGACATTTTTTGACAGGCTCACTATCTCATTCTCACTCAGTCTCTGAAAGTGTCTGATTGGGACACACTTTTTCGCTGATTGCTCAGTCAAGTTTCAAGCTATTATCGTGAAATTTTTCAACCCCTGTTCTCCAGTTATTTGGTATCTATCCTGAAAATTTTGTAAAAAAATATTGTATAGTTTAAAAGTTAGACCATTTGACACATGACATGTCGTCATGTGATGATGTAGATTGTAGGCTACCGTCCACGCCGGCAATCAGTTTGGCGATCAAACAATGTGGGCAGGTGCCATAGTCAGTTCGCACCATTAGGCCTATTTAGCGAGACGTTTTCCCCCACCTCATATCATGTAAGGGCCAAGTCTGAAGGTCTCGTGGTCCTAGACCTAGGCTACAGTCTGTCCGACGGTGGAGGATGGTCCAAAATGAAAGTTAGCTTTTCGGTATCCAGTCAGTCAATTCTCAACCGATTTTCATGAAATTTTGTAAACCCCATTTTTTAATGATTTGGCATCAATCCTGAAAATTTCATAAAAAAATATTATATAGTTCAAAAGTTAGACCATTTGACATACATAGTAAATGTCTATTTATGACGCTCCTCTATAACCCATTAACTTCATTCCGGTTTATTCTCAGAATTGCGTTACATGTCAAATGGTCTAACTTTTGAAATACTCGATGGAATTTCGCAAAATTTTCAGGGTTGTTGCCAAATGACTTGATAATAATGGTTGCTGAATTTGGTGATAATCGCTTCATCTAGGCGTCATCAGATTTCTAGGATATTCCCCCTAAAAAGGAGAGCCAAATGCTAAAAGCCAGACAGCAGAAATGTAGTTGCTATTGCCAGTATTGGGCGTAGGACATCTATACTATAGCCTAAAATAGGTACTATTAAGGGACGCACCATTAGATATCTGGAGGGAGGGCTAGAGTTTTTGTTGCTTGCAAACTTTTTTATTACCTCAGAGAGAAAACAATCTTTTTTTTTTGGGCGATCAACGTCCGACAATGTTTAGTCGAAGATATTTTTTGTCGTATGCTTTCCCTATTATGTAGGTTACCATTTGGTGTTTTTTCTGGTCAACATATTTTTCATCAATTTCGACAACAAACTTTTTTTTTCTGCCCACATTTTCAACAAACTTTTTTTTTCTGACTTTTGTGGCGACAAACTATTTTTAAGAAAAATTCTCTAGGCCCCCCCCCCCCAGATATCAAATGGTGCGTCCCTTATTATATAATGTTGTTTCAACAGCAGAGAAAGGTTGGTGACATGAGGAATACCAAAATAATAATGATACATACACCTTTAGTGGCACAATGCCAATGGTCTACATCATGCCTGCACTCACCCCTTTTGTGTCAGTCAATTCTATATTGAACAGCATTCTAGTCTGGTTATTTAATTACCTGGTTACTCAAGTTTCTGTAGGCCTACATATTGTGTCGACTTTGCCTCTAGATATTGGTTTACCTACTTTCACCATATGTTCTTCTGGTTATTCAATCATACAATCAGCTAAATGTTACCCTGAATGCCTTCAAAAGTTTGAAATCTTTCAAGTAATCTTCTGTAGACTTTGTGATTTTTTTAAACTATTTTATTTCAATTATCAAACTTATGACAATATTAAATGTCATAATAAATCCTTACAATATGATATAGAATATTTTGCTTATCAAATTTAATCGATTAGTAAATGGCCAGTAGGCCTATTGCATGTAGTATTTTGTGACACATTGACCAAACATCTTTTTCTTTCATTAACGATACATGATAAATAGGTGTTGCCCTTTCTCTAACATAATTTTTTTTTCATTCACTGAGGGGTGTGAATTGCAGTAACATTTCACAGCTCACTGTGAATCAAATGTTTAATACCATAAGATGAACTGGTATACTATTTTCTTGTCATTTATCATAATTGAATTGTATCAAACATTATGTCTCTGTTTAAAAATAGAGACAAATATATAGGTTACAGCAAACAACATTATTTTGGAAATGCATATTAAAAATTATGTAGGTACAACTGATATTTTATAATTATTTCTGTTTCCTACCTTTAATTTATCTTTAATTTTCAGGCACTAAATATGGACTGTGGAGATGGTAGGATACTGTTTGCTGAGCATTCCTTGTAATGTCAACTCCAAGTATTTCCACTGACCATGCTGAAAGGACTTCTTTCAAATATGTGAACACAAGTAGAAGTCCATGTGAAAATTGATGCATCACTTCAAAAACATTAATGAGATCTTGATCCTGTTTTAACCTTTATTTTCACAGGGCCTACATTTCCCAATGTAATCAACATACCTACTAATTTTCTTTCCTCACTAAATTATTCTTATATATATCTTATTCATGTAATTATAAATGAATTGGGAAAGACTAATCTTCAACCTGAACATTTGAAAGGAATTCATATATTTCATATTACATATCACTATCCTAGTAGCATTTCATTTGTGTGTCAATTTGACATGTGTGTCAATTTGGTTGACAGCAACATATATTGTCCTAATTATTAATTATTTTTGTTTAATTTATGGCTCAATATATCTTGAAAAAAACATCAATCATTTATTTGTGTTATTTTGTAATTTTAGTTGCCTTTGATCAGTCTTGATATATTTCTACCTTATTGACTGCCCATAAACTTGATAACAGTAAAAAAAAAAAAATCAGAATATAGCTGTTGTTCCATGGGCCTATCAATTCTACAATATAACTCCATGAACAATACTTGAGTGTGTCTTACTTGCAATATTCAATGTGAAAATTAACTTTGTTATTTGTGTTAATGCTTTGTTCTTTAAGATTATAATAAAATTTGAAAATAGGTTGTTGGCATAATTTAGAAATGTTGTTTGTCACATATTGCAGGTTTATACTGAGGATGTGAAGCAAATATATTTGAAGGAACTGTAATTCAGTCCTGATTTATTTATCAGCAATTTAATTGATTATTGATAATTATTATTGATCATCATAATTGGTGTGCCAAAATGATCGATTATAATAGATCATCAATAATCAGGGGGCCACCATTCAATCTCGAGGGGGGAGAGGCGGGGGAAATAAAATAAAATAAAAAATTTGGGGCAGATTGCATGGAATAAATATTATATTTCAGTTCTACATTGTAACAGTTTATAAACATGTAGTAAAACTTGAATTTTTTAGCGAGCCGGGTTGAAATAAATAATTTGTCCATAACAAATACCCCAGGCCCCCACATGGTAAATATACAATGGACAAATAAAATAAATCTTGGCTCACATATACTGACCATCTTAACTGTTTACAAATTACTGATGGTATTTATGTACTTGTTATGCTTTTGATTTTGTAAAACTGAAAAAAACAAAATTTTAACTTAGGCTCTAATTTTGTCTGAGAGTCTTTGTGCAAATTGCATAAAAATGAGAAAACATAGTAGTGTCGGCTATCATTGCACTTTTTCACAAATTTTTACCTTTCAATCCCCTCTCTTTTCTTTTCATTCATTTTCTATGACACTGGACTACAACCCTACTAATGCAGATAAGGCACATGCTGTATGGTGACAGCAGAACATAAGTGTCCGAACCAGTGGCACTCAATAACTACAAATTTTTGCATGTTTTATTGCCCCCTATGCTGATTTTAATGTAAGATGTCATGTAAAATTATATTTTAAATGTTGCGATATTGAAACCACAGTAAATAGGCTTGTGGTACAGAATCGGTCAACTTATTTTCATATCCAATTCTGATATCTTTTGTAGTTGTGAAAACTTGAATACAAAACTTCAGATTTCCGACATAATATCCAGAACAAATCCATCCGCCTGTAAAATATTACATAAAAATGTCTGGTCTTATACATAACAAAAATTGCAAAAAAATGAAATTAGACTATGTCCACTGCCCTATGAGGAAGTTCTGGAGGCCATCATTAAGGCCGATTGGACAGAACAATGTGGGAATCTCTAAGAATTGCACTAGTTTGCCCAGGGTGAAGTTTTGTTTGCCGGCCCTATGCTTCCTCAAGGGGCGCACCAAGGGTAAAAATGAAAGTTTCTTAGCCATAAGGATGAAAATTCAACAAAATTTTTCTTCTTCGATGACCCCTCGTGGACTCGAAAAAAAGAGAAACCGGAGGCTATGCCCAAATTTCTGATTGTTACAGGGGCGGATCCAGGATTTGAAAAGGAGGGGGCGCAGGTGGCTCGGGGGCGAGTTTTTGGGCATATTTAGGCAAATTTAGGGGACTTTTTAAAGAATTTGACGCAAAAACGGGTGGGCGTGCGCCCCCTCCCCTCTGGATCCGCGCCTGTGTTATGTGCATATGTGGTATATTTGCTACTATTACTATATTGCGGGGCACTAATTGGGTGCCCTGCTGTATTTAAAAACTAAAACTCAATATTATTCATCTCCGTAGTCTTCTTCAGCTGCTTCACCAAACTTCGGACACCATTTTTTATGGTTCGAATTGTTTCATCAATTTAGCTCAGATTTTGATCTAGCACAGTATTTTTCTTGCCCAGTGAAAACAGTGGAATGTAGTCAAATATTTATTTTAGCATGTCGGCAGTTACCAAAAAAAGGTCAAAATAATTATTTAGGACAATTAAAAAAAATGTGATGTGCCTAACATGGGCCCTGGGCTGGTATTGACATGTCACTTGCTGACAGTGAGGCTCACAGTAATCATAATATTAATAGGTAGGCCTAGCCCTAGGTTTACTGGTTTAGGCCTATAATGCTTTGCTTTGCCTTTAGTCTCAGGCGCGGATCCAGAGGGAGAGCCCACCCCTTTTTGTGCTAAATTCTTTAAAAAGTCCCCTAAATTGGCCTAAATTTGTCAAAAAAATTTGTGTAGGCGAACCCCCTGCGCCCCCTCCTTCCCCCCTGAGTCTAGTGTGTGTGACGGCCCACAGACTGTCAGTGTCAGTGTCCTGCAAGTTTCATTGTTATTTGACAGCGATTGGAACCGGTCCCCCGGCGAAAATGCAGCCTGAGAGGCTGACCCAGCAAACACGAGACGTTGAGCCGATGTTGTTTTAATGTTGAGCCACCGTCTTCGACGTTGGCCCAACATTTGAACAACAATGGCTCAACGTCTCGTGCTTGCTGGGGATCGTCGAGGCCAGCCTCAAGGCTCAACTTCAGAGGGCGATAAATGGTAGGCCTATTGTAGTCTAGCTTTAAATAATAATTTAAATTACCAGTCAACATATCACGTCAAAAACATATATTTGAAAGAATGTGTGGCCTTTTTAAAAATAATTATTTACATTGCACTGATCGACAGACCACTGCTCAGAGTGACGGCTGTGCGTGCGAGGGGACTGCGTGTGTCACAGGACAGTGGCTGAGCACATGGCGACATGCTCCGGCCCGGTGCAGAGCGGCTGTAATCTGCATATTATGTCTTTTTAATTAATGTATAGTTCATTTTAATCCATAACATAATGTCTACATAGTCTTTGGAATAAATATTTAGTTTGATGAAATCATGAAAGATAATAAAACCGCGTAAATTTGGACATACAAACTTGTGTGCTATGACCATCTGTCACCATGTCTATACAAACATCATTGACCACTGGGTTTGTTTACAATTCTTCCACCTCGCACTGACGTCATCACGTCGAATCTTGCAATACCGCCGGATCTTACGATGTTGGCCAAATTTGACCTTTTGTTGTTCGTAATACCTTTATTATGCTGTCTATGAAATTTTGCGGTACGGATTATTAATCAGGAAGCTATATATTATAAAATACCAAAGGAATTGTACTGGATTGTCGCTACCACTTTAACTGATTCTGTCTGTACCCTTAACTGGGGATGGTTGGTGTTGGAAATGCCTAATCGCGTCAACTGTGTGCCCGGCGTGCATGATAAGGTGCCCCAAATAATAGGTGGCGCCATGCCCCTTATGAATCCTAGATGAAACACTGAGTTTGTGTGCCTTCTACACTGAGGCCCTGACTGGAAAGATTTATCACATTTCTGTTTTGATGACATGGAAAATTAATGCAATACGTTCTGCGGCAGAAACAGAAATGTATACTACAACTATATAGACAGCTAGGTGTAGTTTTTACCCCTCGGACCGTTGGGTCCGAAGGGGTATCCCGTCCCCTTCGTGCGCCGCCGCCCGCCTTATTCGCTACCTTTGGCTACTACACCAACATTGTCCAACAAATTGAATTCATAATTCATGTAAACATTCAACCCCTCCAGTAATTTTTTCATACCCAAGGCCAAAGGTGAAGTTGCCCATGAGTATGGAGATGACATGATTAGATTTTCAGCTTTCCACTGATAATCAAAATGGCCGCCAGCTGACAACAATTGTTTTTTATAGGGCCTATATAAATTTTTTTCAGAATTTCCTTGAAACCTGGTAGGCCTATGCATATATAGGTTTTCGGGGGCCGCGAGTCTATTGGCAATATCCGTTTTCATGTGCGACAGAAAACGAAGCTATATGGTGGCCATCTTGATTTTTTTATTTTAAAATTCCTTGTTAACGCGATAACTTGGAATATAATTCTCGGATCTTTTCTTTTTTTCATGTGGAGTTTGGGTGCTTGCACGATATTTTTTAGCTTGTCTGCTTACAGTCTGGGCACAGGGGAATTGTCTGTTGGCAACTTCCGGTTTATCTGCTCTGCTTATGCAAAACCAAAAGGAAGTATCTTCTGTATGGCTAAGTAACCGATACACTGACCCAATGTTGGTTGAATGTTCTGCCGTCATCGTCTACGACGCTGGTCCAGCATTGAAACAGCATTGCGTCAGTGTATCGGGTTACTGGTGACACCCGGCAAAACCGAGATGTTTAGACAATGCTTGTTTAATACTGGGCCAGAGCTGTAGACGATGGGCCAACATTGATCTAAGATTGGATGAACGTCCCTTGCTTGTTGTGCATCCCTTGTCCTAGCTCATGTGCTCCCAGCAAGCAGGAGACGTTTTTCCAATGGTGCTGTAATGCTAGGCCAGCGTCACAGAGATTGGCCAAACTACTGCAATACTGTGTACATGTCTCGTGTTTGCTGGGAGTTGTCTCTATATGCAGTGGGGAGGGGGCCCTAGGGTAGCGGTTTATTATCACTGCTGCCTTTCACGCCAGAGTTCGGGGTTCGTTTCTCGGCGGTTTAAAAGAAGCAAAAATGTTTCTTCCCCATCCACTCGTAAAACTTAGTATTATAGGGAACCTCTGTGACCGAGAGGTAGCGTGCTCGGTTTCATACCCCCAATGTTTGAATTTTGAATCCTGTGTCTAGAGGGCAGGGTCATCTCACAATCCCCGGTAGGTTCTCCTGGCCCTATTTAGCCTGAATGTGTACAAACGTGGCCTAATAAAGCCTGATTCATTTTATTGCATTTTTGTCACTATGCAGTGCGAAAAGGCAGTATAAGTATGACCCCGGCCCCCACCTCGATCACGACGTCGACCCAACGTTGCATTGAAGCTGACCCACTGATTGCGATGCCGGCCTAGAATTAATCCAGCATGTCTAAAGCCCTCACTGTTATATAATATAGAATTTTAAGTCTTTACGATATTTATCTTCAAAACTCAATTTTCGTATTTTAAACAGATAGTTGGCCTTAGCGGTGGAAAGCGATGTAGATTGATATAATTTATACACTTCTAGTGTGAAATACGACCAAATAACATATTGTAAACTAGAGGGGAATTGTGACTTTCAAGTAACAATAATATTTGGGCTAGGTTTTACGAGTTTTTGTGGCGGCCATTTTGAATTTTGTTGGGTTATTTTTATTATGACAGATTGATTGGAATTTCGCGTATGAGTTTTTTGGCAGCCATTCTGAACTGGAATTTTAGACTTCAGACTTCGGACTGCAAATTTCAGAAGAACCACTGACCTTTTGTATTTTTAAATAGATATATATTCGTTTGTCAAATGGAATCGCATTCAGAGTGCCCAGTACACACATTGACTTGTCTCTCTGTTAAGTAATGTTGTATCACTATCCCCGACGCTATCCCAACATTAAAACAACATTGATTCAACGTTTTGTGTTTTGAATAGAATTGCAACTGTTATGTTAACTGTAGCATTTGAAAGATTTCAACTGTCCATACCAGATACGGAGAATCACCCGACATGTACATCATTGAACCAACATTATTATATACTATTATAGGCCTACTGCCGTGCAAGCCAATAGGCAGTATCTGCTCACTTTACAAGTAGACAGATACTACCTTTTACATTTGAAGAGCAGCATAGTGATCCATAAAATCTTGGATAAATCCGGAATACTGGATGACTTAGAAAAGTTATAGCAGAATATCTGGCTACTCTGGGAAAATGGTGGCCAAATTCCATATTGAGAGAAATAGCGTCTGACAAAACCTGCACAGAATAATAAGTTTAAAGAACCAGACAAAACTCTGTCTATATGGGCATGTCCCAAATATAACTAGAGGTGAAGTGTGACTTTTCAAGTAACAATAATGTTTGGGCTAAGTTTTATGATTTTTTTAATGGCCATTTTGGATTTTTGTTGGGTTATTTTAATTATAACAGATTGATTGGAATTTTGCTTCTGGTTTTTTGGGCAGCCATTTTGAATTGGAATTTCAGACTTCAGAATTTGGACTTCAAATTTTAAAGATGAGAATTAAGTCCCCACTGAGCATTTGTACTTTTAAGACGGTACACTTATATTTGTTTGGAAATGGAAACAATTTCAGAGGGACCCCAGTCAACACATTGACTTGTCTCTCTGTCGGCTGAATGTTGTATCACTGTAAGGGATGCTAGCCCAACATTAAAACAGCATTGGATCGACGTTTCGCATTTGCTGGAATTACAACTGTTATTTCAATTGTCAAATCTAGCACATAAAATATTACTACTGACCACTGTGAACATGCAAGGTTAATTCAATGGTGGGCATCCGTCTACAAAACTGGCCCTACATTGAAACAGCATTAAGCAAATGCAATAAAATGATCAAATTTATAGGGTTAATAGGGTGAACCAGTCTGGACAAACAGCCCTAATTTCAGCCTCATTCTATTCACGCAATGAATGGATTTTAGCCGACATGTAATGCTTTCACGCGACATTCAAATAAAATGTAAATTAAAAAAAAAACTCGCCTTCAAATGTAATTAGTGCAGAATCTATAATAGATAAACATATCATACAAACATGTGGTTAACGTGCTTGTGTGTGTGATTATGGTACAAGAAACAGATTTTTTAAATATATAAAAGTCGAGGATTGAGACTCTGAAAATGGAGGAAAAACTAAAAAGCTAAAATGGCAATCCCTCATTCGACATATACCATTCTTTGGAGTTACCTCTCTTTGGAGAGGAACTACCCAAGGTAAAAACCCAAGGTTATTTCAATGGTGGGCAACCGTCTGCCAAACTGGTCCTGTATTGAAAGAGCATTGGGTAAATGAAATTTAATTACCAAATCTAGCATTAATATGGTTAATAGCGCAACCCAGTCAGGACAGCCTGCCCGCATTTCAGCCTCATTCTATTCACGCAATATATGGATATCACCTGATATGTTTTTTATGATTTTAGCCTGGGTATGGGCCTGGGTTTAAGATCTGCCGATCTCTTAAAAAAACCATAGCATAAAACCTCAATACCTATATAAGGATCATTGTACCAAGGTTTGAAGTCGATTAAATGAAAACTTAGGGAGAAATAGCATCTGGCGACTGCGACAGATAGATACCGTTTTCTTGTCCGAGTTCACTTGGGCCGGTCTCGGGCCGAACAGAATCAGGAGTTGACGAACCCCTGCTGAATTCGCGCCTTTTCTATCACTTTTGACTCACTCTTTGTTGAGGGCGGACTTCTGGTCTGCCGTTTGTTGAACCGGCCAATATGGCCTGACTGTCAATCTCTGTTGCGAGGTAGCACACGCGTTATTTGACACTGACTGAAATCTGCAATAAACTTTGTTGTGATTTTCATTTATTCAACCCCTGCCAACCAGGCAGGACTCTAAGAATATAAAATTGGGCTCAGGGGAATTTTCCCCATCGACCACGGCGGGCAGCTGTTAAACCCAGTAACAGTTACCCCACGTTCCACGACCTAACATTGGTGACCCCAGACGTTTGGTGCGAGAACGCACCCTTCTGAAATGCTTATCTCATGATTTGAAGTTCACAGATCACTGTCACGACCCGAGAATGATTACCTCGATGCTCGATCGACCACGCACCTTCTGCACTCGTCACTGACTAATCTACAGTCAGATCTGCAATTTTCAGGTCACCACCAACACAATAATGGTAACACCAACGCCAGAGACGAACACGCACCCTTCTGATAGATCAGCAATATTCAGGTCACCAACACGATAATGGTGACCACCCGACGTTGAAACGAACACAAAACTTCTGAAAGCCAGATCTGCAATTGACTCGCATTTGTCATATTGGAACCTTTAAACATTTTAGGGGATGAAAAATGAAACTTCGTTTTTCAACAGGTATAAGACCCCAAATCCTTACGTATACGTAAGGATTTTGGGTCTAATGTACACGTAATGCCAATAGGTTACTTAGAAAAGGTGTAAGAGGAGAGTTTCCCACGTTTCGCTAAAAAAGCGAAACAAATTCATTAGCTCGGGCAGAAACTTACTTGGTCTTGATATTTTCAAGTTGGCGGAGTTCGGAACAAATTCACCGGACAGTCTAAAAACAGACCAAATAGTCTAATCGCTAAAATCATATTGGCTTTCAAATATTGTTTTCCTAATTACGCCACTGTTGTTGACTGGGAGAGAAATATTTTAAAATTTTAGAAAAAAACCTTATTGGGGTGAATTGAATTGAATCATCAAATTTAAATTTACTTTTTTTTAATCAAATTATTTTTTTATCCCCCCGCATCGCGTAATTTTTTTTTCGCGGTTCGTGCAAAGACTCGGATTAACGTTTTAACAAAATTTGTTACAATAAAATATTTTTATACACAAAGTCAGCAGACGCTCTGCCTGTGATCACCTGGCTTGTGATATGTTAATGAGCTGTTAGATTACTATCGTCACACATCCACCGACATCACACATCCCCGTGACTCGAAAAAACACGGGCTAAAGCGAATCGATATAAAACGAGTTATTATGACGAGGTTGCACAATTTTTCTCGGAAAGAATATATATAAATAAATAAAAGTATATATATGTTCTTTGCAGGAGTATTTGCAATCGAAATGCATACTATGCCGTCCCAAATAACAAATTTTGTCCGAAAAATCTATTTTCCCATTTTTTTAGTGATATAATGTTAGAAAAATCTCTATATCTAAGGAGTAATAGCAGACCTACATAACATATGTATATGCTCAAAACCATAAATTCACACAATTACACACGATTAATAGAAAATATTTATTTTTGAGCAGTTTTAGGTGTTTTTTTTCACGTTTTTTTGCAATATAGATAATAATTCAAGTTTTTTGAGATGGAAAAAGATATTTTTTTACATTTAAGTATTTAGCTATCTTCTGTGGTTATAATAGTTGGGATTTAGTAAAAGAAATGTGATTTGGTCATAAATATTATATGTTTTATTGCCAGTTGTTTTATTGCCATAACCCCCCTGAGTCGGAAAATTTAGGGCTTAGCTCGAATGGGAAATGTTTATACATCATGTTTGAGACGCTACTACTTAGGGCCTACACCCTAGTGTTATTACCAGATTTACAAGAAAATTTTACCAGAAGCTTGTATCAGGCAAAATTTTGGAGAGCATTCGGATCACAATCTGGATTCAGGATCTGGATATATTCCCCAGACAACATCACTCCAGTGGTCCACCAGTGGCAATGAGCGGCAAAAAGTCACTGATGGTCCAGCAGTGGCCCATCGGCGGCAATCGGAGGGTGGGATTTGCTACTGATTGCCACTGATGGCCCACCGGTGGTCCACCACCGGCAAACAATGTAGCTGGTGGGCCACCCGCTATCAGCTGGACATCCGTGTGGTGGGCCACCACCGGCAACAGGTGGCATTTGGTAGTGGGCCACCGGTAGCCCACCATTACGTTGCTGTCTGGGTTCCTGATTACATTTTTGAGCTGTTTGGAATTTTTAATAATTTTATAAATGTTATATCGAAATATATATCCATCTTCTGTGGTTATAATAGATGGGATTTAGTAACATAAATTTAATTTTATAACAAATAATAAATGATTTATTGGAAGTTTTCACCCATAACTAAGTATATGAGCATTTAACGTGGGGATGGGAAAATTTTATGTACCATCTTAGGAACCCTATTAATTTCAAAGTAATTAACGAATTTACCTGCTTTTATTACCAGAAGTGTGTTTCGGGCCTAATTAAGGACATGTTATTGAATTTTGGGGATAATTCAGATTCAATATCCGGATCACCATTTGGATCACACGGCGGAGGTTTGTATTTTTTAGCAGTTTTGGATGTAATTGTTCACGTTTTTTATAATATATATATATAATAATTTTATACTCGTCTATAGCCATATTCTGTGGTTATAATAGCTGGGGTGTAGTGAAAGAAATATGATTGATCATTAATAATAAATGTTTTATTAGCAGTTTTTACCCATAACCCCCTATAATAGTAGGAAAACTTAACGATCGGATGGAATAAGTTTATACACCATGTTAGTTACACTACAACTGACCAAATAATTAACACATTTGCATGAAAGTTTTGTCTCGGGCAATCAATCAATCAATCAATCAAAAGTTTTATTTGACATCAAATTATACATCAGAATTATAGGAGTTGTACATGTTTGTTGTAATGTGTCAGGAGACCCCCGTTAGGGTACAATATTTGTACCGCTATCACGGGGGCCACCGGGATACATACATACAGAAATACATTCATACATACTCAAATGACAATGAATAGATTTGAAAATAACCAGACATTTTCGTAACAGTATTTTTGAACTCTGATTATTATTTACTGAAAAACTTGTCATATAAGATGTTAAAGCTGAGGTTATGGAAGAACTCTGGGGGCTAATGCAATTTAATGTGATTTAATGTAATCTTTGGCAAACATAGCAATTTGATAGGGAACAAGTATCAGAGTAATTGTTTATCATACATTTCTTTATGTAAGAGCTAAACCCACCGAGACAATGTGTGTGTATTTTATCAAGGATCAGTGACGGGCTTTTATTCATGAGATGTGGTATGTCGTAACGAATTGTCATTTTGGCAAATTCGTGTTTTACTTTAGGGACTAGAAGAGAACATTTATTTCGGGCATAGGGACCGACCATTAAATGTTTTTGATGAGCCGGATTAGGCCTACTATATAAATATATACCAAGTTAAAAATGTTTTATATCCATCGTGTCTATATATTTTTTTAATATTTTCAAAAAAAATAATGCCAGTCAAAGAGTTAGGGATCCAGATTACCATACGGATCGCTCTGCAGAGGTTTGCAGTCACTCACTGTCTTGTTTAGGCCACTGTCATGTTGTTTGCTCAGCATTTTAGCCAAGCGTCACTAGTAGGCCTTTTGATTTTTACATACATCCATCTAAAAATCTATTTTTTAACACCTTAAATGTAATTAGATGTCTAAACATAAATAGTATTAAATGTTGAGACATGACGAATGTCAATTAATACGTTCACTGATCTATCACTGGGTGAGGGTGCATTGTAGGCCTATTGAGCGACACTGCCCAAATGTGTGCAATTAATATTATAATGTTTCTAAATCGTACATACTATCATGCAATATTTGTTCACGTGTTTAACCACCTGATCAGGCATTAGCAAATGATATGTCGAAGGCAACATTTTGTCCATCACGCTCCGACCTGGGTTTACCGATATGGCCTACTTGTTACTTTCAGCCATTTTTTTAAGCACCACCTGATTACAGGGATAGAGGCAACTGGATACAACTGAAACCAGAAATATACATAGAGTGTTCTATAAATATTCCATTTTTAAGAGCTACTGTAATGGAGAAACGTTTTTTTTCTACCAAAAAAAAGCGTCTCTCACACCACAAATAACCACAATTAATTCTCACACTAAACGCTGAAATTCATGTTCGATCGATCTATTCTGCTTACCGCCTTCTAAAATTTACAATAATACACCTTCCTCGCATGTAAACTACAATAAACTGTTGTTAAAAGCTGTGTTTTTTCACAAGAAGTCAGGGCATGGTTGATCATCGCCTCTGGGTAACATGATACCCTAGGCAAATGGAACTTTAAGCATTGGTAGTAAAATAGGCCTAATATCAGAGAGATGCTTGCTTGCTATTACAGACACCTCATAGTTAGGCTGCATGCTGAAGTCATGTAAGGACATCCCTAATTTATATAATATATTACAATTTAACAAAGTTATATCCAACCAAATATACAACAGAAAAAGTGATGCTCGGGCATTTTCTTTTTATAAGATATGAGGCAAGTATGTTTATGACACCGGGTCAATTATTAAAAATAGTAGGCCTACTCCCCGACGCTGCTATATTTGTTTAATTTTATAAAATATTAACATGGTTCTTTATCATAATATGATAATAGGTAGGCATTTTAACAGAAATATTGACAATAATGCTATATCTGCATATATCGCAGGCTGTTCAGCACACCCTTGGGAAATTAGGAGAAAAAGTAGAATTGACAATAGCAAACAAGTAGGATAAAAGTAGTACAAAAGTAGGATGTGAAATAAAAAGGTAGGAGCAAAGTAACACAATTCTTCATTCCCAATACTACTATCTGGATGCTTGTATATAATGCTTGGTATTTTTGGCACCGACACAGCAATGTTTTCTTTCAGAAATTTCAGGAATATGTGATGTAAGTAGTTTATGATTATCTAATAAAACATAGGCCTAACTTTTTAAAATGATTTATTCACTAAGCATGGCTGCTTTCATGAAGTGTTCTAGATAAAGGAATGTTTTGTCAAATCACATGAATTGCCAAATGCGAAGCTCAAAACCTATTATTGTTTGCACTTTTTGGTACATAAAGCGAGTGTCACACTAGGCCATATACCAAAAATTAATCTAGGGCCTACAATAAAAGCAATTATTTTGTTTTTAGCTAAATCCTATGTATACATGCATTTTTTCGTAAAGAATTAGTCAGTTTGTATTTATACCAATTTTTACCAAGGTGGATATGTATACATCAATTAAGTTTTCAACATCATTCCAAATATCTCTCTTATTTCTCATGAAAACACAAACTAATGAAATGAATGGGGTTTTACGCCATTTTTGTGCACATATAGGCTAAACTGGGCTGGGAGAACCGCCTGAGAATGGTGAGATGAATGAGATGACACTACCCTCCAAACACAGAACGCGAAATTCGAGCACTGGAGGTCTGAGGCCGAGCACGCTACCTCTCGGTTACAGAAGCTACCCACACTATTGCATCTTTATGAGTGAGCAGGGAAGAAACATTTTGTTTCTTTGAAACTTGAAGGCGTGGGGTTCGAACCCGCAAACCCCAACTTTCCAAGCAGGCAGTTTTAACCACTGCACCAGGGCCCCCGCCACACACATTAATTAAAAAATGACTATGATACCTTAATTACTCGCCATTTCTTTCAAATGTTTCTGTTTTATTGTTATAAATGGGAGAGTTTCGTGTTTTGGTAGGGCCTACGTTTTGCTTTTCTTCATCCAATACAGTTTTTTAATCCATCCCACTTTGATTTATATAACCATGATGATCGACATTCTACATGTAATTCATGGATAAAAAAAAAAATCTATATATCTATATGTTTATAATAATAAAAGTGAAAATGCTGAATTAGGATCATTTTTAAGTTAGTGTATCAGTACAATAAAAATTCAGAGGACAAACAAAGTCATACTGTACGACCTATATCATAATTTTATTGATATCAATACATTACATTTGAAGGATAGAATCATTATGAAATTTCACTGACAGTATGCAATTTGAATTTTCTATTCAAAAAAGTTTTACTGCATTAACTTACAGAACCGCAGGGTTCTTGTCACAATAAACATCCACTGACAATCCAAATGACGGGTGGCCTGACCACTTTTTGATCACAAAATCACATCTTACCCTCTATTACGATATAAATAAATGAATTTCAACTGAAATTGTTTAAAATCATGACTGCATGCATATTGATTCTATGCCATTTTTGGGGCATATCTTGGATTTCAAAGTTTGCTCTGGAAGAATTATCGGGCACTTTTAGTGTGCTGCTCAATAAGGACCACCATGGTATTTTTATTGTCACAATTTAGCAATAACAATAGGCATACAAATTGGTGACAACTTACGCCAAAGACAATTACACATATTGTTACGAAACTTTTAACACTAATCCTAAAAAAATCATCCTGTTACTGTTACTATTTAAGCCCAACTCTAATGTTCACGGACAAGTAGGACAACATTTATTTTCGTTGGGTCTCAATTTCAACGAGAATTTTAAAAAAATTATTCCCCTTTCCTAATTTCAATTTTCGATCATGACACAAATCCATCTGCATTAGCCAAAAAACATTGGAGTGATATTTGACAGTAATTACCTTATGTTTTCCAAAACATATCTCCAAACATGTAGGCCCTATTGTTTGTATTATATTCATGATCTGTGTCACATTCGAAGTTTACCCTTTAGAGCTCACCAAACCAATCGCAGAGGTACTTCGTGACCAGTTGCAAATTAGATTATTGTAACTCACTGTTTCACTATATCTCAGAAAATGACATAGCTTAAAGCTAGATGGTCGTGTATAAATGAAAAGGGTGGGATAGAATTCTCCATATTTAATTCACATGTCACATTTGCTTTGAGCGACTGATTAACAATAATGCATGTAAGATTCACATATTATCGCCCATTATTGAATGTTTTTTTATGAATTTACAATCCTATGCACAGGACAGATTTA